>OX578277.1:107202513-107597513 GCA_951217055.1 Gerris lacustris | reverse complement strand
TTAATAGCTTGCTTTCTTGTTTGTTTGTCCAGTACAAATCTTGCAATCGAATTTTAACTAATCCCGAGTAGCTAGACATTTGAAACTTTTAGAATAGCCCAGAACACGATGCCAATGCAATATTTCAATAATTTCAGCAGAATTTAATTCGTTTTCAGCACATTTTGCTGTATGGAAAGTTAGTTCGGATAAAATCCGCAAGTTATTTTATTTGTTTTGACATGTCCCATCATATTTACAATCTTCATTTTGACGGTTTTCAAATTTGTGATTTTTTATTATAGAGATAAGCATTGAATGACAGCGAAAAAGGAAAAGTAAACAAAGAAATTAAATAATTGACGTGTGACAACCAGGTTTGTTTACACTTGTGTCCTAGGTATCGGTTTAATTTTTATGCATCTGTACTTCTTTACTTGTACACATTTTTCATTTTCTTCTCTTACTGTCCCTACACGGGGGCATAACAATGGCACGGTTTAGATTCGGTGCGAGAACCATTGTGCAGAGATTTGTCCTTTTATAGGTTTAAGCTCTGCTCGATGGTTGTCATTTCTGTGAAGTTAATAAATTCGGAACTATTCTTTTTCACTAACATTATATTATAACAATGACAATTATATTGTCAACATTACATTATGATTCAACAGAAAATTTAAAAACGTAGTGTATAAAAAGTTCTTTTTATCTTGTAATTATTACTTTTAAAGGATAATTGTAAATTGGCTTGGAGACACTAGTGTTTGCTTTGTTACGGGTTTTTACTTCAATATCTCTATTTATCTATCGATCAAATCTTAATTTACATTTAAGCATACATTTTCTATTTTCATAAAATGCATAAGGATGCATAGAAGTGAGTGTTATGCTAAAAATATAAAGTGTGAACTATTTCACACAAAATATAATTAGTAAGAATATCCGGTAATAAACACATTTTTGCTTCCACTATTGGAATTATCTTCAAGGATGATGTTAAGATCGTTTTACTAATTCAAATTAACAAACAAATTAAATTAATTTAAGATTGTCAAATTAGTCTTGATCAGTTTTATTATATTTTGTTATAGTTTCCCGTCAAAGAAGCTTTTCTTTAAGGCGATATCTTTCAGTGAAATCCCCCCCCCCCCCCCTAATCAAAAAAAAGAATTAAAAGCCCTCTAAAGTTTTAAGGTTAATTACCATGTAATCAATAATAAGTTTAAAGTAGTTAAAATTCAAGTAACATTTAAGGAATTAGTGTTAAACCCTCATCCCCTCTAAAGTTATTGTTCAAAACTTTGATAAGCACCGTACATCTTAAACTTTAATTATCTTTAATTAATTATATTTATCTTTAAGTATATTAAATTAAAACTTGTTTAAATTTCACTTAAAACTAAATATATATCAGTTAGAAACGCCTTATTATTAAATTATAATGTGTTTTTTTCCTTCTAAATGTTTTTAGAGGTTTCTGTTTTTTAGAAATAAAATATTTACACTTAATTTAATTTTCAGTTTAGTTTTAATTATTTATTTTTTAAAGTTTCATTAGTTCTCTGGAATTTTAAAATGAATTTTAAACTTTATTAGGAGATGGTAAAAGTAATAAAGAACATTTATTACAAGTTATATTTTTTTTTTATTTCTTATATTTTACAGTTACTTTAAATTATCTATTATTATTTTTTTGTGTGTTTAAATGTTTAAGTACCTATTTTATGACTGTATCAGATTCAAGTAAGAAAATAAAGTTTTCTGTTTATTTCTTACTATTTATAATTTTATTGTATTTTTTTTTTTTTTTTTTTTTTTTTTTTTTAATTTATTTATCATTAAAAATGTAAAATTAGTATGGGGATTTGACGAAAGTAGTAAAATAAAGGAACTTCTAAGCCTTGCAAGGTAATCACAGTGAAAGCTGAATTAATAATAGTATATTACGTTACTAGGCTGTAAAGAGAGTTTTTTCATTACCGCGGCAATTATATTTTCTGTCAAGCGAAGCGAGACAGTAAATATTGCCAAAGTAAAGAAAAAACACTTCACAGTTGTGTAGCATATGCTATTTTTTTCGAGGTAAAAGTCAATGAAAAAAACATTAAATATTAATCAATATAATTATAACAAATATTAGTGCATACTTAAGTTTTTGAGAAAAAAACCTTAAAGAGGTTGCACTAAAACGCATTGACATCTAGTGGATTTTAATCGTACTAAGAAGCATGTCTACTAGATTGCAGTGCTAAAAACGGCACTTTTGATAACTATTACTAGGATTTAAAAAATGTTTTACCTCCCAAGAGGTAAAATATTTTTAATAGAGTTTAGAATATTTTTAATAGAGTAATGCAAAGATTTTTTAAGTCCACGTAATGAAAAAAATGGATTTCAGCTATGTTTTTTAGGCCACCAAGGAAAAAATATTTTTATTTCTATTTACGCCAAAGTTATCGGCCACTTTACACATCTACTCAATGCAATTTCACCTCACTGGGATTTCAACCATCGTCTTGGATATTGTGATGGTTTCGAGTAGTCTAACTACTCGGCTTCTGTGATTTCTAATATTGTTCATCTGTTTTAATAATTTTTTAATGATTAAAATTATTTGCTTTTTTATTAATTATTATATTTTTTTAGTATATGCTATTTTTTTTTTTTTTTTTTTGTATGATATTGATGTTAGTATTAACATAATTTTATTTTTTCAGGTAAGCCAAATTGTATACCTCATTTGAGAGTCAACATTGAAAAACAATTGCCACTGGTTATTTGTGAGTTTTTAATTTCTATATTAATTACTAATTTTAATTAATTGAATACTGTATAAAAGCTATATGTGGTTTGTACAGTTGAAAGAGTGACATAATTAATAAGACTGAATAATAATATGTCGGCCACGTCAAAGTACAGATTTTGTTTTTCTTTTTAGTTAATTTAGAGTGGTAATTTAGTAATAGTTAATTTAGTGTCGATAGTTTAGAGTTCATTGAGAGTGGTTACATCACAGTTAATTAGTCGATATTTTAAAGTTAATTTAGGTTAATAAGGTTATATTAAATGATTATTATAATTATTATGCTTCGGAGTAAATACAGGGTCAAACTTTTTTATCTATAAAATAAAAACGCATTCGTAACTTTGTAAATTGATTATTATCATTTACTTCATAACCACAATATAAAGCCATTCATCCTGACCTTCCCTGATACTTTTAAGGACAAATTGTATCAACAAATTTAACTATTTAAAATTGTACAAGTCTTATTTTAAGCCTATGCCTACAACGTGCTCCTGCACCACGGATATCATTTAATACAATCTATACAGTTAAACCAAATAATTAAATTTTAACCTATTAAAGTTATAATAAAGTTAACTACGTAACAGTGAGAAGTATGTGCACCAAATTACTTTACACTAATCTATTTATATAGTTAATTTTATAATTTTGTTGATTACATTGATGCTACATCTTAAAAATACCATAATTTCTTTCCAATAAGACTTAATTGGAACCAATAATTTTGGAAACAAGGCTAATCATTTACAGCGTGGTGTGAGGATAAGTACGTTGTTATAGTAATAATTAATAATATAACGTTCGATATAGTCAATAATTGTAGGCTATTATAAGATGATATGCCAACTACATTAATATGAAGTACATTGTGTTATATGACATCAAAATGATGTACGTTGTGGTATAGGACGTTATGAACCAAATTAATATGAAAAAATTGTGTTATAGGACGATATGATCTTTGCTAATATAAGATACGTAATGGTATAATAGGACGTTATATGAACACATTGTGTTATAGGACGGTATGAACTAAGTTAATATGAAGACATTGTGTTGTTATAAGACGATATGAACTAATTTAATATGAAGACATTGTGTTGTTATAGGAAGATATAAACTAATTTAATATGAAGACATTGTGTTGTTATAGGACGGTATGAACTACGTTAATATGAAGATATTGTGTTGTTATAGGACAATATGAACAAATTTAATTTGAAGACATTGTTGTTATAGGACGATATGAACTAATTTAATATGAAGACATTGTGTTGTTATAGGACGGTATGAACTACATTAATATGAAGATATTGTGTTGTTATAGGACAATATGAACAAATTTAATTTGAAGACATTGTGTTGTTATAGGACGATATGAACTAATTTAATATGAAGACATTGTGTTGTTATAGGACGATATAAACTAATTTAATATGAAGACATTGTGTTGTTATAGGACGGTATGAACTAATTTAATATGAAGACATTGTGTTGTTATAGGACGGTATGAACTAATTTAATATGAAGACATTGTGTTGTTATAGGACGATATGAACTAATTTAATATGAAGACATTGTGTTGTTATAGGACGATATGAACTAATTTAATATGAAGACATTGTGTTGTTATAGGACGGTATGAACTAATTTAATATGAAGACAGTGTGTTGTTATAGGACGATATGAATTAATTTAATATGAAGACATTGTGTTGTTATAGGACGATATAAACTAATTTAATATGAAGACATTGTGTTGTTATAGGACGGTATGAACTAATTTAATATGAAGACTGTGTTGTTATAGGACGATATGAATTAATTTAATATGAAGACATTGTGTTGTTATAGGACGGTATGAATTAATTTAATATGAAGACATTGTGTTGCTATAGGACGATATAAACTAATTTAATATGAAGACAGTGTGTTGTTATAGGACGATATGAACTAATTTAATATGAAGACAATGTGTTGTTATAGGACGGTATGAACTACTTCAATATGAAGTATGTATATAGGTCGGTATGGACTTATGGACTCCTTTATGTTATAAGTAATATATTATACCAATTCTCCTTAGATCCGAATCCTCCTAGATTATATATTGTAAGTTTATCAGAAATGCAAAGAATATTTAATTTAATAGTTAAAATGGAATCTACTGATGCCAAGTGGAGTGACAGTTTAGAAAATACATTTAATATATTATTAATAAATGATCAAATATTCAAAAGTTTTTGTAGAAAGGCAAATTTGAGCAATGAATAGAGACAATCATTTCTTTTGATTAAACTATTCACGGGAGGATTTTTTAAAAAGATTTATTCAGGACAAGAAAAAATATTTCATATTTATTTTTCTTACGTTCATCAAAGGTTTATGCTATATATTAAAACTTTAAATAATTTTAAATTTTAAATTTATTTGTGATCTAAGATACTTTGTTTTTATACTTACAAGAGTTCTGAGAGATGCCATTGTAGTTGATTGTAGTGAGTTAGTACAAGAACTGACTTAGTACAGGTTGCTTACCCAGCTCTATATATACCTCCCTCTGTATCTATACTTTACATACCGCGGGGCGTGGTACCTCCTCCGAAGAAGTTCAAAAAATAAACGAAAATGAAGCAGGACTTGAATGAACACTCCTTGATCCTTGTTAAAGCTGTTCATGTTATTACATCCTTCATGTAACATATATAATACAGATTATTTTAGCTAATAACAAATATTGTATTATAATAAAATTGTATTCTATGTTTCGTTCTGTGCACCTTGTTTGCGGTTAGTTGTTAATGTATCTATTTTACTCTCTTTCATGCAACATGTTTAAGCTTTGTTCGTAAGGTATAGCTATAAAATAAAGAATAGACTGCCAATTAGTGTGGTGCATAGCTTACCTGCATCCTATCAAGTACGATATTGATTTTATGCTTTTACAAGGCATTATTGAATAATTTGTGTTATTGTTTTCCCTGTTTTTTTAATTTGTTAAAGTTATTTTAAATTTTTAAATGAATTAATGCATAAATATATATAATATAAAGCATAAGCATATATCAGCATTTTTAAGGAGCGCAGACGATATAAATTAACTTGGGGCTATTTGCAGGCTACTTTCAACAAACCATCTAAATTTGATAAAAATCAGATGCGGCTTTTTATGATATAGGTGTAAATCAATGTATGTTTGTGCGCATGTGGAAGAGAAATAGATGAGCGCAGAAGGTTAAAACTTATATGGGATCAGCAATGGGCTAATTATGGCCTACCATCAAAATTTCAATAAAATCATATGTTTAGTTTTTAAGATGTGTTGGATCGAAAAAATTGTGTGACATACAGATAACACGGAATCAAACATAAAAAGAAACAGTCTCTCCTCGGAAAATAATACTTTTTTATTTATCAAAGCGGCTTTCGTTTATCACTACTAATTTTGGAAGAACTAAAGTTACATTATAAAAATATACTGCCAATTGGTGTGGCACATAGCTTCTTACTTTTATTGATTCTATAGTGTTACAAGCCATTATTGTGCCTAATTGTTTCCCCCGTTTTTTTTTAATCTGTCAAAATTGTATGGATTTTTTACATAAATTAAAGTGTCAAGTTGAGTGGAAGTTACGTGATCGTTCTGAAGAACGTGAAAATATTTTTTATCTACTCACGGCAGCAAAATTAAGCATTGTTACTGTAATTGTAATTGTGTATTGTGTACTGTTATCAATCTGCAAAATGTCATTTTTCTTGATTCTTTTGTAACATGTCAAAAAAAAAACACGCAGCAAAATAATAAAGTGTCAGCAAAATATCAAAGTGTTAGCAAAAGTCAAAGTAACAGCAAAATAAGAAACAGGCTGCAACATTTCAAGGAAATTTTACTACTAAAAGGTTACTACACCGCAGGTTATGAACTCTCCCACATTGTTTATTTTTATAAATTTAAGCGTAGTATTCTGCTAATTTTTTTTTTTTTTTTTAATTACGTTAATAATTATATAGTCCAGTCGAATTAACTTATTTTGAGGCAAAAAAAGAGAAAATTATTAACAGGACGGGAACAGTTGGAAATGGTAAAGTGGCGTATAATAAACGTAAAAAAATTAAATGCGTTAGCAGGGGTGTTGCGGTATGGATTTTAGGGGGGTGAAAAGGGGTGAATTGGGTATTATTGCGATTTCCGGCGAATGTTGACGTCGGAGAGAAAAGTGTGCGAAATAAAAGTTGTAGATCATAAAAAAATCTACAACTTTTGTATTTAGGATTTTTTCACATAACCTCAAAATAATCGAGAAAAATGCGAAAAACTGTGTTTTTCGTTTTTTATTTTTTATTTTCTCAAAAATAATTTTTTTTTTATGAAAAATGGTGAAAGTATACCTTTTTGAGTCTTAAATGTACACAAAATTTTCCCAATAAAAAAATTCAGAATTTTCCGAGATAATCACGTTTTTCGCCCAAATACAATATTTTTCAAATGAAATTTGTCCTTCAGGAAATTATCGCAAAGACTTCTTTGAGGTCTCATTTTTTTCGTTTTGACTTATACTTTTTGGTAAAAAAAAAAAAAATAGTCCCCATTTAAAAACATGCTCAAAAATGAGAAAAATCAAAAAATGACTTTTGTAACAATCAATTTTTTAGTAAAAGTTGATAATTTGTTGAAATTTTTAAGTAATATTTAAAAACTGGTTACACCATTGAATTCTACAGAAAAAAATACAAAAGACCCTGCGTTTCATTATTTCATCATAAACTTTAGTTTTTAACAATATTGCCATCAACATTTAAGTAGAATAATGATAATTCATTTATAGTCCAATCAATAAAGACATTGTAGAGTGGATGAAATATGTTACAGTATTGAACGTCAGAGCTTTGTTAGGGCTAGTTAGGAGGTAAACATACTAAATGTCCCCACCCCTGGGGGTGAGCTTAGGGTGGGAGGGGGGGTTAAAAGGTCCCAAAATTGGGTTTTTCGAGTATATCTCGAAAACGGTGGACTCAAGAAAAATATGTTACGACTAAAAATTAAAGCTGATTCAATTTCCTATAAAATTGTATCTATACATATTTGTCGAAATTCCAACGGTTTTCGAGATACACGAAATTTAAAATTGATAATTTTCGAAAAATATCATTTTTGCCTCAGGAGGGCTCTTAAAGGATACTTTTTCACGTTTTTCTTGAATAACTCGAAAACCACAGACTCTAGCGAAAAAGAGTATTTGTACCAAATTTAACGACATAAAATTACTTACAAAAAAATATAAGGGTCCTTGGTTTTGCCTACGGACCCTAAAAAGGTTCTCTTAAATTGTTCTCTAGAAGGAATAGTTTGCGAGATTCATGGATGGAAAAATTCTTAAATTATAAAAATAGTGTTTTAATAGCTATAAAAGTAACTTTTAATGTTAATAAAATTTCGTGTATCTCGAAAACCGTTGGAATTTCGACAAATATGTATAGATACAATTTTATAGGAAATTGAATCAGCTTTAATTTTTAGTCGTAACATATTTTTCTTGAGTCCACCGTTTTCGAGATATACTCGAAAAACCCAATTTTGGGACCTTTTAACCCCCCCTCCCACCCTAAGCTCACCCCCAGGGGTGGGGACATTTAGTATGTTTACCTCCTAACTAGCCCTAACAAAGCTCTGACGTTCAATACTGTAACATATTTCATCCACTCTACAATGTCTTTATTGATTGGACTATAAATGAATTATCATTATTCTACTTAAATGTTGATGGCAATATTGTTAAAAACTAAAGTTTATGATGAAATAATGAAACGCAGGGTCTTTTGTATTTTTTTCTGTAGAATTCAATGGTGTAACCAGTTTTTAAATATTACTTAAAAATTTCAACAAATTATCAACTTTTACTAAAAAATTGATTGTTACAAAAGTCATTTTTTGATTTTTCTCATTTTTGAGCATGTTTTTAAATGGGGACTATTTTTTTTTTTTTTACCAAAAAGTATAAGTCAAAACGAAAAAAATGAGACCTCAAAGAAGTCTTTGCGATAATTTCCTGAAGGACAAATTTCATTTGAAAAATATTGTATTTGGGCGAAAAACGTGATTATCTCGGAAAATTCTGAATTTTTTTATTGGGAAAATTTTGTGTACATTTAAGACTCAAAAAGGTATACTTTCACCATTTTTCATAAAAAAAAAATTATTTTTGAGAAAATAAAAAATAAAAAACGAAAAACACAGTTTTTCGCATTTTTCTCGATTATTTTGAGGTTATGTGAAAAAATCCTAAATACAAAAGTTGTAGATTTTTTTATGATCTACAACTTTTATTTCGCACACTTTTCTCTCCGACGTCAACATTCGCCGGAAATCGCAATAATACCCAATTCACCCCTTTTCACCCCCCTAAAATCCATACCGCAACACCCCTGCTAACGCATTTAATTTTTTTACGTTTATTATACGCCACTTTACCATTTCCAACTGTTCCCGTCCTGTTAATAATTTTCTCTTTGTCAATGTGTAATTTGACTGGACTATATAGTAATAAAACAAATTTTGTTATTTTACAGTAAAAATGTATAAAAATCCAGATAAAAAGCAGCTGTAGTATAATAAAAAAGTGGCAACACTGAATTTGTTTTGTTATAACTTGATAACTCAAACTTTCGTTTTTTTTTTACAACTTTCATTTCTTTAAATCTTTTATATATTAAAAAGAGAATATAATAATTAGTGTGATTTTCCTGCCGTTAGTAGATAAAATATTGTATGTAACTATGCAGCAAAGAAAACACCCCTGACTCGTTTAAAGATTACCTCTTCGGTTACACCTTGGCAGGTAATATATATTTTCCTGATTCGGCCTCGCCTCTGCAGTAAATTTGTTTAGCCTATCCTCACCTTCGGCTCGGAACTGAAACTTGAAAACTTGTCAGCAAAATGGAATTTTGCTGCCTTGTAACATAAATAACTAATGACTACGATTTCAAAAAATCCAAGACAGAAATCCGTTTCAGACATCAGGGTACATTTTTGGTTCCGTGTCTGTCGGTCTGTCGCTTATTATTGTCGCAACCAACATTTCTTAAAATCTACGCATCCGATTTTAATGAAATTTGTATGATAGGTCATAATTAGCCCGCTGTTGGCCCCATATAAGTTTCAGCTTTCTGCGCTCATTTGTTTCTCTTCCACATGTGCACCACAAACATATATTTATTTTCACCTATATCTTCAAAAGAGCTTATCTGATTTGTATGAAACATTTATAGTTTATCAAAAGTAACCCGTAGATAGCCCCAGATTAATTTTAACCGGCAGCGCTCTTTAATTTTTTCGAAATTGATACTAAGTCATGTAAGATATCAAAACAATTTTGACAGATTAAAAAAACGGGGGAAACAAATAAAATAGACATTCATGGCTTGCAAAAGCAGAAAATCAATAAAATACGTGAAGCTCTGTACCACACAAATTATTAGCAGTTTATATTTGCTTCCGAGCTTACCGAAGGCATTGGAAGCTATGTGATCGTCCTAAAGAACAAAAATATTATACATGTTTCCGATTTTAAATATTCCAAGATAGAAATCTGTTTCAAACGTCAGGGAACATTTTTGGTTCCATGTCTGTCATTCGGTCTCTCGGCCTGTCTGCCAATGAATTTATCTCGACCATGATTCGTACATGACCAAGCTAAAGGTCTTTTTTCATAATTTTTTTTCTAAAATTAAATATAGTTCCATGTGTATTTTATCGTGTAAGTAAGGGTAGAAGAACTTCCGAATTTGTAGTAAACTGAAGTTTTTTAATTCCAGTACGGTACTGTATCTATGATATTTCTTATCACCGATAGTTTCTGATGGCTTATCAAGATGATGGCTATGATAAGTTAAGGTTCTAGTGTCCAATGAAAAGGCTAAACAAATCTTATCATTAATACAGGATTTGGAATAATAATGGAAATTTAACTATTTCTCTTTACTGAGATTGACTTTTATTAGGAACTTTTTTTTTTATATAAAATTAGATATGGACAGTGATAATGGTTTAAATGGTGATGAAGACGGATGGAGTTAGGTACTTAGTAAGCAAGACCGAAGTGGTTGGCTCCATAAGCGTGGCCGTATGTGGATCCATAGCTGTAAGGGTAGGAAGCGTAGTTCCTAGCGTAGTTGAAGGTGTTGTAAGGCTGGTGAGCGTAGCTGAGGGCGGGCTGTACGTAGGACCTAGCCATGTTGTATTGGGGGTAGGTGTAGGTAGAAGGGTAAGCGTAGTTGTTGTAGTAAGACTGAGGGTAGTAAGCCTTCTGGTGGTAAGCGTAGTTACCGGAGTAGGGTAGAGCGTAGTTGGAAGAGTAAGGATAAGCGTAGTTGTTGTAGGAGTAGGGGTAGGCACCTACAGCTACGTTCTTCTTGCTTCTTTCCTTGTTCTCCTCCTCGCACATGGCTACAGCCACGGCGCAAGCTACGACGAACTGAAACAAAAAGAAAAAATTGCAATTAGTGAAATATATTACCTTTACTATGACGAAGTAAATCATTAAAAGAATATTGCAGTTACTAATACAGTACATTTTGCAAACCAAATCAGAAAATAGAGTAAAAACTAACAATGTTATTTATACTAAATATAAAATACGAATATACAGGGTTGACTTCCCGATGTAAAAATAAATAATATGCAAGAGGAATTATGAACATCCGCATTTAAAATCTATGTATGTTCATAGTAAAAGTATGTAAGTTTACTGTGGAAACCGTAAACCAGTCGAAAAATTATCAATTGAACCAGGATAAAGTCAATAATACGGTATACGTTATTACTCGACGATTTTACATTTTGATCAAGAACAAGTCAATATTACGTTATTACTCGACGATTTTACATTTTGATCAAGGATCAAGTCAATGTTACGTTATTACTCGACGATTTTACATTTTGATCAAGAACAAGTCAATATTACGTTATTAAACGACGATTTTACATTTTGATCAAGAACAAGTCAATATTACGTTATTACTCGACGATTTTACATTTTGATCAAGAACAAGTCAATATTACGTTATTACACGACGATTTTACATTTTGATCAAGAACAAGTCAATATTACGTTATTACTCGACGATTTTACATTTTGATCAAGGATCAAGTCAATGTTACGTTATTACTCGACGATTTTACATTTTGATCAAGAACAAGTCAATATTACGTTATTACTCGACGATTTTACATTTTGATCAAGGATCAAGTCAATATTACGTTATTAAACGACGATTTTACATTTTGATCAAGAACAAGTCAATATTACGTTATTACTCGACGATTTTACATTTTGATCAAGAACAAGTCAATATTACGTTATTACACGACGATTTTACATTTTGATCAAGAACAAGTCAATATTACGTTATTACTCGACAATATTACATTTTGATCAAGAACAAGTCAATATTACGTTATTACTCAACAATTTTACATTTTGATCAAGAACAAGTCAATATTACGTTATTACTCGACGATTTTACATTTTGATCAAAAACAAGTCAATATTACGTTATTACTCAACGATTTTACATTATGATAGCCGGCTTGGCCGTGTGGATTAAATTTCATACGACATCTGCTCGGCCATCACTGAATCAAGGTCTGTACGAGGTCGTGGGTTCGATCCCTCGCCATGATGCTCTGATTTTATTGGCTCACTTCATACTCTCTTCGGCAGTACAGTGTACAGAGGTATGATGTGTGAAGTGGCTGCAACTCTCTACCACGGGGCTAGTAAAATGGGCCTATAAGATGGCCAAATTGCAAGGTTCCAACAAGTGGTTTGTCCTACCCGTCTAGAACTAGTACTAGCACCTTACTACTACTACTACTACTTACATTATGATAAGGAAAAATCAATATTACGTTACTGCAAGAGGATTTTATGAGATAAATTTGGTATTTAACTGGGTTGTTACTTATAAACGTTCATTAGTAGGTTTAATATATTATTTCGTAGAAGTATAATAATTAATAAATTATTAGAATAGTTAATAAATTATCGTGCAGGAAATGTTACATATAGAAAATTTGAGTGTTTATTGATCTGCACATTATAGATCATTCTAAATGGTGAGTATTTGTACCCTCTAAAAGGTTTAAATTTGATATCGATATTTAAAATATCGGAAACAACTAAGACAAACTTTCTCGTGTGTTTCCATTTATTCGTTTTCGAGTTTCGCAGCTAAATTTACTTATTATTGAACATTATATCAATAATGTATCATAAAAATAACAATTTTTCATAAAAAATAACTTCTCCTCGGCGAGGAATCGAACCCTGCCTCCCACTTTCCACGTTTAAAGCTATTTCCTCAGGAATTAGATTTTAAACGTCTTATATCGTTAGATTCGTATTTCAATTCAACATAGAATTTTTTTTTATAGAACAATAGAATTTATTTTAAATTAAAATCGTCGGAACCGTTTTGTATTTTTTTTTTCAAGATTTATTAGAGTTTTTGTGGGTAGCATCCCCACAGACAACAGACAGGCCTTTTTTAGAAATATATATTTTGGACGTCAAAACGTTTTAATCCATCAAAATCTCAACATTAATTTTCACGTTATCACAATACCTTCTCTTTATATGAGAATCTAAAAATTGAACAACGACGACCACTGGAAGCTAACTATAAACTCATCATTATTAACTATTAATTTGCTTAATATAAAATATTTATTACATTTAGATCGCTTCACTAATAGAGCCACTCGTTGCCTAGTTAATATATTATTTAAAATTTGTTCAACAGGTGGTTGTTTACTATTGTAATGGCTTAAAAATGTTTGAAATGCGAATTTTTAAAAATTTTCTCTATGGAAATCCATTTTAGACTAGTCTGAATCGATTCCTAAAAGAAAACACCTTTTTTTTATGTATGTATGTGTATATGTGTCACTCCAGACGATATCTCCGAATTAGGATGCATTTAAAAATTGCAAACAAATTTCAAAATGTCCATTATATCAAAAGAAAGGATGAGTTCGTTGGCCAGAATTTTTTGAGTTCATTTAGGGGTCAAATTTTAACAATTTAGGGTCAAAAATAGCTTAAAAATGTGTTTTTTCCATTTCACCCCACCCCCTCCTCCCTCTTATATAATAATATGATAATAGTGTACATAACAAAAATTACTTTACTATTAAAGAGCTTTCCAACTACATGCATCTTGAAGGGTAAATACTATTTTGACTTTTGTAACCCGTACCCCTGTGTACCAATATATATTTTTTTTTTTCACCCATCCAAATTCTAAACCAAAATTTTCCTATATTATCATAAGCCAATAATACGGAGATTTCTTTGAAAATTTGCTTATTAAGTCATGGTGCTTGACTGGACTTTTTTTGTTTTCGACTTCCAACAAAATCAGATTTATTTTTATCAATCTCTCGGAAAAACTATATTTTTAAAGGGAAAACGGTTTATATCGTTAGATTCGATCATTTAAGGAATCTAACAGACCTCAAAAACTATAATTTCATCTAAATTGAAGTTCGTGCTGTCACAATACTATCTCTTTAAATGTACTACAAATATAAAAAAGTAAAAATATAGGGGATGTTATTGAATATAATATGAAAACTTAATGAGTTGTGATTTCATTCATATTTTTATTGTGTTCGTGGAATTACGTAAAGATGGGACAGGTGAATCAATGTTCTAATTCAAGCTCTCTCTAATAATAATCCATTCACATCTACCTAGAGAGATATGAATGGAATTGTAAAGTGTAACGGGTTTAGTATATTCTTGGAAGCCGTATAATCACAGTGAGGTAGTAATTCCACACACTTTCTCATCTTCGTCAATGTCACTTAAATTTTCTTCTGGCAAAATTCTGTGTTAATGATTTTTGCTGTGTTAAAAATATCGATTTTTATTTTCTCATATAAAAAAAAAGTATTGGCACGAAATTTTGATTGATTTACACGTTTTAAGGTCCCCTGAGTCCATAAAAGTAATCTGTCCCTCGTCTGTGCAAACGCGTGGAGTCTAAACTACTTGGCCAATTTTTACGAAATTTGGCATACATGTTCAGAAAAATCATACCCCGTGGCGAAATTATGAGAAATTAGTTTTATCTCCAAATTTGGGGACGCCAAAAACTCGTGGAAAAAATCTTACGATTTTTATTTAAAAATTCTAAAATTTAGTCCATTTAAATACGAATCTAACGATATAAGCAGTTTTCCTGGCAAAATGGCATTTTTTATAGTTCCTGAGAAAATAGCTTTAAACGGGGACAGAAAGAGGCCGGGTTCGATTGCCCGTCGAGGAAAAGTTATTTTTTATGATAAATTGTTATTTTTATGGTACATTTTGATATAATCTTCAATAATAATTAAATGTACCTTCTAAAACTCGAAAGCTAATAAACGGAAAACACTGGGCTAAGTGACTATGCACTCGTGTACGAGAAAGTTTGTCTGAGTTGTCTTGGACCGATATTTTAAAGTTATATTATTAGATTTATAAATTATTTCAAAATTAAAAACAATTTTATTTGTTTACATCCTTCTATATTTAATTTTAACTGTTTAGTGGGTATACATACTCACAATTTAGGATGATTTAATGCGTTTTGCAGAGCTCAGTGTTTGGGATGTTTTTTAGGGTTTCGTTGGTAAAACCGAAAAAAAAACCCTTATAGTTTCGTTTATGTGTCTGTTTGTCTGTCTGTCTCTCTGTACGGTTCCAATAACTTTGAAACAAAAAGATAGAAACATGAAACTTCCCAATATTAAAGATCGATTTGACGCGCACACAGGAAAAATATAGCAAATTCAAAATAATCAGCTGTTCAAATCCAAAATGATAACTCACATCACGCGGAATTTTTTTTTTTAAATTTTGAGTGGGGTATCAAATGAAAGGTATTGAAGAGTAGATTACAAAAATATATAACACTTGTGGAAAGCGTTTAATTTTCAACGCCATTTTGCCAAAAATATCAAAATCCAATTCAAAATGCCGTTTTCGCACGAGTTGCGTACCGTACTTTATCTACGATTGTTAGATTTAAATGATAAATACAGAAAAAAATAAACTTGCTGTATGTAAGTTCGTATTTCTCTGTTGATAAATATGTCATTAATTCTTGAGTTGTATTTTTTTGCCGAATTAATTATTTCTGGAGGAGTATTATTCTCTACATTTTCGTCAAAGCCACTTGATTCATTCATTGTTTTTCACTAAAAACTCGATAGAAACAGTTACTTTAATAAAAGAATAGCAAATTAGTTTTGTTAAATGTAAACAAACTCGCTAATCGTGCGTAAAGCTGAAAAATTCCTCTTCTTTACCGCGCTAGCGTGGTAAAGAAGAGGAATTCTTCAGAACTATGAGACGCGCATGCGCAATGAATACAAGTACGTAAATAATCACTTTCTACGCATCTAAACAGAGATATAATGTTTATATTTCGTATCAATCGTAGATAAAAGGTATATAAATCAATGATACACAAAATATATTAGAATTGTACATAGTATCCAATTTTACTCTGAAGAAAACGTTAAAAGTAAACTTACATAAAATACATTGCAGACAAGACTGGAATACAATACAACATACGTGTACGTGTCATGCTTCAATGCCTCTTTTAAATTAATCAATCACTAAATATTTCCTATGAAAATATAGTTATACTAATTTTCCTCGTCCTTTTAAGCATGTAACATTTTTGATAATTGAAAAAGTTAATGAAAATGTAGTAATGAACTATGCAAATAATGATAATTAATTAGATAAATGGTTTCAACTGAACGCTGTCATCGTTAGATGATTGATTTATTTAATAACCACTCTCATTATTACTTTGTTAATTAAAGTTTTGATTGAAATAGAATTCAATCAATAGCATATTAGTGATAAGAAATTAAGTACCATAAATATATGTAAATAACTGTCAGTTATTTGTTTTGTTTTGTTTTTATTTAGATTGACATCGTTGCTAGGACAACGATGTCTAACAGATATTATTTATTAATTTATATTTGACTATTTTGTGCAGTTAGTTCATGAGATCTATTAAGAGGTGTTTAATAGCTTGTAATTTAATTATTCTGTTACAGGTATGTTTGTCTATATATTATTTACTATCCAATATTGTATTGTATTTATTTATTTGGAACTATAACAATGTTTGTATAATTGTATCTAATTCAATATTATAATTCTGTTACAGACATAATAAAATCTGTTATTATTCTACCTTACATATATTTTTCTAAACAATCGTTGTTAAATTTTTATGTACGTAATTAATATATTTAATTATACAATTCAAATAATATAATCTGTACATTATAGAAATGTAAGAATAAGTTTAAATAGGCATCCAATTAGAGTATAGCTTCTTCGCTTCCTATATTTCGTATATGATATTATGCTTTTACTGTTATACCTATTATTAAAAAATTGAATTAATTTTTCCCACGTTTTTTTATCTTTCAAAAATGTTTTGATTTATTACATGAACTAAACTATCAATTTAGGAAAATTTAAAGAGCGCAGACGGTTGAAATTAATCTGGGGCTATCTGCGAGTTGCTTTTAACAAACCATCAAAATTTCTAAAACATCTTATAAGAGTTTTTGAAGATATAGGTTAAAATAATTGTATGTTTGTGGAAATTTGGAAAAGAAAAAAAATGGCACAGAAGATTGAAACTTATATGGGACCAAAAATGGGGGCTGATTATGACCTATACTATCCAAATTTCATTTAAATTGGACAAGTGGGTTTTAATATTAAATTAAAAAGTTGGTTCGAAAAAATTAAGCGACCGACAAACTAACATGGCACCAAAAATGTTTCCTGATGTCTAAAACGGGTTTCTATCTTGGAAATTTTGAATTTTAACACAGCTTACGCTTTTTCGCTGAGCTCGACATCAAAAGCAATTATTTTGTTGCATCTTCTGAATTTCGACAGCTGATAATTGTAAAGCTTAGTAACTCCTTAACTTTGTTAGTTGATAAAAAGATAATCAATGTAAAATTGAGGTAAATTTAGAAAAAAAGCCTGCTAAAGTTTCCTTTCTTAAGCAATTATTGCCAAGTACTCACTTCACAGTCTTGTATCATAATATATTATTCTATTTCCTATTAAGTAAAAAAATAAACTAATAGTATATTATGTTACAAGGCTGTGAAGTGAGTTTTTTCTTTACCGCGGCAATTACATTTACTGTCGAGCGAAGCGAGACAGTAAATATTGACAAGGTAAAGAAAAACACTTCAAAGTCGCGTAGCATATGCTATTTTTTCCGAGGTAGCAGACAATGAAAAAACATTAAATATTAATCACTAATCAATATATAATAATAACAAATATTAGTACATACTTAAGACTTAAAAAAAGAAACCTTAAAATGAGGTTACACTATAAGAAAAGATAAATAAAACGCATTGACATCTAGCGGATTTTAATCGTACTAGAAGCATTTCTACAAAGACTGTAGCGGTACTAACGGAAGTTTTGACAACTACCCGCCGGAAAATAAAAATCTTTTAGTTCCTAGGACGTAAAAGATTTTTTCTTTACTGCTAGGAGTAATGTAAAGATTTTTTAAGTCCACGTAATGAAAAAATGGATTATAGCTATGTTTTTTAGGCTCTAAAGTTACTATTTCACAGCCTACCACGGAAAAAATATGTTTATTATCTTCAAGTTAAATATTTAAATGTAAGCCAAACATTATTGTGAACCATTATATCTTAAAAACTACCATCCAATTCTGATAAAATTTTGATAGTAGGGCATAATAATTATTTTATCTCCAGTAGGGGAAAAAAGTTATGATTTTGATTTAGTTTAGAAGGACTAAAACAGGTCTTTTCATCGCTGACTCAAAAAGTAGGGAGAAAATGTAAAAGTAGGGCGAAAAAGTAAAGTAGGGCAAAAAAGTAAAGATTGCAACTAAATTATTTTATAAATAGTAGAAAATGAATGGCTAATGTAATGAAGTTGTTGAAATCAGGTTGGCGACACTGCTTTTTCGACCATGTTTATCTTTGTTTATAACCTTCATCTAAATAACCTTCTATTAGAGTTTAATTCCAATTCTTATTTGTTTTTAATATTGAATCTCCTATGTCTGCTATTAAAAGTTCTAATAATTATTGTTATTTATTAAAATAATAAATAACAACTGTGCTATAGACGAAAATGTGTATTGTCTTCCTACTGGAGATAAAATATTGTATGTACCTTGTAAGTAAAGTGCCATTATTCCCCTCGCGATAATTATCTCCCTCGGCTGCGCCTCGGGAGCTAATTAGAGTTATTCCCTCGGCTGATTCCCTCGGCTTCGCCTCGGGATTTAGGGACCATGGTTCCTTTGGCTTCGCCTCAAGAACCAACTTTTTTCGCTCAGGGAATAATGGCCTACTTTACTCTCTAGCTGCATAAATAACTATTATTGTTGTTACCAATATTAATTTTAACTTTTTACGCTTATTCCTATCTTTTTCGTATACACACTACCTTTTTGTAAAAAAAAATAACACCTATATCATTAAAAGTACTTAAAAAGAAAACCATTATTAAAGTTTGCGAAAGGCAGTGAGGAAGCTATGTGCCACACTAATTAGCGTACTATCCTATTTAGTACACATCTTATTTATGCAGTCATCTTATTTTAAATAATTTGGATGGTTTAACGAAAGTATCCCTTACATCATCCCATATTAATTTGAATCATCTACGCAAATTAAATATTGCTGAATAATAAATATGACTTCGCTAGGAGTCGAACTATATCCAAATTTCATGTGAATATTCGTCTAATGTGTCACACTAATTTATTATTATTTTATGTATTTATTTTGGCAGAATATTTTTTATTGATTCTCACTATTCTCGATTTTTATTTTTTTACTTACAACTATTTTTAGTTTTTATGAACAAACTAGCTGG
Source organism: Gerris lacustris (assembly GCA_951217055.1). NCBI lineage: Eukaryota > Metazoa > Arthropoda > Insecta > Hemiptera > Gerridae > Gerris > Gerris lacustris. The sequence continues at coordinate 107,577,750 of OX578277.1, read as the reverse complement.
ATACCCGTGCTTCGCTACGGAGTTTTATATTAATTTGATAAGTTTATAAACTACCATCAAGAAACATTTAAATTATTTTACTATGTGAGGATATCTAGATTCTCTCCCTCCCACTTATTTCTATACCCCCTTCTCTTTGATAAGATAATTTGCAAATATCCTAAATTTACCCCCCTTCTAAGTGAAAATATGATAAAACTGTACATAACAACAATTACTATACTCTTAATGAGGTTTTCAACGATACGCATCATAATGGGTATTAATTACTTTGACCCCGTATTCATTACTTGTACCCCGTACCCCTGTGTACTAATATTTAAATTTTAAAAATTCATGTAGACAGTGATTTTCCGCTTGCTTTGAAGGTTAAGTATGCAAATTTTCATCGAGATCGGACTAAAACTGTAGATTTGTATAAAGAGCATACACATATTTATATATATATATGGCCACCATCTTGAATCAAAATGCCAGATTGGTAAACCAATTATCAAAAGTTTCTACTTTCATAAAAGGAAGCTAACTCCTAAATTTCAAGGTTCTAGTGCAATTGGTTCCGGAGATATCGTCTTATTTTTTATATAAATGGCCGCCATCTAGAATCAAGATGGTGGATTTTAAAAACATTTCTTAGCGAGCACCTAGGAGGTAAGCGGAACACACCTACAAAATTTCATGGTCATAGGTACAGTGGTTTCAGAGATATCGTGATGTGTCAGTCAGTGAGTGGTATTTGGATTTTATATAAATAGATCATTGAATGATTACTAAATTGATTATAATAATTTGTTATTATCATACCAGAACTTTAAGAGGAGACATGTTTAGAGATGTGAAAGATCGAGTCTGTTTGACTTACAGATATGGATAACTTTACTTCATCACTGTGTCCACTATTTATACCAATAAACATTTGCTATCCCCTCTTATAATTTGAACCAATGATGGAGATACAAACTAAAAGAAGACGATTCTACACTGAAGTTGAAATGGAAGAAAGAATAAATAAATAAAATAAAAATATTAGCACGTACAAACAAAAGAAGATGAAAAATCGTTAAGTCAATTTGTCGAAATGTCGTTCTGCTTTTGATTTTAATGAGGTCCGTGTAAGTAGAGGATACGTGGAAGTTTTACATGACCTTACAAAGTATACAAGGGGGACTTGATAGTACTTCACGATAAAACTGGAAAAAAGTAGCTCCAACTTCAAACTCAAGTAATATTAAGTTCATTCTGTTTCACACACTAAACCATGTACTTAGTCTCTTTCACTTGTGTAGAAGGACTTATAATTGGATTTATATTATAATAAAAGTTATACGTGAATATATATAAGGATTTGGATTTATTACCTCTGTTACATACATTATATGTATTAGTTTGAAAAGTAAATACTTTTGAATTTGAAAATTCACTTCTTTCTAGAACTTCAACAAGTAAAGTGATACATTCCTGTATTTCTTCTTTACTTCTTCATATATTCATGTACAAAGTATATGCAGAGAAAGTATTACCATGGTTATGTATTTGATTTATATATTTTTAGATTTTCACCCCAAAAAAATAGTTTATAAAGAATGTGAAGTAGGGTACAGAAGGAAATCATTTGCATCGCATTTTTAGTCGAAAATAAGCTGAAAGTGCCTATGTGTACATCTGTTTTATTTCATTTAATATTTTTTGCAATTATTCTTTTAACTGTTTATTGAATGAATACTTACTTTTAGTCCAGTCAATCTGTCCTTAAAAAATGTGGTTTATTTGAAAATGGTTCAGTAGTTCTGATTTATTTACTTATTATTTTTGCTTCCGAGCTTACTGAAGTTAACGGAAGCTATGTGATCTTTCTGAAGAACAAAAATATTTTATGTCTCCGATTTCAAATTTCCAAGACAGAAAGTCTGAAATCTATGTGCCACACTTATTGGTCGTGGAAGGTAGAGAGGATGAAAAGGTTGGTAATAAGAATAAAACGTAGATTTATGTGAAAGAATTGGAATAAACTATTGTTTATTTTGGTCTATTGCTCATTGTACATTACTGCTTTTTGTGGAAATAAATTACATGTTGTAGAATTGTTGACTGATTTTTAAATTTATTGACTGAGGTAGAGAATTTTTTTTTTTGTTTAGTAGACTATGCTCCTGTAAGCAGCGGGGTATCCGGCATATGGGTAGGCAGAGTAGGCATTGTAGGCATTGTAGGCATAAGGATAGGCACCGGCAGAGTAGGCAGTAGGTACATAGGCAGCAGCTCCCAAACCGGAGTAGGCGTAAGGAAGAGCACCAACTACGACGTCCTTCTTGACACGCTCAGATTCAGCGGCGTATACCATGGCGATAGCCAGGCAGAAGAAGATCTGTCAACATAAAAACATAATAATTAACATTTTGATAACAAAGCTAGGTTAATAGTATATTATGTTACTAGGCTGTGAAGTGAGTTTTTTCTTTACCGCGGCAATTACATTTACTGTCGAGCGAAGCGAGACAGTAAATATTGCCAAGGTAAAGTAAATACACTTCACAGTCACGTAGCATAATATGCTATTTTCTCCGAGATAGTAGACAACGAAAAAAAATTAAATCAATATAATTATAACAAATATTAGTACATACTTAAGATTTAAAAAAAAAAAACCTTAAAAAGAGGTGACACTATAAGAAAAGATAAATAAAACGCATTGACATCTAGCGGAATTAAATCGTACTAAGCATTTCTACAAAGTGTGAAGTGAGTTTTTTCTTTACCGCGGCAATTACATTTACTGTCGAGCGAAGCGAGACAGTAAATATTGCCAAGGTAAAGAAAAAACACTTCACAGTCGCGTAGCAAATGCTATTTTTTCCGAGGTAGCAGACAATGAAAAAACATTAAATATTAATCACTAATCAATTTATAATAATAACAAATATTAGTACATACTTAAGATTAAAAAAAAAAAAAAACCTTAAAAAGAAGTTACACTACAAGAAAAGATAAATAAAACGCATTGACATCTAGCGGAATTAAATCGTACTACTAAGCATTTCTACAAAGACTGCAGCGCTACTAACGGAAGTTTTGACAACTGCCAGCAGTACAATAAAAACTTTTTTCGTCCTAAGACGTAAAAAAGTTTTTCTTTACACCTAAGAGTAATGAAAAGATTTTTTAAGTCCACGTAATGACAAAATGGATTTTAGCTATGTTTTTTAGGCTCTAAAGTTACTATTTTACAGCCTACCACGGAAAAAGTTACTTTTTGCAACTTCTATCAAATAAATCAATAGAGAGTGCGACAAAGCGAAGATCTGCACAACAAAAATTGATAACAATGTAGCATTATGATAACGTGATAAAAACGATAAATGTGTCAAAATAAATATAAGTACCTAAATCATTTTTTTTAGGTCTTAGGCATATGCGTTTTAATAGGACTGCCGGTAATCAACGACTATTCTCGCGTGCATTACCAACGCTAAAGCCTAAAAATCAATTAAGTGACTGGAATTTTGTAAAAATATATATGATGTCATTTGACTAATTAATTTTATAAGTTGTTATTGTTTAATTGATAAGTCAATATCATTAATTTTCTGAATAAGATGTTTTATAATTTCTTTTATAATCTTGGAGTATAGATCTTTCTTAATTTCACACTACTTAGAAGATACATGACTTGAAAGAGTTATGTATTAAGTTGGGAATGTAGTTACGAAACAAGTTTAAAGTATAATAATGCTTTATTGTGTACTTCATTGTGAAAACTAAACTAACTATAACTTTACTTCTCCTACTGCTTACATTAATGTTACATATTAGTGAAATGACTTACTTGCTTTAAAATAGGAAGTATGTATAACTAAATTAGAGTATTTAAATCAAACTATAGGGAGATGACATTTTACCTAACATCATTTCCATTACAAAATGCATCAAGTTTAAAAATAAATATATAATAATATGATATACAGTGTGTCCCTGGATAGACGCATGAATAGATGAAAAATACTTAATTTTTATTTTATTGAAGTTTTATATCAAAGTAGGTGGAGGTTTTAAATTTTTGTATTCTTACTTCGTTACGTATTTTTTCTTTTTGAATATTTTTTTTTTTAAATTTCCATGACATACTTGAAAAATTATAACTACAATTATGACATATATTAGTTTCTATTCAAGCAGGGCTGAACCCCAGATGATGAAATTTCAACTAAATAAATATTTAGTCTTTTTCACATATTCATGCGTCGATCCGCGGGGATACAATATAGATGGAAATATGTATGATAGACTTGTCCATTACCCTTAATAACCTAGTGTTGCCATATGGCAACAGCAAAACCCCCTCCCTTTATTATTATCTGGAGAGGTCCAAGTTAATATTGAACTTTTTTAATGTGAATATTATGTCAAAAGAAAGACTAAATTGATTTTTCATCAATAGATTTATTTGTTTTGCGCAACACGTATGCGACAAGACAGGTTTAAAAAATGGGTTATTCCAAATTTGTGACACGGAAAGAATTTTAATTTTTTTAATTAATTAATTAATTAAATAATTTTATTATTAGTAATGAAACTATTAGAATAAAGAATGATTAAAAATATAAAATTATAACAGTTTCACAAAATTTAATTTTTCTACCCTAAATTGAGCGTCAATTTGAAAGTTGCCATATGGCAACGCTAGGACATTACCCTTACAGTTTTTTTTCTAAGTCTTAATTTTATTCAGTCATATTTATACACAAAGTTTTGATGTGTTTTTTGCCTAATGTTCATTTTTTTAATATTTTCTAAATATTTCTCAAATACTCTCTAAATCTTATAATTATTTTTGTTGAATAAGTATAATTAGTAACAAATAGTATTGGGCTATTCTTTTAAAAATAATATGTATCTAATAATATCTATTTTTTTTTATTACAATTGAATAATACATATATATTTTTAAAGGTAATAACAAAATTACATGGATAAAACAAAAAAATAAGAAATAATTACATCATTTTACAGATAAACAACATGATACATAATACAAAATAATAAAATTTTGAAAAAAAAAAATTAAATTTACTTTTTTGTTCTTTGAAATAAATTTAGTATTTTATTAGTATTATTTGTGCTTTTTTAACCTTCAATTTATTTTACATACATTTTATAAAAGAAATTATTAATACATTTACTGAGAAAAAAAACTGTAGGGCTAATTTCCTAGCGTTGCCATATGGCAACAGCCCAAATTTGGGGTAAGACATTTTTTCCAATTTTTTAAAACATTTTTTACATATTAAGGGACCTCTTAACAGGCAAAATCCCCAGAAAAAACCAAACAATTTCTCCAAAAAAATAATTCGGGCAGTTAAGGGTTAAATAATTTTTTTTTTTTTTAGATACTTTTATTTAACTTTTTTTACCCTTTCATTTAACTTTACCCTTTCATTTAACTTCTCTTGCTTAGTGTTCGTTTGTCTTTAAATCTTGTAATCTTAATTTGACCCACTTTCCTACTATACCTAGAAAGCTGAATCTAGCATCAGTTGATTTATATAGAATATCTTTCCAAGGAAGTGGTTTTAATATAGAATTTGTTAGATACTGCAACAATTTCTCCAGTGGATTGTTACCTTATATTGATAAGGGTTGACAACTATATATTATTACAGTGGCAAGCAAGTGGGGTTTTAAGAAGAACTCGAACCCAAGGAAATTTGACATTAGCAGGTATTATAATAAAATTGTGCAAATTATGTGCTTCCATCTCACAGAAAAAGATCAGTAAGCAATTTAACAAAATGCTCCAAACAAAAGAAAATTGCATGTTTATTCAATGAGGGTTTATAAAGTTGTTGAGAATTGTAGAATTGTTATTGTAACTAAATTACTATGTTACATAACAAACCACCTGTTATATGATTTAAGGCGTTTAAAATGTGTTGATTTAACTACAACATTGAAAATTTTAAAATAGTGACGTAGAACAAACGCCTTTAACTTCATTGGTATCGTCAAAACAAAATTAAGTAATTTATAGTCTCTCGAGTCAAACCGTTTCCAAGATATTATTTTTAAGTTTTTGGTTGTTTATTTGGGAGGGGGGGGGGGGTCTCTTACAATATTGGTGACATATGATAAATTGCTAAAACTTTTTTCCTAAATGTCATGTTGGTAATTGACTCTCGTGCTTTTATATTTAAAATAATATATATGAGTACTATATTTTTTGGGTCCGTAGGCAAAACCAAGGACCCTTATATTTTCCTGCGTGTGTCTGTCCGTCCGTCCTGTCGCATGCTCTCACGGCTACACCTTTCGTCCGATCACTTTGAAATTTGGCATGTATGTGTCTTATACCTACCCACATATTTTTATAATATAGCGACTTAAAAAAAAATTCAAAAAAATTAGGGTAAAAAACTTAAGGGTTAAAAATTTTAGATTTTTTTTCGATACCGTGAGTGGTATTATATGAAAGGGTACGTCGAGCTGATTACAAAAATATATAATTCTTTGGTTATAACTTTGACAGGGCGAGCTTAGGCGAGTTTGAAGCGGGTGTGAAACGTGTCCCCCTCCCCCCTCCTCTATCTCGCTTATATGAAGTGCAAAAAATCTGAAAAAATTCCTGAACATTCTTCGACCAAAAGTAAAGATACCACTTTTTGGAAATTTCGAAAAAAATATTATTTTATTTTTTATTAACAAAATACGCTTTTTTATAATTATGGTCTTTTCGATGAATTTATATGGTTGTAGTCCGGTTCAGTGGCAAAAAAATACTTTATCGGAAGTTTGTTTATGTTTTTTGAGAATACATAGGAGACCCATAGGATAGTTCAAAGTAAGCTTTTTAGCATTTTAAAAAACACCATCAATAGGGTTCTACTTAAACTATACAGTGTGGTCTACGGACCCTCGCTGTGTCAAGTGTATGCTGGACAGCATACACTTGACCTGTTTATTTTAATCGCTTATTTATAAAACCGACTTAAAATAAACTAAAATTTGAGGAATTCACATAGAAGAGATTTAATTTTCGACTTGTAAAATATTATAGTTGGCTGGAGGGTTTATTTGGAATGAAAGTCCTTCAAGTAATATATATTTATATATTTCATCAGAGTTTTCGCTCAGGGAACCTGAGCTTCTTCAGTGATCTACAAATTAAAATTTTACATGAATTGTAAAGGAAAAAAAGATTTACTTTTTTAAATTACAAAGGAAGAACAGTATAATATTTGTACATAAAAGTCTTGCCAAAAATTTAAAGTTATATCCGCTCAAAGAAAATGGTTGTTATGCAATTTTGCTTTGACTACAATTTTGTTTGAGCAGACATAATTTTAAATGTTTTGTAAGACTTTTTGTACAAATTTTATAATGTATTCTTGTCTATTCCTTAACAATTCATGTAAAATTTTAATTTGTAGATCACTGAAGAAGCGTAGGTTCCCTGGGCGAAAGCTCTGATGAAATAAATGCAAATCCCTCGAAGGACTTTCATTCCAAATAAGCCCTTAAGTCTACTATAAAATTTGAGGATAAAGATATTTGGTAAAATCCACACAAATTTGATGAAAATGTAAGGATTAAACATTTTTGTAAAACCTACTTAAAATCCGAGAGAATTGAAAAATTTGTAAAATCTACTCGAAATTATGATAACGTAAATAATTATATTATTTATATTCTGTTATATTCATTAGCTATTTCATTCAAAATAATAATAATACATTATTATAAAAAACACATTAATAATAGGAACATTATTATTAATACCATTATATATAATTAATAGAATATTTTATAAGTTGCACAGCTCTATAGAGTTGCAAACATTTATAATATCAAGTTACAAAACTCGATCGTTCTAAATTTCTCTAGTTTTATTTGCGCGGAAACTTTAGTTTAAAGTTAGTTTAAAATTAACTATAAAATTTTGTTTACAATTAACTATATATTGGTTAGAATGAGCTATAAACGTATACTGAACATTACATTTAGAAGCTATTTACAAATGGTAACTATATCTATAGGTGTAATGAAAATGTACCTTTTAGAGAAAAAGGTTCTTTTCCCCCAAATAGTATTACAGTCAAATCAAGTTAAATTTAAACCTTTAAATTGCGAATTTCTTGATAATTCAACATTATTTTGTATTCATTCCTGTTTAGAATTATACAATGTCTGAGTGTATACCCATGTTTATTAGTAATAAATATCTTCCTTCTGGGATTTAAGTTTTTCTCCAAATGGTAATATACTTTTGTTTTAAATAATTAAAAAGTACCTTATTGAAGCAATTTCTCAATTGTTAATAATTTATTGTCGCAATTGTTTCAAACTTAACATTTGTATCATGTATATAATCTTTTAGCAGTAAAGGTCAAAATGAAGTGCAAAGAGAGGATGAGATATTATATTTTGGTGCAATTTAAATTTTAACAATTTGTTTTATTAATAGTAACATTGATTATTATAATTTTTATTTTCTATGCCACAAAATTACAAAAACTTATATTGAAGTAAAATTTTATAGTGTTTTAGTAATATAATAACCATTTGGTAGCTTTAAAAGCTAGAATAAAATTTACTCATTTTTTTTTTTATCTTAAGCTGTAATAAGTCTAATTTTTTTGCTATAATAAGAAAAGTCCAACGATTTCATATAGTAAGAAAAGTCTAACTTTCTATCTATTGTTCGAAAATTTTAACTTTCTTACTTTAGTGAGAAAATTCTAACTTTCTATCTATTGTTCGAAAATTTTAACTTTCTTACTTTAGTGAGAAAAGTCTAACTTTCTATCTATTGTTCGGAAATTTTAACTTTCTTACTTTAGTGAGAAAAGTCTAACTTTCTATCTATTGTTCGAAAATTTTAACTTTCTTCCCTTAGTAAGAAAAATCTAACTTTCTATCTATTGTACGAAAATTTTAACTTTCTTACTTTAGTGAGAAAAGTCTAACTTTCTATCTATTGTTCGAAAATTTTAACTTTCTTACTTTAGTGAGAAAAGTCTAACTTTCTATCTATTGTTCGAAAATTTTAACTTTCTTACTTTAGTGAGAAAAGTCTAACTTTCTATCTATTATTCGAAAATTTTAACTTTCTTACTTTAGTGAGAAAAGTCTAACTTTCTATCTATTGTTCGAAAATTTTAACTTTCTTCCCTTAGTAAGAAAAATCTAACTTTCTATCTATTGTACGAAAATTTTAACTTTCTTACTTTAGTGAGAAAAGTCTAACTTTCTATCTATTGTTCGAAAATTTTAACTTTCTTACTTTAGTGAGAAAAGTCTAACTTTCTATCTATTGTTCGAAAATTTTAACTTTCTTACTTTAGTGAGAAAAGTCTAACTTTCTATCTATTATTCGAAAATTTTAACTTTCTTACTTTAGTGAGAAAAGTCTAACTTTCTATCTATTGTTCGAAAATTTTAACTTTCTTACTTTAGTGAGAAAAGTCTAACTTTCTATCTATTGTTCGAAAATTTTAACTTTCTTACTTTATTGAGAAAAGTCTAACTTTCTATCTATTGTTCGAAAATTTTAACTTTCTTACTTTAGTGAGAAAAGTCTAACTTTCTATCTATTGTTCGGAAATTTTAACTTTCTTACTTTAGTGAAAAAACTCTAACTTTTTATCTATTGTTCGAAAATTTTATCTTTCTTACTTTAGTGAGAAAAATCTAACGTTCCAATTATTATATGAAAATTTTAACGTTCTAACTATAATAGGAAATGTCTAACGTTCTAACTATTGTAATAAAAGTCTAAAGTTCTCAATATTGTAAGGAAAATGGTCTATCTTACTTTAATGAGAAAAGTTTAACGTTCTAACTATAATAGGAAATGTCTAACGTTCTAACTATTGCAATATAAGTCTAAAGTTCTCAATATTGTAAGGAAAATGGTCTATCTTACTTTAATGAGAAAAGTTTAACGTTCTAACTATAATAGGAAATGTCTAACGTTCTAACTATTGCAATATAAGTCTAAAGTTCTCAATATTGTAAGGAAAATGGTCTATCTTACTTTAATGAGAAAAGTTTAACGTTCTAACTATAATAGGAAATGTCTAACGTTCTAACTATTGCAATATAAGTCTAAAGTTCTCAATATTGTAAGGAAAATGGTCTATCTTACTTTAATGAGAAAAGTTTAACGTTCAATAGTAAAAATATTTTAAGGACCTAACTTGTATAGGGCCTAATACCCGCACCGATTATCGACCAACAAACGATTCGATGTATTAATAATTAAATTAAATAACCATTTTTAGAAACGGATTGAATGAAAAAAATACTTCTTTTTTTTTGTTTCTGTATTCTTCACCTACATTTTTTCCCTGTGCAAAATTTGGGCAAGATTGAAAGGCGGGAAGTGGTTCAAAATTGAGATAATAGCTGTACGATGGAACTTACAAAGCAAAGTAATATTGGATCATTAAAAACTAGACCTATATCTATTGATATATTTTATTCTATTAGTTAGGTTTACTTTAAAATTTACTTTTATAACTCTAGATATGTTTTTAATATATATCTTAAGCTGAACTACAATAATTCTATATAGACTTAGATACTTACAAGGGTTCTGAGAGATGCCATTGTAGTTGATTGTAGTGAGTTAGTACAAGAACTGACTTAGTACTGGTTGCTTACCCAGCTCTATATATACCTCCCTCTGTATGTATACTTTACATACGTTGTAGGGCGTGGTTCAAAATAAACCAAAACTTCTCGCTATGACTTTAAGTAAGGCCTTGGTCAGCGAGCCTTACCTAACAGAAAATAAAACAAATACTTAGACCACAAAGTATAAAGATACATCCTCATCTTACTTATATAGATCATATTCTAACTAATAGAATAGATTGATATATTATCTATAATTAGTAATATTGATATACAATAGACTGCCAATTAGTGGCACATAGCTTCCTCGCATTCTATCCCTTACTTTTTTTGATTTTATGGTATTAAAAGCCATTATTGTCAAATTTGTTTAATTTTTTCCCCTATTTTTTTTTTTTTATGTAAAAATTGTTTTGATTTTTTTACATGAATTTAAGTATTTATTAAGCAAAAGTTAAAGAGCGCACACGGTTTAAAATAATCTGAGGCTATATACAGGCTACTTTCGACACCCCATCAAAATTTCATAATAATCCGATGACTACTTTTGAAGATATATGTGTAAATAAATGTATTTTTGTGCGTATGTGGAAGAGAAACAAATCGGCAGAGAAAGTATTGGACCAACAATTAGCTAATTTTGACCTATACTATACAAATTTCATTAAAATCGAACGTGTAGATTTTAAGATATGCTGGTTCGCAAAAATTTAGCGACAGACCCACAGACTGACAGACCGACAAGGAACGAAAAATTTTCAATGATATCTGAATGGGATTTCTGTCTTGGGAGTTTCGTAATTGGAGACCTAAATATTTAGCGTTCTTCAGAACGATCAAGTAGCTTCCATTAACTTCGGTAAGCTAGGAAGCGAACAAAAAAAACTATTACACTCAGTCTTTTACACGCTTTAAATTAGCTTACATAGTTTGTCAGGGACAAATTTTGTAATTAATATTTAACCTTTTTCCTAACTACCTAGAAAGCTAAACCTGCGCAGATTAGGTGTTTCTGATGATACTCAAATTTTACAAATCTTTTTTATATTAGTCAATAATTCAATTAATTTCGAGAAATGTTTGCAATCAAATTTGTACAAAAAAAAATTGGTTCGAGACAAATCCGACAAACTTTTTCATATACGAGTTCGTAATTACTTTGCCCAGTGTTTTCCATTTATTAGTTTTCATGTTTTCATAGGTACAATTAATTATTATTGAATATTTTGTCAAATATTATATAAAAAATAACTTCTCCCAACCGAGGCGGGGAATCAAAACCGCCTCTCTTCATCTAAGGTTATTTTTATCTTGAATTTCTTGTATTTTAAGTTCTTGGTATAATTTATTTCTTTCTGATTTATATTTCGGACATTGCAATAGGATGTGAGTTAAATTTTTCTTCTTTTTCTGGACAGGTATAACATATTGGTGAATCACTTAGTCCTATAATATAGTTGTACTGAATGCATCGTGCATGGTAACTTCTTAATCTATTATGTTTGATTATATCCATACGGGGTAGTTTTGTTTTCCAAAACCATGGTTTAAGTGGAACTTTTTTGACAATTGATATGAAATTTCTTGCTTTTTCTGGTTCTTCTTGCAGTTTTATATTCCATTTTTCAAACATATTCTTTTTGGATAGTGTTATGAGGTCTCTTGTTGGTATTTTTTTGTCAGATTGTTGTGTAGGGGTTTTGGCAAGTTTGTCTGCTTCCTCGTTTCCTTCAATTACTTGATGTGATTTGACCCGTATAACGTCTATTTCTTTCTTGTTTCTTCTTATTTCTGCTATATTGTTTAAAATATTCATGATGATGTGACCCAAGTGTGTAGCGCATGAAATGTTGTCAAGTTTTTTAAGGACGCCCTGATTGTCACACACTATCGTGTATTTTTCATAGCTATTTTGTAATGTGTTAATGTATTCTAGTGCTTGTAGAATGGCTAAACTTTCTAATTTATATATATATATTAGTATGTTGAGAGCATGAGTAGCCGATGCCTCGTTTTAATTGTGGATCATAATAAGATGCTGTTAAGTTTTGTTGTTTTGATCCGTTTGTTAATATCTCATATTAATTGTAACCGTCTAAACGCTCTATAAATGTTTCTAGACTAATACTTTTACCTACGATTGATACGAAATATAAACATTATATCTCTGTTTAGATGCGTAGAAAGCGATTATTTACGTACTTGTATTCATTGCGTATGCGCGTCTCATAGTTCTGAAGAATTCCTCTTCTTTACCACGCTAGCGCGGTAAAGAAGAGGAATTCTTCAGCTTTATGCACGATTAGCGAGTTTGTTTACATTTAACAAAACTAATTTGCTATTCTTATAAAAGTAACGGTTAATATCGAGTTTTTAGAGAAAAACAATGAATGAATCAAGTGGCTTTGACGAAAATGTAGAGAATAATACTCCTCCAGAAATAATTAATTCGGCAAAAAATACAACTCAAGATTAATGTCATCTTTATCAAGAGAAGAGATACGAACTTACATACATGAAGTTTATTTTTTTCTGTATTTATTATTTAAATCTAACAATCGTAAATAAAGTACGGTACGCAACTCGAGCGAAAACTGCATTTTGCATTGCTCGTGTGGTTTTACTACCCTCGCTGTCGCTCGGGTGCAAACTCCACACTCCCATGCAAAATGCTACTTTCCGCACTCGACGCGTAATATACTATTATTCATGCATAAAATCAAAGTAATTATGACAGATTGATTTTGCTATTTTGTTAGTATTTCCACGTTTTGATGTCCCCTGAGTTAAAAAAAAAAAAAAATTGTTTTTAAAAAATGTCGGTCAGTCGTCTATACAGACGCGTGGAGCCTAAACTACAGGACCGATTTTGACGAAATTTGGTATACATGTTCAGAAAGATCATACCCTGAGGTGAAATCGAGAAATGAATTTAACTTCAAATTTGGGGGATGAACTCCAAACAAACTCTGAAAAAAAAAATATATCTCGAAAATTGTTTCGACGATTTTGAATAAAAATAGACTGCCAATTGGTGTGGCACTTAGCTTCCTCGCATCCTATCCACGAACTTTATTGATTTTATGCTTTTAAAAGTCATTATTGTCAAATTGGTAACCTTTTAACCGCCATTGTTCCATTTATGGAACATGCACTTCAACATTTTTTTAAAATTATTTACTGATTATATTTTGGGAAACTTGACTATTGTAACTGTTTTTATGATCCTTGTTTAACTAGTGGTATTTTTGTTTTTCATATTTGAGGGTTTTAAATATTTTTTACAATTTTTTAAAAATTGGCAATTTTAAGGATTTTGACCTTCCCACACATATTATTTTTTATCTAAATATCACGAATATATATTGGGTCCCTAATTTTTTTGTATACTTAGAGATTATAACAGAACAGTAAAAAAATAATTTTGATAAACAAATATAAACAAGGAACTTCTGAGGTCGAAGTGAAAAAGCGTGTTCCATAAATGGAACAATGGCGGGTAAGGTAGACACACAGTGAAGCATGGAACATGTATACTATACTGTTCCTTGCCTTCTCTACCTTTATCTATGTTAAAATAAAATGATATACTACTATATTGATTTGCTGATTTTTATACGTATTAAATAGAATACTTTATACTATTTGTATTTTAAGTATCTTTCTTAATAATCTGGCAGGTAAAATTAGGGAATTAGTTGAAATCTATACTCTTGTAATTTTTTTTTTTTTTTTTTTTTTTTTTTCACTATAAACTTATTTCACTTTGAATGTATTACAGCAGTACTGTGATCTTTATCTGTGTACTAAATATTGATAGGGCATGCTTCTTAACGGGTTGGTAACTAGGATTATGAAAAGCGGAAGGATAAAGGAATGGGATTACTTACCTGTGGATGGGGATTGACCTAAGCTTGGAATGGGATAAACCCTTTATTTTTAAAGAACTATAAATCTTTCATGGAAAATTGCAAAAACTTATAAATATTTGCAGGAAATAATCTCCTAATAGAAGCCGCTTTCCTTTCAACAAACTGTCCCGCTCAATTTACAAATTCCCCTTGAGCTTCTAACCACCTCCCTTCACCTTTTAATCTGGGTGCATAACGGTTCTCTTATTATAGCATTAAGTGTATGCAAAAAGGAATACTATTCATTTAAGATCTTGAAAACCTATAGTGTTATAGTATTGACGTCTTTATTATTTTAGCTCTCAAAATTCGTTATATTGTATTCTTATAACTTATATAATTAGTAAAGTTTAGATTTGTGTTGTGAGTTTACTATGGAAAAACCATTTCGAACCTTCGAAGAAGCTCTAGAATATTTGATGAGCTTGAGAGATTCAAATTTATCAGATTCGTCAGACGACGAAGTGAATATCTGTCAACTACCCCCAGAAGAGAATGACCAAGTAACGGACACTACACAATGTTTCAACGGAGGATAGTTACTGGAGTAATGCGGAAAATGTTTGTGTCCCAATAGTTCCTTCAGCAATGAATAGAAACAAATTCAGAGATATAAAAAAGAATTTTCACCTTAAGGATAATTCCAGACTAAAACAAGGAGACAAATTAGGAAAAAATCAACCATTTTATGACGAGTTGAAAAAACAATTTATGAAATTCGGCATTTTTCATGATCAAGTGTCAATCGACGAATCAATGGCCCCTTACTATGGTCACCATTCATGTAAAATGTTTATTCGCGGTAAACCCATAAGATTTGGGTTCAAGATCTGGATGCTTTGTTCATCAAATGGCTACCCGTATAATATGGAAATATACGCCGGTAAGAAAACAGACGCTCCTCCTCAGACTCAACTTGGTACAAGAGTAGTAAACGATCTTCTTGCCGTTATTGAAGAACCTCGCCAAGTTTTCTTTGACATTTTTTTTACATCGTATGATTTATTGCAAGATCTCCGTACGAAAAATTGCAAGGCAACAGGAACAGTAAGAGAAGGGAGAATATCAAAATGCCCTCTCATATCTCAAAAAGAAATAAAAAAGAGAGACCGAGGGAAATTCGATTATTTGAGTGACGGTTCAGTTTATGTTTGTCGATGCAACGACAATGCTGTGGTGACTATTGCGTCAAATTACGCTTCCCATTTACCAATGAGAACTGCTAAAAGATATTCAAGAGGGAAAAATAAAATAATTGATGTAGACCAACCTAGCCTTGTTGGAGATTACAATAAAGGAATGGGAGGAGTTGATGTATTAGATCGGAAGCTAGGTTCTTATCGCCCGCAACTAAGATCTAAGAAATGGTGGTGGAACTTGTTTGCAAACGGTTTGAATATAGCTGTTGTTGCAG
The DNA here is from genome assembly GCA_951217055.1 of Gerris lacustris. Classification (NCBI taxonomy): domain Eukaryota; kingdom Metazoa; phylum Arthropoda; class Insecta; order Hemiptera; family Gerridae; genus Gerris; species Gerris lacustris. The sequence continues at coordinate 107,561,796 of OX578277.1, read as the reverse complement.
CTCGGCTTCTGCACAAAGAGGGATATAAAAATACTTCAATGGTAGTTGATCATTTCTCACTTAGAAGAGAAATAGCTATGGCGTTGCTACGAGTGGCCCCGCGAAAGGATGGTCCCAAATCAGGACCCAAAAACGCTATCCCTGAGGCAAGAAGAAAAACCGTTGGTCATTACCTCATTCAAGCTAGTCAGGGTAGATGTGCAGTTTGTAAAAATAACACTAAATTTTAGTGCCACCAATGTCAGAAGAGACTACATGTAATGTGCTTTCCTCCATATCATGGAATTTAAATTGAATTATTTAGTACATTTTTTTTTCAACAAAATTAATGCTTATATGAAATTGTATGAGTTATTAAAAAAAAATTCAGTTGGGGGGGGGGGGGGGAATGGTTTAGGGAGATATTGGTTTTTATAGTATGTAGTTTTATTAGCATGTTGATAATTACAATTTTTTGTTTATATGTAATTTTTTTTTTTTTTTTTTTTTTGGGGGGGGGGGGCTTTATTATGAAAAGAGAGAGGGACGGAATCTAACTAATAATATATTAAATAATAATATTAAATTAAATAAAATATTTAATTAATTATTGTATTTATGGTGGTCTCTTTAAAAATAGTTTTTTTTAAATAATGTGTAATTCTTGTAACCCAAGTCCCGCCATTGTTCCATAAATGGAACATAAAAGAAAATGGTGAAAAATTAATTTTTTTAAATTTTTTTTTTTTGAAATTTCATAAATAAAAAATAAGAAAGCCGAATTGCAAAAAAAATCAACAAAAAAATAATTTCTTTTTAGGGCGGCGTTTAAAGGGTAATTGTTTCCCCCGTTTTTTTTAATCTGTCAAAATTATTTATTTTTTTTACACGAATTAAAGTATCAATTTAGCAAAAGTTAAAGAGCGTAGACTTTTCAAATTAATCTGTGGCCATCTGCGGGTTACTTTCGATAAACTATAAAAGTTTCATTCAAATCAGAAAAGTACTTTTGAAGCTATAGGTGCGTAAATAAATGTATGTTTGTGCGCATGTGGAAGAAAAACAAATTGGCGCAGAAGGTGAAACTTATATGGGACCAACAATGGGCTAATTATGACCAACCACCCAAATTTCATAAAAATTAAACCTGTAGTTTTTAAGATATGTTGATTCGCAAAAATTGAACGACAGACCGACAGACCGACAGACAGACTCGGAACCAAAATGTTCCCTGATGTCTGAAACGGATTTCTGTCTTGGAATTTTTAAAATCGGAGACCTAAAAAGTTTTCGTTCTTCCAAACGATCACATAGCTTCCGTTACCTTCGGTAAGCTCGGAAGCAAAATTTCTAAAATGTGGTCCATTTAAATACGAACCAAACGATATAAGTTGATTTCCCGGGAAAAATATAGTTCCTGAGAAAATACTTTTTAACGCAGACGGAGAGAGGCCGGGTTCGATTCTCCACCGAGGATAAGTTATTTTTATGACAAATTTTGGTAATATGTTCAATATTAATTAAATGTACCTACCTTTATCTGGGTTGTCACGAACAAATTTATTTATCCTTTCACCCTACTTTTTTTTAGTAACAGCTATATTTTGAAATCTATATCTCATTAGATTAGTCCAGGAGATAGCGTGCAAAAAAGTGTCTGACTAACATCAAGCTAGAATTTTGTATACAAGTCAATCTTTTAGAGCCTTTTAAGAATTTGTGGTCGGCTAAGTTCGTCTGCGGGACATGGCTTGGCTATAGGTGTTTGAAAAAAACAAACCGATGGAGAGCGGCCATGTCACACTAATTATGGTGGACAATGTGATTTTCATGATCCTGAGTACAGAATTAGTTAGTAGACCGAAAATCAAGTTAATATTAGTTTGTCCGTTGACAGGTGACCACGTTGAATTTTAGTAATATTTGAATAACTAACCTATCAAGTGAGAAAATAATATCGACTTGATTTTTGGTTTACTAATTAATTCTGCACTCAGGATCATGAAAATCAAACTGTCAAACATAATTGGCGGGAAATGGCTGATGCTCTCCGCCATTTTGTTTTTTTCAAATGCCTTTTGCCAAACTACGTCCCGCAGACGAATCTAGTCGACCACATATTCTTAAAAGGCGCTAAAAGATTGACTTGTATACAAAATTCTAGCTTGATGTTAGTCAGAAACTTTTTTGCACGCTATCTCCTGGACTATTATGAATAAGATAATTTTAAATTTAACTCTACTATGAAATATAAATAATTTTTATATTCATTTGATTCATACGGAGTTTTAATTACAATACTCAATTACATAAAGAGAAAGATATGAAGAATGGCACGTGAAGGAATAGCTAGAAGAACAATGTGAAGCCGAAGTGAGTCATTGTACTTGAAATTAGAAGGTGAAAGACGTTGATTATACTGTGCTGAAGTTCACTGGGAAGTCAGTGTAGAAGTTCAGTAAACTCTGGATATGATGCAATATTGTTTCAACTTCATTATATCCTTGTAACCTTTCACTCTGAAACCTCCTCCATACATCCAAATCAACAATGAACCTCATTTATTTATTATATTGTTTCTTCTGTTTACTATCGAATCGACAATATGAATAGTTACAACACCCATCTATAAAAAAATGAATTTAAATTATCTATCTCAATAATCATAATATATAAACACCCTTTAAAAATAAACTGCCAATTGGCGTGGCACATAGCTTCCTCGCATCAGTTCAAGTACTGTATTGATTTTATTATTTTACAAGCCGTTATTCTAATTTATTTAATATTTGTCCCCCATTTTTCGTCGCCCCATCGCACGTTTCCGTTACCCCGCTTTTGAACCTCTTCCCCTATTTAAATCTTCCCTAAATTTTGCGCATGGAAATACTAAGGTAAAGAATACAGAAACCAAAAAAAAAATAAAATAAATAAAACAAATGGTGTCATATTTCTTTGCGTTTTAAGTTTCATCGCACATCTATTACCCCAATTTTGAACTACTTCCCGTCTTTCAATCTTCCCCAACTTTTGCACATGGAAACAATTGATATGAAGAATACAGAAACCAAAAAAAAAGTTTAAAATTAGACATGTTTTCAAAAATGGAATTTTTTATTAATTATTTTAATAGTGTTTTAATTTTTTCATTGTTTAAAGTATTAATTTATCAAAGTTTAAGGAGCCCAGACGGTTGGAATTAATCTGGGGGCCATCTGCTGGCTACTTCCGAAAAACATCCAAATTTCATAAAAAGCTGATAAGTGTTTTTGATTATAGTATAGGTGTAAATAAATGTATGTTTGTGCGCTTGTAAAAGAGAAACAGATAGACGCAGAAGGTTGAAACTTATATGGGACCAACAATGGGCTAATTATTACCTAACGTCCAATAGAATCATATAAGTAGTTGTTAGGATAATGCTGGTTAACAAATATTGAGCGATAGACAGACACGGAACCAAAAATGTTCCCTGATGTCTGAAATGGATTTCTGTCTTAGAATTTCTTAAATTGGAGACATAAAAAATGTTCGTTCTTCGGATCGATCACATAGCTTCCGTTATACCTTCCGCAATCTCGGAGGTAAAATATTTATAACTTATCTTGTCATCTGGAACACGTAATCTGTCTGAGTTTTAGGTTTCTATTGGCAGTTGGAAAGAAGAAAAAAAAAATTGATTGCAATAAGTGGATCCCACGATTAATTCAATTTAATTATAGACGAGTATGAAATGAATTTTTAGATAAAAAAATAAATAAATAAATAAAGTAGCACAGTTAATAGATAGTTAATTTTATTATTTGCTTCTTTGCTTACTCCAGTTAATTGAAATATTGTCATCATTCAGAAGAACGCAATTATTTTGTGTCCGTATTTATAATTTCCAAGATAGTAATTCGCTTCGGACATCAAGGAATATTGGTGTCTTGTCTGTCTGTATGAATATTGGTGTCTTGTCTGGTGTATTCTTCAACATATCTTGTTATACACCATTTTTGTCACTGACTTGGTCCTATGTTAATTTAACTCACTTCTACATAGTAGTAGTAGTCTAGTACTTCCTACTAGAACGGGTAGGTTCACACATCATACATTAGTGCCTTGTATGGTGTGGTCATTAGTAAGCTATAAAAGCGTGCGTCAAAGGGCACGGAAGAGTATTCTTTGACGGAGTGTGGAAGAGTAGCGTGGGAAAAGAGTGCCTCACACCCGTCCCTTGCCCTGCTCCGTCCTCGACCCATAAAACGAAGCGATTACGATAAACTTAAATCATACTACAATAAGCATTCATTAAGCCAGCAATATGCATATTCATTAAGCGAGCAATAAGAATTCATTAAGCCTGCAATATGCCTATTGATTAAGCGAGCAATAAGCATTCATTAAGCCAGCAATATGCATATTCATTAAGCGAGCAATAAGAATTAATTAAGCCTGCAATATGCCTATTGATTAAGCGAGCAATAAGCATTCATTAAGCCAGCAATATGCATATTCATTAAGCCAGCAATAAGAATTCATTAAGCCTGCAATATGCCTATTGATTAAGCCAGCAATAAGCATTCATTAAGCCACCAATATGCATATTGATTAAACGAGCAATAAGCATTCACTAAGCCAGCAATATGCATATTGATTAAGCGAGCAATAAGCATTAATTAAGCCAGCAATATGCATATTGATTAAGCGAGCAATTTAGGTAATAATGCTATATTATTTATGAAGCCAAAGAGGAAATGGATGGTTATAGATATTAAATTTGCAAATATTTGTTGTAGATTAAATTAATATTTATTTTAACTGCTGTGAAGTTTGTTTAGGAACTTTTTTTTTTATAAAATTAGATGTGGACAGTGATATAATGGTTTAAATGGTGATGAAGACGAATGGAGTTAGGTACTTAGTAAGCAAGACCGAAGTGGTTGGCTCCATAAGCGTGGCCGTAGGTAGATCCATAGCTGTAAGGATAGGAAGCGTAGTTCCTAGCGTAGTTGAAGGTGTTGTAGGGCTGGTGAGCGTAGCTGAGGGCGGGCTGTACGTAGGACCTAGCCATGTTGTATTGGGGGTAGGTGTAGGTAGAAGGGTAAGCGTAGTTGTTGTAGTAAGACTGAGGGTAGTAAGCCTTCTGGTGGTAAGCGTAGTTACCGGAGTAGGGAAGAGCGTAGTTGGAAGAGTAAGGATAAGCGTAGTTGTTGTAGGAGTAGGGGTAGGCACCTACAGCTACGTTCTTCTTGCTTCTTTCCTTGTTCTCCTCCTCGCACATGGCTACAGCCACGGCGCAAGCTACGACGAACTGTAACAAAAACGAATTGTAGTTTGTACAATAAATTTGAAAAACCAAATACAAAAATAGACTAATTACTGGGTATAAACTAAGAACAAACCTGGGTTTCTTGATATCAAAATAAATTTAGTTTATCAAAAAATATAGGTACAGAATATAGGTAAGAAATACGTAAACGTCCCACAATATTAGGCTGAGGACGATTTATTATCAGAAATGTAGCCTTTTAACGCATTGGCTCGATTAGCACTTATACTCAGTTATTATTGCAATGATAAATGACTCTTCTCACTGGGATTTGAGCTGCATTATGTTAGTGTTAAGGTCAGTGTTTTAGGCGACTACGTTATCTAATCTGTAATTAAAAAAAAAATCCAATACCTGTCTATGTAATTTCGACCAAAAGACTATAAATTGTACTTCATTAATAGTTATATTTAACAGTAATAGTTCATATAAGTTATATTTAATAAGTTAAATTGTAAGTAGTAATTTATATTTATATTATTAGTAATTTCCTTCTTTTTACTTTTCCTCACTACCTATTGTAGGAAAAGTATTGTTTTCACCAAAAAATTATTTTTTCGAGATTTCAACAGAATTATCCGTTTTAGGTGTTTTTAAAACCTCCTGAATGGTTTTCAGCATGACGTCTGTATGTATGAATGTATGTGTGTTATCATCGTAGCGCCCAAGGTATTTAACCTAGAGAGTTAAAACTTGGCAGAAAAATCAGTCCTTACCTGTAGTATAGTGCCACCCGGAAAATCAACTTTTTCCGCATTCTTGAACCCAGTTTGCTGAGTCAGCAAAAATTTAAAAAATTATCGAATAATGGTCCTGATTGAGTTGAAATTTAGCACGAATGTACCTCTCTGTATGACAAACAAGCCCACTAAATTTTTTTTTTATATTGGCCGACATTTTGAAGTTATCAATTTTTGAATTTTGAAACTTTGACGGTTAATAATACCGAATGTATAAATAGGTTTTTGACATATAGGACATCGTTGGAACCGGAAAAAATATAAAAAAAAACCCGATGAAATTCCATTAATTAGTTTAAAAGTTATAACTGAATATAATTATTTATTTGTGTAATAATTTTGATGACGTCAAAGTTTGTTTACATCTGTCAAAATACCGCCAAACTTCAAATAATTAAATAAAATATAGGTATTAAAAATAAGGGTTTTTTTTTATATAAATCAGTAAGTTCAGAACGGTCACCCATCCAAGTACTGACCACGACCAATGCTGCTTCCTCCTGCTGCGAAGCAGCAGGAGAGACCACTTTAGTGGCCTCTGAAGTGAGGAAAAGTTCCGAGATACCCTGAACCCGATTTTTTTCTTACATTTAAAAATTAGTATTTAGTTTAAATTATTATTTAGAAAAATATAATATAACTAATTTTGATTATAGATATATCATAATTGATACTCCTTTAAATTAATTAAATTAGAATATGAAGAATAATAGATTTGACAAATTTAAATTTGATGGCACTAACAACTCTTAATATTTGCCCTCTTCTGTTCCGCTTCCTATAATTTTTTAATTAATAAGTTATTTGCTATTATTAATCATTATTTATACACGCTTTTACTTAATTTTACTTAAATATGATGTCCCTATTTTTTAACCACTCTTAGAAATCTGAATACTTTAATAGATTATGAATTTCCAATACAATGTATGTTTTTAATATTTTTAAAAAGTTTCTTTTTTCGTCTACAAAAATGGTTTATTTTAAATATACTTAATACCAAGGCTTGAATTTGTTCTGTGAATTTTTTTATCTTTTATACATTTTCTTGTTGCATTTTAAATTAATTAACAATTATTTTGTATAGTTTTAATTTCCATAATATTTAATTTTATGTATACACAAATTGTACATAATTGTATGTTATATTTATTTATTCATATTATATTATATTGTTATATCATACCAGAACTTTAAGAGGAGACATGTTTAGAGATGTGAAAGATCGAGTCTGTTTGACTTACAGATATGGATAACTTTACTTCATCTCTCTGTCCACTATTTATACCAATAAACATTTTTTACATGTGTACCCCCTCCTCTATTTTAAACCAATAACGAAGGTTCAAACAAAAAGAAGACGAGTTTAAACAAGATGAGTTTAAGGACGAAATAAAAAGCAAATATATATATATATATATATATATATATATATATATATATATATATATATATATATATATATATATATATATATTATAATAAAAGCCTATAGAGTTGGCAGACGCATTTTAAAGTTCAGCAATCAAAAGAAGATACATTTTATATATATATATATATATATATATATAGGATTATATAATGTAAGAAGAAATGGGTTTCAGGTTTTAATGTGGCCACTGCGTGGAAGTTTTGACCTTATGTATCCAGGTGACTTGATATGACACCGGACAACTGGAAAATGTAGTTTTAACCTTCAATTTTATTTAATGAAGTATTTTTAAATTACCTGTAGAAAAAAACCACATCATTATTATTAGTATAAACAATTCTGTACCACATCTTGTTCTTAGTTCAAAGTTCTTACTAGATATAAACAAAATGTCTATCAATGAATCTGCCGTATCGCGTTGTCGCATTTCATTCAATCGGCCTCGCAGGTCAGGATCTATGCGTATAGACAGACTACACACCATTTTTTGTTAATAATTGTGCCACAATAATTAGCAGACTATTTTCTAATTATTTCTATAAACTTCAAAGTGCCAATTGATGAAAAATAATTAATGATGCGCTACCTCCTTAATTAATAATTGGCTTTCAACCAATATGTCTTGAGTTAGTTCTTTGTAATAGATAATGTAAATAATATTAAGTTCTTTGTTAGTTCTTCGTAATAAATAGGTACTGTACTTAGTAACAAATACTGTACCTATTATTAAGTTCTGTGTTAGTTCATAGTAATATATACTTCACTTAGTAACAAATACTGTACCTATTATTAAGTTCTGAGTTAGTTCATAGTAATATATACTTCACTTAGTAACTAGTAACAGATACTGTACCTATTACTAAGTTTTGAGTTAGTTTATTGTAATAGATACTTCACCTTGTAACAGATACTGTACCTATTACTAAGTTCTGAGTTAGTCCATAGTAATATATACTTCACCTAGTAACAGATACTGTACCTATTACTAAGTTCTGAGTTAGTTCATATTAATATATACTTCACCTAGTAACAGATACTGTACCTATTACTAAGTTCTGAGTTAGTTCATATTAATATATACTTCACCTAGTAACAGATACTGTACCTATTACTAAGTTCTGTGTTAGTTCATATTAATATATACTTCACCTAGTAACAGATACTGTACCTATTACTAAGTTCTGAGTTAGTTCATATTAATATATACTTCACCTAGTAACAGATACTGTACCTATTACTAAGTTCTGAGTTAGTTCATATTAATATATACTTCACCTAGTAACAGATACTGTACCTATTACTAAGTTCTGAGTTAGTTCATATTAATATATACTTCACCTAGTAACAGATACTGTACCTATTACTAAGTTCTGAGTTAGTTCATATTAATATATACTTCACCTAGTAACAGATACTGTACCTATTACTAAGTTCTGAGTTAGTTCATATTAATATATACTTCACCTAGTAACAGATACTGTACCTATTACTAAGTTCTGAGTTAGTTCATAGTAATATATACTTCACCTAGTAACAGATACTGTACCTATTACTAAGTTCTGAGTTAGTTCATATTAATATATACTTCACCTAGTAACAGATACTGTACCTATTACTAAGTTCTGAGTTAGTTCATATTAATATATACTTCACCCAGTAACAGATACTGTACCTATTACTAAGTTCTGAGTTAGTTCATAGTAATAGATCCTTCACCTAGTAACAGATACTGTACCTATTACTAAGTTCTGAGTTAGTTCATAGTAATAAACACTTCACCTAGTAACAGATACTGTCCCTATTTCTAAGTTCTGAGTTAGTTCTTTGTAATCCATACTGTACTGACTAATGAGTTCTGAGTTAGTCCATCGTAATCCATACCGTAGCGAGTACTAAGTTCTAGTTAGTTATTTGCAGTATATGCTGTACTAAGTTCTAAGTTTTGACTTATTATTGAAACTAAGTTTAAAGTAAGAAATCAAATAATAAGTTCTTAGTTTAATACTGAAACTAAATCCAGAGTTAAAACTCACAATATATACTAAATACAATAAAGAATTTAAACTATAATTTTTAAAAGCAAGTTTTTTTTTAGCTATATGTTGTAATTAGTATAAAATTCTAATTTACTATTCACACTAAGTTCAAGGTAGAAACGAGGGCTAAATACTAAGATACTGGTAATTTAAGTCTAAATTTAAAACAAGCGCTAAATTTTAAATGACAAGTGGAACTTAGTTGATAGTTTTTACTATTATTAGATTTTCTCGAAGTTATAAAGCAGAGCTGTACGTTAAACATAATTTCGTTAAACATAGTACTATGATCTAATTTTAGTACACATTATACTAAAATTAGCTTCACGGCACTATATTTAACGACTTTAGGTATTATAATTAACTAACGAAAGACAATTAAAACAATTTTGGAATAGTAAACTTTGAGTAAACAACAAATTCTTAGTAAATACAGATAAGTTGATAAATTAGTTGAGTTACCAACAAGTTAATATATAATTTTATTTCGCATTTCACGCTTATAATTTCCTTCTCATATTTTCAACTTAAATACCTAGAAAACTGAAATTTAGATTATTATTTTTACCCCTTGTTTATCTAAATATAACCAGCTTAAAAATTGTCCGATTTAAACGAAATTTGGCTCAAAAGTGCATTTCATAATTTGTGATAACTGTATAGCTTTTAGAAATTTCTCAATTAAAAATTAATTAATTTAATTAATAATTTATTTCTTAATTTTCAAGATGGTTGACGACTAAAAAAGTACTTAGCATGATACGTTATGCATAGTTTTAAAGACCTTGAAGTGTTGGAAAAGAATTTTCTAAGACTTTCCACCATTTTCAAAACAAATATGACCGAAATAAGGGTGTAGAAAAAAGTTTATGGTTTTATAACATATTTCATATTATTTAAAAGCTCTTATCTGGGAGATTAAGAATGTATAAGTTTTCCCCAAAAAAGTTTTCTGTTAGCCATATTGAAAATACACATGGCCGATAAAAGAGCAAAATCAATTTTTTTTATTTGAGATTAACACGTCAGGGTCACCAAATTGTAAGTACTTCAGATTTTTAAACCTTAATTAATGAAATATCAAAACAAAATTAAACTTGTTTGTCAGACATTCCGAGTATTTCAATCTAAAAACAATTTAATATAATACTTAGAAAAAAATCAAAGCAGGTTGTCAAACAGAAAATTATTTAAAACAATAAGTCTTTAATAGATCTATGTGTGCCGCATCACTAGATTTTTTCATTTAAAATCAAATTATTATATTTTTTAATGCTGTTGATTAAAAAGAGATTAGAGTTCACAGATTTGTTGAACCCAAAATATTGGTTTTTTTTGACAAATAGCATATACAAGGTGTATCCGACCTAAACTGATAATTTTATACCTTATAAGTAGAGGTACGGAATTTTCGTTTTTACGAAATAAACGCAATTCAAATTTTAAGTTTTTTGGTAGTTTTCATACTACGGGAAGTTTAAATAATTTTAATCAAATTATAATTATTATTTACAACGGGAAACAGACAGTGAAAAATACACTCCCGTATTCTCCTGTATTTCTAGTACAGATGCTCTGGCCAACTAAGCTACGCAGGAGAATGATTTTTAACTGCCGTAATCGATAACTAGTCCCGAATCCAAGCTTTCAATATTCATATACATTTTGACAGTCAATATTTATGACATTAGAACTAAACCAAGAATTAACGCTTTTAATTATAAAGTACTCAATTAGTACCTGTACCTTGTACAATCAATTCGAAATTCAAAATTTAAGTTTTTTGGTAGTTTTCATACTACGGAAAGTTTAAGTCATTTAAATCAAATTATAATTATTATTTACTACGGCAAATTTATGTGAAAATATATGTATATATTTGCAAATAAAAGTGAAATGTACCATATTTTTTTTTTTTTTTTTTTTTTTTTTTAAACAAAAAGATTTGCTTTCTATTTATGGAACAAATTAGTGTTTTGGTGTGAAAACGTTCCATTATTTCCTAAATAATTGTAGAGGAATGGATTTGGATCGAAACAATGCTAAAAACCGCATCTGAAAAATGTTTCAATTATAACTTTCTCTGCACATGGGAATAAATGCAAAAAATAATGCCCACTTTCGTATTGATCAGTTGCCCATTTGTGGCTGCAAGTATGACCACCTTAAATCAAAATACATTACTTGAAACTTCGTAAAAACTCATTTCCTCAGGGAACTTTCTCAAAATAAGCTTATTGAGAGGCATACTGATTTTCTTCGCTCAATGCTTTCAATCAATAAAGAGGCATACACAGACCACTTTATTAGTAAATATAGAAGAACGACTCTAAACAAATGTATAATGTTGAAATTATAGCAATACTAAATTTTAATTAGTTATTTATGCACCTAGGGAGTAAAGTAAGCCATTATTCCCTGAGCGAAAAAATTGGTTCTTGAGGCGAAGCCGAAGGAACCATGGTCCCTAAATCCCGAGGCGCAGCCGAGGGAATAACTCTAATTAGCTTATTAGATAATTATAGCGAGGGGAATAATGGCACTTTACTCACGAGGTACATACAATATTTTATCTCCAGTAGGAAGAAAATACACCTTTTCGTCCATTGCACACTTTTTATTTATTATTTTAATAAATAACAGTAATTATTAGCACTTTTAATAGCAGATATAAGAGATTCAATATTAAAAACAAATAAGAATTGGAATTGAACTCAAATAGGATGATATTTAGATGCAGGTTATAATGTTGTAAACAAAGATAAACATGGTCAAAAAAGCGCAGTGCCGCCAACCTGATTTCAACAACTGCATTACATTTGCCATTCATTTTCTACTGCTTATAAAATAATTAAGTTGCAGTTTACTTTTTCTCCCTACTTTTTGAGTTCAGGGATGAAAAGACCTGTTTTAGTCCCTCTAGACTAATTCAAAATCATAACATTTTGTCCCTACTGGAGATAAAATAAATTTTAAGTGTATAAGAAAATAGTTTCATTATATGCGAATTTTAGCGAAATTTCTTGTTTATATTTGCGAAAATTCCGTATCTTTAAATATAAGTAATCCGATTATTCAGAGCTCTAAAGTATGGTTAAGAGAAAGGAATAGGTTCATTGAAACAATAAATCATAGATTTGTGTGAAAACATTTGAAGTAACTATAGTTGATTTTGGTCTATTGCTCGTTGTACATAAACTGTTTTTTTTATTTGTGGAAATAAATAAGTTGTTGTGGAATTGATGAGTGTTGACCATCAAAAAAGAAAATTGCTCCTGTAAGCAGAGGGGTAGGGGTTTGCATCAAATTTTTAGTCGAAAATGAGCTAAAAGTGCACCTATGTTAGATTTCTAATATTTCATCCAATATTTTTTGCATTTATTTTTTAAACTCGTTGTTGTATAAATACTTACTTTTAGTCCAGTCAATCTGTCCTTGAAACATGTGGTTTACTTGCAAACGGTTCAGTAGTTCTGATTTATTTATTTATTTATCTCCAGTAGGGACGAAATGTAACTTTTCAGGCCTAATTTATAGGTAATAATGTTGGTCTTTTCATCCCTGTTCTTAAAAACGGGGAAATAATGTGAAAACAGGGAAATAATGTAAAAACGGGATTATAATCCACGTTCGCCAACCTAATTATTTTGTAAATAGTAAAGAATGAATAGCAAATGTAGTGAATTGGTTGAAATCTGGTTGGTGCCACTGCTTTTAAACTCCCAGCTGTATTGCGAGTCATTCTACGATGTTTTGTTTACTTTTGCTTAGCTTTCGTTGAACTTTATTTTTTCTTTTACTTTAAAAGTGATTATTAATTGTTTTAAACCATTTAAATAATTTATATTATTTAATTTCTGTATTAAGTTCGTTTATTAAAGAAATAAAAATGTTTTCTTTGTTGAATAAATCTTTTATAGCGCTTTTTCTGGAGATAAAATTTTGTATGTACCTCGAGAATAATGCATTAATTATTCCCTTGTTATAATTAAACGCTAATTAGCATTAATCCCTCGGCTTCGCCTCGGGAATTAAGATACCTAATACCCTCGGCTTCGCCTCGGGATTTAGCTGCCTTGATTACTTCGGTTTTGCCTTAGGAATCAACTCTGTCACGCGGGAAATAATATCTTACATTATTCCCTAGGTGCATAAATAACTATTATTTACTTTTTACTTCCGAGCTTACCGAAGGTAAGGGAAGCTATGTGCCACACTAATTGGCAGTCTATACAAGCTTTCAAGAAGGTATAGGGGATGGAAAGGTTCATTAAAAGAATAAAAGTAGAATTATGTGAAAGAATTGAAATAAACTATTGTTTATTTTGGTCTATTGCTCGTTGTACATTACTGTTTTTTGTGGAAATAAATTACGTGTTGTGGAATTGTTGACTGTTTTATAAAATTATTGACTGAGGTAGAGAATTTGTTTTTGTTTAGTAGACGATGCTCCTGTAAGCAGCGGGGTATCCGGCATAGGGGTAGGCAGAGTAGGCATTGTAGGCATTGTAGGCATAAGGATAGGCACCGGCAGAGTAGGCAGTAGGTACATAGGCAGCAGCTCCCAAACCAGAGTAGGCGTAGGGAAGACCTCCAACAACGACGGCCTTCTTGACGCGCTCAGATTCAGCGGCGTATACCATGGCGATAGCCAGGCAGAAGAAGATCTGTACAAAATAAAAACATAATAATTAATATGGTGACAACATTTATGTTAATTTATAAAATATCTCTATCATAAGATCAAAATGTATCCTTAACATAAGAATTAGAAACAAAAATAGAATTGTTTAGATGCAAAAGAGTACCAATTTTATTTATTTTACAAAATATATATTTTAAATTAAAAAATGAAAATAAAATAAATAGTAATACATTGTATAATTTTTTTTTTTAAATTTGATTATGAATCTAAAAAACTAAATATAAAAGAATCAAGAAACTTCTTTCATTAATAGTACATTACGCGTCAAGTGCGGAAAGTAGCATTTTGCACCCGAGCGACAGCAAGGGTAGTAAAACCACACGAGCAAAGCAAAATGCAGTTTTCGCACGAGTTGCGTACCGTACTTCATCTACGATTGTTGGATTTTTATAATAAATACAAAAAATCATTAATATTTTTGTGTATATCTAAAAGCTTGATAAAAACGGTTACTTTAATCAAACAAACAGCAAATTTGTTTTGTTAAATGTAAACAAACACGGCAATCACGCCATAAGGTGATGAATTCTTCTTGTTAAAAGCGCATGCGCAATAAATATAACTACGAAAAGAATCACTTTCTACGCATCTAAACAGAGATAAAATGTTTATATTTGATATCAATCGTAGATAAAATTTATTTTTCATTAAAATTTTAAAAAATTGCTTTTGTTTTCAAATACTTTATTACTTGAAATAAAATAAATATTTTATTACTAGCCTCACTAATTATTTGAATATTTCAGCATGGATTTCCTTTTTAACTTTTAATTAATTCGCCAAAATTGAACCATGCTTGAACAACAATTTAATTATGCTTGAACAACAATTGAATCATGCTTGAACAACAATTTAATTATGCTTGAACAACAATTGAATCATGCTTGAACAACAATTGAATCATGCTTGAACAACAATTGAATCATGCTTGAACAACCGGAGGAAGGAGAGGTCAAAATATTGCAAAATTTAGATCTTTTTAAACTTTTAATATTATATTTTATCAAGCATCTTATAAATTAAATTTTTGTTTTGAGTTACTAAAGAATAAATTTATTGTCTGAAGTGTAATTAATGTTTTCATCCATAATAGGCAATGTTAGTTATAAACTTATTTTTCATGTTTCTTTCTCACTATAAACTATAAGAAAAGTTTAACGTTCTAATTATGGTAGGAAATGTCTAACGTTCTAGCATCTAGAGAGCTGATCTTAAACCTATAAAAGGACAAATCTTTGTATAACGGATCTCCCCAACACCAAATCTAAACCGTGCCATCGATATATTTGAAATAATATAAATAATATAATCGATAAATAATATAATCGATGTATTTTCTTTTTTGCTGTCATTCAATGTTTATTTCTTATTTATAAAAATCACAAATTTGAAACCCGTTAAAATGAAGATTGTATAAATATGGGACATGGCAAAACAAATAAAATAACGCGGATTTTTTCCGAACTAACTTTCCATACAGCAAAATTTGCTAAAAACGAATTAAATTCTGCTTAAAGATGGCTAAAAGTATTAAAATAATGCATTGTCATCGTGTTCTGAGCTATGCTAAAAGTTTCAAATGTCTAAGCTATTCGGGAAGTTAGTTAGAAATCGATTGCCAGATTTGTACCGGACAAACAAACAAACAAACAAGAAAGTAAGCTAATAAAAACGTAGTAAAAAATCTAACGTTCGTATAAGAAACGTATTGAAAAAAAATCTAACTTTCTTACTTTATTGAGGAAATTCTATATTTCTAATTGTTCTAAGAAATTTCTAACGTTCTAACTATTTAGTAAAAGTTTAATGTTTTCATTATTGTAAGAAAAGTTGTCTAACTTTCATACTTTAATGAGAAATGTCTAACATTCTGAGTGTAGTTGGAAAAGTCTAACGATTTCATATAGTAAGAAAAATATAACGTCATTCTAAAAATGTTTTAAGGACCTAACTTATAAAGTGCCTATTACCTACAACGATGTTCGGCCAAAGAAGGATTCGATAAAAAACTAGACCTATATCCTATATTTATTGATATATATATTATCCTATTAGTTTTTTTTTAACTTTAAAAATTTACTATTATAACTCTTGATATATTATGTTCAATATATATCATAAGCTGAACTAAAATATTCTATTGTATGCATGGATACTTACAAGAGTTCTGAGAGATGCCATTGTAGTTGATTGTAGTGAGTTAGTACAAGAACTGACTTAGTACAGGTTGCTTACCCAGCTCTATATATACCTCCCTCTGTATCTATACTTTACATACCATGGGGCGTGGTACCTCCTCCGAAGAAGTTCAAAAAATAAACGAAATAGAGATTGGGCCTTGGTCTTTCAGGAAGCCTTAGCTATTTAAAAACTAACCAATACATTGACTGTAAGAAATACATCTTCGCCTCTATTATGCTATGAATACAGTATTCCTTAAGCTCAATTTTTCTTACAACACTACATGATGTAGGATATTTTTCTTAAGATTCAAATATATTATGAATGTGTGTTTATGTAATGATACGATAGTAATGAAATAAATATTTTTCTAAAAAATTATATATACTGCGAATTACTGTGGCACATATCTTCCTTGCATCCTATAATGTATTTAATTGATTTTATGCTATCAAAAGCCATTATTGTCTAATTTATTTGTTTCCTCCGTTTTATTAATATGTTAAAATTATTTTGATTATGTTAACGAAGTTCCTTATGGCACGTTCTGGAGCCCGGGAGTGAATCCGAAAAAAACTACGAAAATCACCGTCACACAAAAATCCGTCACGAAATCTACAGATGACGATAACTTGAGTAAAAGATCACAAAGTTAGTTGAAATTTGGTACACATGTTCATTTTACCAATGCCCAGGCTGAGTTCGTTGGAAAACGTTATCCGCCTAAGCGTTAACGTAAGCTTCAAAAGACGGGAAAAAGTGTTATTAAGGAAGCATGTTACTTGACTTGTTTTGATTATTTTTATTATAATATGTCAAAAATGTCACTTTCTTTTATAAATAAATAAAATATAATCATGTTAAATTTCACCCTGATACAAGCAGAAGCTGTAGAGTAGAGAAGAGATATATTTTATAATATTTTAAATTAGTAGGCCGGGTAGGTAGAAAACAGTCCTATTTCAATTCAAACTCCTTTAACAAACATAATCTTTCACTATAAACTCATCATGATCAACTTTTTTCTTATATTCAATACATATTTATAGTAAGACGCTTGCTTTAATTATACAAATAATGATTTTCTTTTAATTTTGCCTTAACTCTGCTAGGTACAAACAGTTCGTTACTTTTAATTTTGTCTCTTTTCTAAATCCGCTATGTATAAGTAGTTAGCAATGTATGCGTACTTAGCAGTGTGATTTTATAATTTATATTTAATGAAAAAAATGTAAGGAACTTCGTTCCTACCGGGTGTCCCGCGACACCACACGTATTTTCACATTAATAAAAGTATCAATTTAGAACAATTTAAAGATCGTAGATAGTTGAAATCAATCTATAGTGATGTCTGCAATCTACTTTCGACAAACCATCCAAATTTCATAAAAATCAGATAAGTACTTTTGAAGATATATATAGGGGAAAATAAATGTATGTTTGCGTGTATTTAGAAGAGAAACAATCGGGTGCAGAAGGTATACAATGATAATGGCCAACAATGGGATAATTTTGAGCTACCATATAAATTTCTTTAAAATCAAATGTGTAGTAATTGAGCGACAGCCAGACTGGCAGATGGTCACGGAACCAAACATTTTCGAAATCAGAACTTTTTGAAATCAGAGACATAAAATATTCCCTAATCAAATAGCTTCAGAGACATAAAATATAACTATCACATAGCTTCCGTTACCTTCAGTAAGCTAGGAAGCAAAAAAATGTTTATGATATTACATACGTAATAATTTGGATTTATTGAAATAAGATTTTTTGAAATAAGGATTTTTAAGTCTATAAATAACTAGTGTAATAGCGAAATTTAATCAACTTGATGTTGTCAAAAACGTTTGATTAATATTAAGGATTTATATATATATTTTTTTAGAAAGATTTACAAGTCTATAATTAATTTACCGTTATTCACTATTTGTCGGAAAACACTGTTTAAGAGCAAGTTATATTCCCTTAAAACTGACAGAAAAAATGACAGAAAGACAAGTAAATTATCAACTTCTGAAATTGTATGTTACTGCGATTCCCCCATATGAGGGTAATCCAAATACATTATCCATATTTTTGGGTAATGCAGAAAGTTTAATATCGACATTCGGATCCTCTATCCCAAATGATTATATTAATGAATATATTTTAAAGGCAATTTTAGGGAAGCTGACAGGCAGAGCTTTGAATACCGTAGGTACTAGGACTGACTTACAGACTTGGACAGAAATTAAACAACTTTTAATCTCACATTTTGGGGACCAAAGAAACATAGAATGCCTGGTCAGAGAATTAATAAATATGTTTCCAAATAGGAACGAAAGTCCCCATGCCTTCGGCATAAGATGCCAAGACGCCAAGAGCTTGATAATATCCAAAGTGAATAGTTTAGAATTGTCAACCGAAGAAAGAAAAGCGAGCATAAAAACGTATGATGATCTAACACTGGCAACTTATATTAGAGGATTGCCAAGTAACATTCAAAATAACATTCGCCTGAGAAATCCTATCAGTTTAGAAATGGCCATGACATATGTCATAGAGGAGGAAAATTTTAATAATTCAGTTAGACAATTGAGTACATTAAGAAATAATAACAATAATTTTCCTCAAACTTTTGGGAATAATTCAAACTATAATAATCAGAACAGAAATTATACTACTGCAAACAATAACTTTAATAATAGGACGAATAATAACAATAGAAATAACAATATGTTTAATAATCCAAATAGGAATAATAACAGATTTAATAATAATAATTATAATCCTAACAGATTTAATAATAATAATTATAACCCTAACAGATTTAATAACAATAATCCTAACAGATATAATAATAATAATTATAATCCTAATAGAAATAATTATAATACTAATAATAATTTTAATACAAATACTAATAATGGTGCTAACAGAAATCAACCAACTCCAATGGAAGTAGACCCATCTTCTAGAAATACTAGACTATATGCTCAAAATGCTAATCCGGTTGAAGCTCAAAACTTAGTTGTAGACGAACAGGATTTTCACAATTATGCCTCAATTGTAGATACAAGTTAAGTAACAATAAAATTAATGATAATAATGTAAATAAAATTAATGGAAAATCTAGCAGAAAATATAATAGAATAAATCAGGAAGAAATAGGTGTCGTACAATTACATCTATGTAATAATGACGATTTACCATTTATTAAAATTCCAGATTTAAATATTAAATTACTTATTGATACAGGGAGCTCAAAGAGTTTCTTGAGTCCTGAAATTGCAAATAAATATTTTAAGGAAAATATATATAAAGAAAAGTTTAAAGTTGAATCTGCTCATGATACTTCCATTCATGATCAAGTTTCTATAATTCAGTTGTTTAATATTTTTAAGTCAAAGGAACTTCATAAGTTCTATATTTTTAGGTTTAGTCCAACATTTGACGGTCTCATTGGTATTGACTTATTGGATAAATTAAATGCAAAGGTTAATATGGAATTAAAGGTACTTGAAACACCTTCCGCTAAAATTCCAATAAATTACTATGTGAAACAAACAAAAATTAAAATTCCTCCTAGATCACAAATAGTGGTAAACCTGCCTGTCAATCAAAAAGACGGCACTGGTATATTAAACTATATGAAGATTAGGGATGGAGTTGAAATGCCCCAAGCCTTGGTTAAAATTAATAATTATAGGGCTATAACTACGATTTTAAATGCTACTGAAAATGAAATAAAAATAAATATAGATAAACCTTTGCCAATCGAAAATTTTAATGAATCGGAGCAAACTGTTTTAACTAATATTGATATAAATAATATGAATACTAATGAAAACTTTGAATTTAACACTAATGATGAATTGTTGAAAGATAATTTAAAAAATATAGATTTATCTCATTGTAATGAAGAAGAGTCAAAAGCAATAAAATCTTTATGCTTCAAATATCGGGATATTTTTTATTGTCAAGGTATCCCTCTAAGTTTCACAAATCAAATTAAACACAGAATAGAAACAAAAGACGATGAACCGGTTTATACTAAACAATATCGTTATCCAACTATTTACAGAGATGAAGTTAAAAGGCAAATTAATAAAATGTTAGAAGACGACATTATTCAGCATAGTGTAAGCCCTTATTCGAGTCCAATCTGGATTGTTCCAAAGAAAATGGATTCTAGTAACCAACAAAAAATTAGAATAGTCTGTGATTATAGATCAGTTAACGAAAAAACCATTGACGATAAATACCCTTTACCTAATATTACAGATATTTTAGATCGACTGGGCAGAGCAAATTATTTTTCTGTTATTGATCTCGCTAGTGGGTTTCATCAAATTGAAATAGACGAGCGAGATGTCCAGAAAACTGCGTTCTCAACTGAGAATGGTCACTACGAATATAAACGTATGCCCTTTGGTTTAAAGAACGGCCCTTCGACCTTTCAAAGGGTCATGGATAACATATTAAGAGGTCTGCAACATGAAATTTGCTTAGTTTATCTTGACGATATTATTATATTTAGCACATCGTTGCAAGATCATTTAATTAATTTGAAAAGAGTTTTCGATAGATTAAGAGAATGTAATTTTAAAGTACAACTAGACAAATCTGAATTTTTAAAGACATCCATAGAATATTTGGGCCATATAATTACACCTCAAGGTGTGAAACCAAACCCCAAGAAAATTTCCGCAATAAAAAACTATCCAATTCCAAAAACACAAAAGGAAATAAAAAGCTTCTTAGGGTTAATAGGGTACTATCGACGCTTCATCAAAGACTTTGCAAAAATCACGAAGCCTATGACTAAATGCCTTAAGAAAAACGCTAAGGTTACTTATACAGATAGAGAATATATAGAATGTTTCGAAACTTGTCAACATATATTAACCAATGATCCAATATTAAAATATCCGGATTTCTCTAAAGAGTTCATTGTAACGACAGATGCCAGTAACTATGCAATTGGTGCTGTCTTATCTCAAGGTAACCCACCTAACGATTGTCCAGTCGCATATGCATCAAGAACTTTAAATAAGAGTGAAATAAATTATAGCACTATAGAGAAAGAACTCTTAGCTATTTTATTCGCTTGTAAAACTTTTAGGCATTATATCTATGGTAGGAAATTTACTATCTACACCGACCATAGACCATTGATTTGGCTTTTCAATTTAAAAGAACCAAACGCTAAATTAGTCCGATGGAAAATTAAACTTGATGAATTCGATTATAAGATTGTATATAAAAAGGGATCACTTAATACAAACGCCGATAGTTTGTCTAGAATTAGGTTAAACGCTTTTTCTGGAAATAGTTATGACGAGGATAACGAGTCTTTAGTTAATAATCCAGGTGATTTTAATGCTACAGAATATTTACAAAGATTATGTGAAAGTAAAAATAACGACAGTAATAATCAGGGTAATAAGGATAATGTTAATCCTCCTTTAAGAGTTGCAATTAATACGAAGTTTAATGATAAACGATCCCATAATAAAACGTCATCCAGTACTGAAAGTGCAAATAATGATAGTGATAAAATATCGTTAAGTACTGAAACGGCTCACAGTGATCCTGGTGAAAAATCATCTTGTACTGAAACAGCACATAGTAATCACGAGGAGAACTTAAGTGATGGCATTCAAATTCTCGATGAAATAATAAATAATAAAAATAATCAAATTATAGTAAATCCAAATGTATATTATAAAGTAGATATTAAAATAGAACAGATAGATAATAAACAAATATTTCATTTAAAAATACCTCTAGATAATAATGAAAAAATAATATTAGAATTCCTAAGAACATATACTGTACCAAATGCCACTTATTATTTGTATTTTAGAGATAATTCTTTATACGAAGACTTTTGTAGAATATATTTCAAATATTTTTCAGGAAATAAATTAAAACTTATAAAATGTACACGCATGGTAAATACAATCAATGATAAAGAAGATCAAATAGAGTTAATAAAACAATTCCACGTAGGAAAAACCAATCACAGAGGTATATCAGAAACATTGAAGGCATTGCAACGTCACTATTATTGGAAAGGGATGAAAAAATTAACAACTAGTGTAATCAATAATTGTGAGAATTGTCAAAAAAATAAGTACTCTCGGAAAAAGATTTATTCCCCGTTGATGTTAACCAGTACGGCATCAAAACCTTTCGAAATTGTTCATTTAGATACGTTTACTTATGACGGTATAAATTATTTAATGCTTGTAGATGCCTTTACAAAGTTCGGTCAAGCTATTCAAATTAAAGGAAAAACCGCTATACATATTACAGAAGCATTAGTTCAATACTTTACATCATTTGGAGTACCTAGACTATTTATACTAGATTGTGGTACTGAGTTTAATAATGAAGTAGTTAAAGATTTATTAAAATTGCATCAAATAAATGTTCACTTTACAACGCGTCAACATCACGACAGCAACGGAATTGTAGAGAGATTTAACAGTAGTATTATAGAACACTTAAGACTTATTCAGGGAACACACCCTAATGAAAAATCAAATATAATGAATTATGCAATAATCGCTTATAACAGCTCAATACACTCTTCCACAAATTATACACCTTATGAACTGACTTTTGGGCACACTAGTAATAGGAACCCAAATGAAATATTTTTGCCTCGAGAATTTTATAATGACTACGTGGAAAATCATAAAAATAGATTAAATAAGGTATACGAAGAGGTAAATAAAAAGTTAATTAGTGATAAGAATAAAGTTAAGGATAAAAGAAATATACATGGAGACGAAAATAAAAAATTGAAAGTAGGACAAATAGTTTATAAGGCCAACCCAAAAATTAGAAATAAGAAATCCCCCAGGTTCACTGGTCCATATGAATTAGTAGAATTATTAGACCACAATAGGGTAAAATTAAGAAACCAACAAACGGGAAAACATTTAATAAGTCATATTAAAGAATTAAAAATGCCACATATTATTACAGATGTTTCGTGTGCATCAGATCGATCAACGGAAGATCAACCAAGACTGAGCTAAATGACAATCCCGGCCTTCTACCTATAAAATTGGGCAAAGCTCAAATAGAAATTGATCAATGGACCTTTGTACAAACATTTAATTTAGATGATATAATAAGAGAATTTAATCAGTTAGATTATTTTTATAAAAATATCAAGAAGCATGTAAAAGCTCATAATGTATTAAAAATAGTAGAACTTAAGCATGATAAGATAATAGAACAACTAGGTCAGCTAAATCCCACGATATCAAGCGTAAGAAATAGACGTGGTTTACTGGACGGAGTGGGTTCTTTAATAAAGACAATTACAGGAAATCTTGACCATACAGACGCTGAAAGATATGATAAAATAATTACAGACATAGCAAGTAACCAAGACAGACTTAAAAGTGCCGTTCGAGCACAGATAACATTGTTTGAAAACGTAACGAATGAATTTGAAAATAATATTAACGTCCTTTATAATAACCAAAGAGTTATAAAAGATGTGTTACAGCAGATTCAGAAGAAACAATCTAATCAGTCACTTTCTGATGAATTTGCAATACAACTTATTATTCAGCAACTACTATCTAACTTACAAACTATTTATGACGTTCTCGGAAATATTGAAAATGCGATTACTTTTGCAAAGATGAATGTTTTTCATAACTCTATCGTAAAAGCTGAAGATCTTTTAAACGCTTTGAAGATTGCGAATAATTCATTAGAACACAATAAATTCCCGCTTGAACCCACTAAAGAAAATCTTTTGGTATTAGAATCAATTATTAATGTTAAGTGCTATTATAAAAAAAATAAAATTATATTTCTTTTAGAATTACCTTTGGTAAGCAATTATGATTTTGATTTTTATTCACTTTTATCAATTCCTGTATTGGATAAATTAAATAATAATTATAAAACTATTATACCTAGAAATAAGTATCTTTTATTATCAGAGGATTATTTTGCTTTTACTAATATTGTATGTAAGAAAGTTAAAGATAAATATTTTCTTTGTAATAACTTAATGATTTATAAATTAGTTAATGTTAGGGATTATTGTGAAATAAGTTTAATTTTACTTGAAAATCATAACACATCATGTCATGTAACTAATGTTAACATTCCTCAAAATTATGTCTCTAAATTAGATTATAATAAATGGATAATTGCAACTGATAAAGTATTGGTTAATGAAAACTGCAATAATGAAAAAGAATCTTACTTTTTATATGGAACGTATTTAATAGAATTAGAAAATCAATGTACATTAAAATTTAACAACATTATACTTAGATCTTTTTCTAATTCAAAAATAGAATTGAAAGACTTTAAAATTCCTATAATAAAACTGTCTAACGAAATTCAAATGAATGTAAGACAAAAAGAATTAGAATTGGATCCTGTAAACTTAAAGTTAGGTAATGTGGCACATCAAATAGCCTATCACAAGCAATTGTTATTAGATATAAATAAACCAATAAATTTTGAACAATTTGATGTCTACAGTGTAACCATATCAATAATCTTAATATTAACATTAATAATATATGTAATCTATATAAAATATTGTAAAAGGAAATTGTTCTTAGAAATCAATCAAGAGGTTCCGGATTTGGGCAATTCTTCCCCAAATCCTCCAACAAGGGCTGGAAGAGTTATATTCCCTTAAAACTGCAACTGCTGCAATCTAACACTAAGATAATCTGCGTGTTAAAGCAGTTGTGGGGGGAGTATATAAGGAGCCTTTCGAATCCGACGTCAGACACTTACCTTTTTACAGTTCTATGTGAATGTATTATTCTGTATTATTCTTATATTATATTAATGTGAAAAATAATAAAGTGTTTCAATTTTTAAAAAGTTATATTTTCATTTGAGTAACTTAACTAGCACAATTAATGTTGTTGTTTTTTTTATTATCTACTGATTGGGTTAGTTGGTTATCATTAGGTTTAGTTAGTTCAAGGATATTTTAACATTATATAATTACAAGATAAAAAGAACTTCTTATATACTACGTTTTTAAATTTTCTGTTGAATCATATGTAATGTTGATAATATAATTGTCATTGTTAGTTATAGTTATATATAATGTTAGTGAAAAAAATACATAGTTCCGAATTTATTTACTTCACATAATAATGACAAACATCTAAAGAGCTTATGTAAAACCTATAAAAGAACAAATCTTTGTACAACGGATCTCACTAACAACGAATCTGAACCGTGCCATTGATATGCCCCTGTGTAGGGACAGTAAGAGAAGAAAAATGTGTACAAGTAAAGAAGTACTAATCTGGGTGTCACACGTCAATTAATTTATTTCTTTGTTTACTTTTCGCTGTCATTCAATGTTTGCCTCTTAATAAAGAAATCACAAATTTGAAACCGGTCAAAAAGAAGATTGTAAATACTATGGGATATGTCAAAACCAATAAAATAACTTGAGGATTTTTTCCGAACAGCAAAATTTGCTGAAAACTAATTAAATTCTGCTGAAAGATGGCTAAAAGTATTAAAATAATGCATTGTCATCGTGTTCTGAGCTATTCTAAAAGTTTCAAATGTTTAGGTACTCGGGAAGTTAGTTAAAAATCGATTCAAGATTTGTACCGGACAAACAAACAAACAAGAAAGCAAGCTAATAAAAACGTAGTAAAATATTATAACTTTCTATAAGATAAATAATTCCTCTATATTTCAAATTAATATCTGCCGCCATATTGGAATTATTTAATAAGAAAAAGTTACTAGAGCCTGGTCCAGATGTGTTTAATAAACACGTGTTTTTTTATTCGGGTATTATATGTTAAAGATTCGCTGGGCTATGACGTATCTTATATCAGATTCTTTTTCATTTATAAATATATAAGTTTCGATATATTTTATTAGATATTAAAAGAAATGGAATACAGCTGGTTGTTGAATTAAGCGTATGATTAAGTCAGGTTCTTGAACTTGAGAAACATAAGTAATAAAATCAAGTTCATCACACTCTAGAATGTAAGTTCATTGTGAAGGTAGTGGCGAAGTTTATTGTACTGGAAAGAGGTGATGCAATATTGCTTATTGCCTTCACCTTTCACAAAAGGCCACAACAATACTCAATTCCTGTTTATGAATGAATCTAAGTATCTATTTTTCCCGCTTTTAAATATAATCTATTTGTATTTATGTAGTTGATTGATTATATTCTGTTGTAACTAATGAATAAATTATATAAATGAAATAATATCACCTTGGGTCCGGTGTATATGAATGGATATTGTAATTGCATTCACCTGATAATTAAGGTTCAAACTAAGATTACCTGATTTGAATCGCTGAGAGAGCGAACTCGTCGAGTTTTATTAAATTTACTACCTGTAGTCCTATGTTACCGGGGGGGGGGGGGATGAGCTTGGGCTATAACAGTACATTTATACTAGGCATCGCGTGGCTCTATCATTGAAGCGAGCGTATAGAAATAAATATGTATTGAATATTGAAATAATAGATAATCATGAATCATGATGAGTTGATAGATAATGGGTATAGTAGTAGTACAACAGCGGCTAGTAGTAAGGGAACCACCCCGCATTCTTACTATTCCTCTAACCACACATCTCCTTTTCAATTATTTTAAAATGTATCACTTTGCAACAAAAAAACTACTTCATGTATAAAATAAAAATTTTGCATGCCTGTTTCAATTGTGCATTAAATGGTGTATATGAAGTTTTATTAAAATCGTTACGTTAGAAAAGGTTGTTTTCTCTATTATAAATTTTTAGGTTCGCTTTAATTGTTTTAGCGATCTTTATTAATTTATAGCGGTGTCGCTGTTGGTTTTACTAACAAATGTTATTTGAAATAAAATGTTCGTCTCATCGAGTAGGTGATGATAAAATCTTTTCCCGTTCTGAAATTCCAATATAATTTTTGAACCTCTCGTTTACGCGAGCTTTACGCGCGAACTCTTGGACGGATCACGCTGTCCAACTACATGAAGTTTTTAAATTTGTGCCAGACCTCTCATTAGAGGTTTATTGTGGCTATACGGTAAGACGAAGCAAAAACGGATTGCACTAGCTACTACTGTACTAGATTTTGAGAGATCTTCCAATGACTTTTTTGAGTATCTCCATCGGTTAAAACTTATATTCCAACAAAACACTTATGTAACACGTTGTGAGATTATTGGTTTAACGGTTTAACCAAGGATTTAGGTTTGTGAGACCCCTTTCCAAGTAAGTTCTACTAGGTCTAATACATCCAGTACAAGTAAGTTCTACTAGGTCTAATACATCCAGTACAAGTAAGTTCTACTAGGTCTAATACATCCAGTACAAGTAACTTCTACTAGGTCTAATACATCCAGTACAAGTAAGTTCTACTAGGTCTAATACATCCAATACAAGTAACTTCTACTAGGTCTAATACATCCAGTACAAGTAAGTTCTACTAGGTCTAATACATCCAATACAAGTAACTTCTACTAGGTCTAATACATCCAGTACAAGTAAGTTCTACTAGGTCTAATACATCCAATACAAGTAACTTCTACTAGGTCTAATACATCCAGTACAAGTAAGTGATGTTTTTTGTCTGTCTCCCCTCTCTCTATTCTCTGTCCCAAACAAACTCATACATGTTTAAATTTAACACTATTTTCTGACTTGGAAATTATGCAGGACGAGGATTTAAAGTTGCAAATAACAGACACTGCATAACATTTTATTTAAAAAAAAATGTCTTAATATGTACCATAGAAAAGATATAAATTAAATAACTACAAACTGTTTAAACTATTTTTGCAAACGTTTTTTGCACAAATTGTAATATTTTTTAATTTAATTAAAAAAAAATATATATAATATGTATATATATATTCCTTAAGGAAGGGTGAATAGACATAAAAACCAAATCCAATGCCAAGAATTGAAACCATCCATGCCAGGAGTGTTACATGGGTTATTGAGATATTTTATCTTTAGGTCGAATTGATATAGTTTGGTTAAGGTCTCTGTACTTCTTTGTATGCATAGGAGAATAAAACGGAAACAATAATCCATAACAAAAATTAATTTAATACTGGCCAGACTTATTCTCAAAGACTAAATATCCCTTTGAGTTGATCGATTGCATATGAACTAGATATTAATTGAAGAGAGCTTAAGCGAGCTTCTTATATTCAACAAAAAAATACATCTTGTCTGCCTGTCTGTCTTTCTGTGTGTAACGTTTATGTGACCGTCGATAACTTGGCCAATAGTTGAAATTTGGTACACATGTTCCATTTACTAATGCTCAGGCTAAGTTCGTTAGACAGCGTTGTTCGTCCAAGAGTTCGCGCGCAACGCTTCCGTAAACGTGAGCTTCAAATGTAAAATTATAATTTCCGGACGGGAAAAGATTCAATAATCACCTATAACGATGAGACGAACATTTTTTAGTAAAACCAACAGTGAAAACCTCTACGAGTCAATAAAGATCATTAAATCTATTAGAGCGGAACAAAACGTTTAAAATAGAGGAAACAACGATTTTACCGATATCTAAAGTTCCAACGTAATGATTTTGATAATACTTCATATACATCTTCTATAGTCCAATTGAAACTGGCATGTAAAATTGATACAAGCACAAGCAGAGGTTTTTGAGTAGTGAAGTGATACATTTATAGTAAAGTTTTAAAGCTACTGCGGGTGGTTAAGACTCTTATAGGAAAGCAGTTATATAGGTTTATCTAGGAAGATGAGCTTTGTACCAAGTACCCTTACTCTACCCCACACTACCCTCTTCCACTTATCTTCAACTATGACATTCATCATAATTAATAAATGCCTTTATATTCTGTATTTTATTGCTATACACTCGCTCCAATAATAGAGCAGCGCAATGCCTAGTTTAATATATCTAATTGTTTAATAGATATTTAGAAGTAGTATTGGTAGGACGGGGAGGATAACCCACTTAATTGAACTTAGCAATTATGCCACTTATATGGGCCCTTGTTTACTAAACCCCTTACGGAGTTGTCACTTCACACACCAATGTACCACTAAAGTGAATATAGTGTGATCAATAGTGAACCATGTAAATTAAAGTGCCAATTATAATGAATAATGGAAAATTAATAAATGGGTAACGGAAAATTAATAATTGGATAATGGAAAATTAATAAATGGATAACGGAAAATTAATAATTGGATAATGGAAAATTAATAATTGGATAACGGAAAATTAATAATTGGATAATGGAAAATTAATAATTGGATAATGACGATGAGAAATTATAATAACTGGATAATGGAAAATTCTTTACTTCCTCATAGTAGTTAAAAAAGAAAGGGAAATATGAAAAACTAAATCTAAAGTGAATTGTGCAAGGTATGATCTGAGAGTCCTTTGAAGTAGATATGAGGACACAGGCAAGGATGTGCTCTTAGCTTAGCTCTTCACAGCCTGGCTTTAGAAGGAAGTAATGAGAGTACCTAGGAGATATAATCCGGAGAGGGTCTTTAACAGACTCCAGTACTTCGGATGACGATGATGATCGACACAAGTCAACAAGTTTTTCTGAAGGTTTCTTTGTCAAGTGATGATAAAGAGAAAATGATGGGTTGTGAGCAAGAGATTACTGATATCCGGTAATCCAGGGCAGGTTTTGTAATATGGAGTTACAATGTTGAGTAATCTATCTATCTATGTATATACATAAAGAGGAGCGTCTAGTTTTGTGTTTGTCTTTATTATAAATATATACAGTATTTTTTCGTTTCTGATAAAACAAGAGGAAGGTCGTTGTTTACATGATATTTTGTTGCATTTACATGATTTTCGATGTTGTTTACATGATATTTGGATGCATTTACATGATTTTCGATGTTGTTTACATGATATTTGGATGCATTTACATGATTTTCGATGTTGTTTACATGATATTTGGATGCAATTACATGATTTTCGATGTCGTTTACATGATATTTGGATGCATTTTCATGATTTTCGATGTTGCTTACATGATATTTGGATGCAATTACATGATTATCGATGTTGTTTACATGATATTTTTATGCATTTTCATGATATTTAGGGGGCTACGTCGATACAGCACTTGGATTAGAGTCGATCAGAAAATATCGAAAGACAGACCCCAAAATGTAAATGTATCAGCTTTTCCAACCATGTACTAGAAACTGATCATACATTTGCTCTTAATAATTATGCACACATTATGAAAAAAAGAAAAGGATATTAGACTTTCTATAAAACATAGAAATTAAAGGAGCTATCCAGGCACAAATATAGAATGGTTTAATAAAGATCTTAAACCACTCTGCTCTTGTTAAACCTATGATAAATAATATTGTAAAATGACGTATATTAGTTTTAACCCTAGAACGACTTATTGGGGTCTCACAGACCCCGTACAAACTACAATTAAGTTTTTTTTTTTTTTATTTGTATTTCTCTAAACCTAGACCCCCCCCCCCCCCTAATAATTTACGTTTGAACCTTTCTGTGTAAACACTGATAAAAATACCTACGTTATTAGCTTTAGTTTTCTTTCAGTATTCATTAGAGTTAGAGTTGGGGTCCCATGGACCCCTGTGTGCCATTAACGTAATTGTTTGATATACCACTGTTAACTGACTAATTTTTTTATTTTATTAAAAAACTTATTTTATTTCTTTTGGGCTGCTGATGTGTTTAAGACTGTCAAAAGTTCCAAAATAAAACGTTTATTAGTAGACGTATATAACTTCATTCAAGTTGAAGGTTTAGTGGATCACAGTAAAGATTTAAGGCCAAAAATGCTTAACTTGAGTATGTAAGAAAATCTATAATTTTTATTATAATTTTTGTTCTTGCTTTCAGTAAAACAACTCTTAATATATATAAATAAAAAATATTAACCCAATGTAACGAACACAAAATGTTATACATATATTTTTTTAAAGTACAAATTTTTCTAAAAAAAAAAATTTTTTGATGAAAATATATATGTATACTATTTAATTTTAAAATCCTAATTTGTTTTGATCAAAATTAAATGGTAGTTTTAGTATGACAAATTATATTCACACAAATATGTAAATAATAAAAAGAGGAAAATGTTTATTAATTAATTTAACCCATTAATTAAGTGGGGTCTCTCTAACCCCTAGGGTTAAGGTACATAAATATAATTTAGGTATAGTAAAATTGGGAAATTATTGTTTAACTTTAAGCAGTTGAAAAATAATGTTATACCTGACATAATGACCCACATCTCCATCATTTTGGTTGCTTAATCCTTGTACAGCCCTATTTCCCCCCCCCCCCCCCCCCCTTTGTACTGTTATTTTAAATCATAAAAGCTTGTGAAGTACAAGTGTAGCGTTGTAGTCTTTCGCTATGCTTGAAAATGATATTATAACTGTCGATACTCGTATCTACATATATTAATATAAAATTATGCTTTAAATCAAATTATAATTATCAATAACTACGGGAGACATACAGAGAAACATACCAGAGTCCCTGCACCGGGACTCAAACCACGGGTCTTCCTATTAATCCGTTACAGGTGCTCTTGCCAACTGAGCTTTACGGGAGAATGATTTTTCTCTGTCGTTACCGATACAAATTCCCCGAATCCAAGCTTTCAATCTTATTCTACAAATCTAGAGAGCCAAATATTCACGGCAATAGAACTAGACCGAGAATTAACGCTCCCTTAGTTATTGATAATTGTAGCGAGCGTAAGCGAGCTTCTTACATTCAACGAAATATGCATCTTGTCTGTCTGTAATCTTGTAATCTTGTCTGTGTGTAACGACGATAACTTGAGTAAAAGTTGACCGATTTAGTTGAAATTTGGTATACATGTTCCTTTTACTTATACTCAGGCTAAGTTCGTTGGACAGCGTGATCCGTCCAAGAGTTCGCGCGCAATGCTCGCGTTAACGTGAGATTCAAATTTAAAATTGGAAGTTCACGACGGGAAAAAATTCTATCATCACCTATTCGATGAGACGGACATTTTTTACAATAACATTTTTTAGTAAAACCAACAACGACACCGCTATGAATATATAAAGATCGCTAAAACTATTAAAGCGGACCTGAACGTTTAAAATAGAGAAAACAACCTTTTTACCGATATCTTACGTTCTAACGTAACGATTTTAATAAAACTTCATATACATCGTCTAAAGTACAATTGAAATGGCTTGTTAAATTTCAACTTTATACATACAGTAGTTTTGGCGTAGTGAAGTGATACATTTTTTAATAATTGAAGTGGAATGGCCGGGACGAGTAGATGAGATAAGGAATAGTAGAATAACCCTTCTCCTTCTCTCTAACTGCACGGCTCTATATTACTAGCACATTCTTTAACTATCAACTCATCATGATTAACTATCTAATATTTATTCCATTACGCTCGCTTCAATGATAGAGCCACGCGGTGCCTAGTTATAATTTGATTCTAAGTAAAATTTAATCTTTCCGTAGTAAAAAAACTACCAAAAACTTAAAAATTTGAATGTATAAAATTATGGTGACAATATATTGTTGTGCTACTTTTTAATAACCTCTCTAGTTATAAGAATGTCGTATCATAAAACTGATTGCACCAGCAATAACTTATTTTTATCGGTTTACTGAAGATGGCTGTGAAATATTATACCGATTTTTAGGTATTAAAAAATAAATTTCAAATACCTTCTCCATCTAGATATACTACAATACATTTGATGTTAAAATTTTAAATGGATTGTTTTGAACGCAATTTCGTTTCGATCTTAATTTTAACATAATTAGTAGCACTAGTTATGCCTTCTTATCTTCTAAAATGTATTTTGGATGTATGATTAAATAATAAGATAGACAACTTAGGATGATTTAGTTTGTAATACATTTATTAGGTAAATCTGCAGGGGACATGGTAAGGTACAGTCTTATGAAATGTGGACGGAACTTAGATTATAATGAAGTTGAGACGAGGTAGTCCCTGGTTGAGATGCTTAGTAGGCAAGACCGAAGTGGTTAGCTCCATAAGCGTGGCCGTAGGTAGATCCATAACTGTAAGGGTAGGAAGCGTAGTTCCTAGCGTAGTTGAAGGTGTTGTAAGGCTGGTGAGCGTAGCTGAGGGCAGGCTGTACGTAGGACCTAGCCATGTTGTATTGGGGGTAGGTGTAGGCAGAAGGGTAAGCGTAGTTGTTGTAGTAAGACTGAGGGTAGTAAGCCTTCTGGTGGTAAGCGTAGTTACCGGAGTAGGGAAGAGCGTAGTTGGAAGAGTAAGGATAAGCGTAGTTGTTGTAGGAGTAAGGGTAGGCACCTACAGCTACGTTCTTCTTGCTTCTTTCCTTGTTCTCCTCCTCGCACATGGCTACGGCCACGGCGCAAGCTACGACGAACTATAACATAAAACAAATTGTAGTTAGTACAATAAATTTTAAATACAAATAAATGTTAAGTCCAACCAGTCCTCCAGTTATCCTTAATCAAGTTCTTATTCCCCAATCCAACACAGTCCGTTACCTAAGCCTTCTCCTCGATAGACGACTCACTTGGCAACATCATACAAAAACTAAACGTACGGACATTTCAAGACGATACAAGTTGCTGCTTCGTCTTCTAGATCGTAGGTCTAATCTTACCTTGAATAATAAACTTCGTATTTACAATGTTGTCTTAAAACCAGCTTGGACCTATGGTCTAGAAGTGTGGGGTAGCACCAAGCCTTCCAACATCCGTCGAATCCAAACTCTCCAATCCAAGATCCTTAGGAAAATTACTGATGCCCCCTTCTACGTCTCCAACCTCACTCTCCACACCGATCTCAATGTTCCTTTTGTCCGAGACCTATCCGTATCCCGATACCACACATTCCACGAATCTCTACACAATCACCCCAATCCCTTAATAGAACTCCTTGCATCCCAAATTATTCCAGATAACCCACCTCGTCGCCTGAAGAGGCAGTGGCCTAGAGACCTTCTCGTCACATAATTTTTATATTAAATTTTATTCTTTAATCTCCACTTAATTTAATTTCATTCACTCACACATTTAATATTCATTTACCTTTATACATTTGCAAGTGTAACTATCAATCCTTAAATATTTCTCCCAGGCGAAAGGAATAGTCACTGGACTATTACCTTTCTCACGTTACTCATTGCCAAAAAAAACATTTAACCTCTGTAACACTTATAACATGAAATTATGTAGTTGTGTTAAACAATAAAGATAAAAAAAAAAAAAAAAAAAAAAAAAAAAAAAGTCCAACCAACCCTATATTTACTACTATAGTACTGATAGGTTGAATGAGGTCTGCGTATCGAATTATAATTTATTGTTACTCTACCATTTCCAGTTGTATCTACCAATTTACTGCACGATGCTAGATAGATAGAACACAAAACTTACTCATATTCCTCAGTGGGAAATAAATTCGGATTGTCTTCGTAACAAGTGAACTCAAAACATTGCGCCAATTGAGGAGCCTCTCACCTCAAATGATATTTTATAACGTAATAAACAAACCAAAAAATATTGCCGTAACAGAAATTTGCTTTTAATGAAAGTCAAGATAATATATTAAATACTTTTTGTATTATAATGACAGTTTCTCATAGTTTTTGTGCGTTCTGTCCTTTTTTAAATCATTATATCCGTTTTTCTGGCTTGCTTTCGTCAATATCTTTAGAGATCTAATTGGACCTGTACTAGTAGTTCAATCGAATTGAAACTTGGCACATAGAGTCTGCACCAATATAAAAATATTCTGACCAATTTTAGGGCCTCCCACTTCAACACACACTGATAAAAGAAGTTGCTTGTAGAAGCTCAATAACCGTGATTTATATTCAAATTTTTAGTTTGTTTTTATAAACAAACAACTTACTGATGACTCACACAACAAAAATTAATGTATGTAAAGGAAATGGTTCCATATTATTATAAATTATATCTACTCATTATTTGACGTAATATTAGTATGATACATAACGTTGTTTTTTTATCGAAATTATGTTAGTTTAAACAAAAAAAAAGTTCATGTTTATCAAAAAATTATTTTATGAAAGGCTGCCTTAAATGAACCATCTCTTTCATTTATTTAATTTAAAAAAAAAAAAAAATTCTTTAAAGTCTGTTAATTTTGAATATTTACTATGTGTTGGTGAGGTGCAACTTTTGTAATGAAATTTTACCTATGTGACGACCACCTAAAAATACTAAAACGTATTTAGAAAACTAAAAAAAAAATGTATTTGCAATAACAATGTTAGTTATTAGAAACAAAAAACACGTAAGATCTACATAAAAATAGATAAGATACCAAAGTATTGACTGCAGAAATATGGCCTTTTGATGCCCATGATTGGGTGAAATATTGCGAATAAATTAATATAATTATTTCATATCCCTAAAGACCAAAGAAAAAAGAAAAATACTATATCAAAGGGATTATTAACTGAAGATACAAACGTATTAAAAGTGTTTTTTTTTTTTTTTTTTTAAAGAATTGGTTTTTATGTAATAAATCTACTAATATCTATCTTTAATAATAGTTGCTTTGATAAATGTTAGTATTTGAAACAAATAGATAAAAAAGGTCTTCAAAATTTGAATTTATCGGTCATAATAAATAATTCTAAATATCAATAATACAAAAAAAGTATAAGACAAATTATTGTAATAGGATTATCATAATGGTTTATTAAAAAAAATATAAAATCATAATAACAATAATATATATATAATAATATTATTTTTATATTATAATAATAATATAACACCAAAAGTTTAAATTTAATTTTAAACTTTGTGTATGTTTAAATGAGAGATTGCTTAAATTAAATTCCTAACTTATATGACATTAAAATCTCATCAATCAAATATTTCCCCAGAAGATTAAATTGAAAAAGTTTATTCCTTGTTCCACAGGGTTGTCATTTATAACTTCTCATTTTTATCATCTTCAACATTTTTGTAAATGATACAAAATTAAATAAAACATATTTTTAAATATTTAAAAGTATGAGAATATTTATATATTATAATTTAATAATAGTTTAATAATATTTTGATATGAACATGGATTTGGATTTTAAAATTTAATTTATTCTTGAATGTATGGTAATATAATCAAAATGTGAAAATTCATTGGAATTATTCTTGAGAGTCAAAATAGTTTTAGCTTTAAAAATTAAACATAATACTTGTAATTTAATATAATATTGATAAAGCTGCGATAAAATCAAATTCGTTGTTTCAAATATAAAATTACTAACAATTATTTTACATTTCCAAATAGTCTCCATAATTTCAGTATCATCAATTTTAACTTATATATGTATACATATTGTAATTTGTTTAACTTCACCTATTTTATGACGTTCAATTTAATAATACAGTTTTAATGAAATGTGTTCTTTAAATGCATTTATATATTATATATTTTATTTATTTTCAATCATTATTGATATCATGTATTTTAATTAAAAATACATTTTAACAAAACAAAATTTGGTTAATATTAAAACTTATGACTGCGAGAACATCCACAATATTATACATTCTCGTATTTCACTTTTATTAATTTATTATTGTTTGTTTTTAGTCTTATATATTATTCCTTTGTTTATTTTTATTTAAATTCAAATTGTAAATTTTATTCAAAATGCAGTTTTTGTGCAATTGCACTTCGTCTCATTTAACTTTTTTTAAATTTTTTATTAACATTTTTTTTTTTTTTTTTTTTTTTATATAAATTTAATATTTAAGTTGAGATTTTGTTGCCCAGTATATTTCCATTTGATTGAATTTCTAATTTTACACTTTTCTTTATTAAATTTTTGTCAATAATTTTCGATGCATTTTCAAGTTTTTATATATCTTATCTACATAGATATGTATTTTGTATTTATTCATATATTATATAATTGTTATATCATACCAGAACTTTAAGGGGAGACATGTTTAGAGATGTGAAAGATCGAGTCTGTTTGACTTACAGGTATGGATAACTTAACAGTACCACTGTGTCCACTATTTATACTAATAAAAGTTTTAACATATCCTATCCCCTCCTCTATTTTAAACCAATGACAAAGATTCTTTTAAAACTAAAGGAAGACGAGTCAAAGAATAAAAAAGAATAAAAAACATACTAAGAAGAAAACAGGCAAAAGATATAAGTCTGTAAAGTTCGCATAAGAATTTTATAAAGTTCAAGAAAAAAAAGTGGAAATGCAGGTTTCAAATTTAACGATGTCCACAGCAAAGGTGGAAGTATAAATGACCTTGCTTATATCTCAGGTAACATAGGAACAAAACCTTTAACATTATTATATGTACATACAGAACACAAAAATAAATAAAAAAAAAGCACACTAAAAATGCTCTTAATAAGTTCCACGTTGAAAATTTAAAGTTAATTAACTAATAATGACTTAAAATTATGTTAATAAATCAAAAATTAAGTCCTCATAATGTAATATTATTCATTCTAATTATATCGGTTTAATTTTTCACGTATGTTAATTTTTACCCTTTTAAATTATGAGTAGGTAGTTGACATTATGGCAACAATGAAAAAAAATCGGTCCGAAACAACTCAGACAAACTTTCTCATATACGAGGTCATAATTATTTGGCCTAGTGTTTTCCATTTATTAGTTTTCGTATATGTACATTTAATTATTATTGAGCATTTCATCAAAATTTATCATAAAAATAACATCTCCTGGGCGGGGAATCGAACCCGGGCTCTCTCCATCCTCGTTTTAAGCTTATTTCTCGGGAACTAGATTTGTCCCAGTAAAAACGGCTTATATCGTTAGATTCGTAAATAAATGGGCTACATTATAGCATTTTTTAATCAAAATCGTCAGAACCGTTTTCGAGAAATAATTTTGTTTTACGTTTTATCAGAGTTTTTAGAGGGTAACGCCCCCAAATTTGGAGCTAAAATTCGTTTCTCGATTTCGGCTCGGGGTATGATTTTTCTGAACATGTATGCCAAATTTCGTCAAAATCGGCCCAGTAGTTTAGGCCAGTGTTTCCCAACCTTTTTGTACTGGTGGACCACAAGATAGATTCCTCATGTACCCGCGGACAACAAGGGGTCCCCCCACCACCCTCGGCCCATCCCTTACCCGCCCCAAAAATGATTTAAAAATTATTATTTTTGTTATATTTTATCATATTGTTGAATGTAGCACATTAGCAATAATTAATATTAGAAACAAACGGATCAGGTGAATAGTGATATTTGTAAACTTTTTGTATGGATCTGGCCCCAGATGTCACATATCCCTAGGATGGTTAAAATTATATTTCATTTAAATTTAATAGTACATTACGCGTCGAGTGCGGAAAGTAGCATTTTGCATGCGAGTGTGGAGTTTGCACCCGAGCGACAGCGAGGGTAGTAAAACCACACAAGCAATGCAAAATGCCTATTTCGCACGAGTTGCGTACCGAACTTTATCTACGATTGTTAGATTTAAATAATAAATACAGAAAAAAATAAACTTCCTGAGGGCAAGTTCGTATTTCTCTTTTGATAAAGATGACATTAATTCATTAGTTGTATTTTGTGCCAAATTAATTATTTCGGGAGGTGTATATTCTCCTCATATTCGTCATAATCATTTAAATCACTCATTGATTTTCACAAAAAACTCGATATAAACAGTTACTTTTATTAAACAAATAGCAAATTAGTTTTGTTAAATGTAAACAAACTCGCTAATTTTGATGCGTAAAGCTGAAGAATTCTTCTTCTTTACCGCCCTAGGGTGGTAAAGAAGAGGAATTATTCAGAACTATGAGACGCGCATGCGCAATGAATACATTTACGTAAAGAATCACTTTCTACGCATCTAAACAGAGATACAATGTTTATATTTCGTATCAATCGTAGATAAACTATATTTCATGTGTATACAAATTTTATTGAGTACAAATTATATTTTGGTTATACATATAAATAAATACACGTGCGTAGTGTTACAAGTTCTTAAAAGATATGACTGATATGACTATTGTCATTTAGAAAAATGAAAAATTATATTATCAATGGCTACCTTGATGCACAACTTGTCAATATTTGGCTTATAAGTAGTCAATGCCATTCTCATTGGAGCATCCAAATAGGTTAATCTGTTTCTTTGCTTCTTCTTGATAAGACTGAGGGTAGATAAAGAAGCTTCACATAATTATGTAGAGTGAAAGGGTAGGGTCATTTCATTGCTTTTAACACTCAATTAACCCTGCAGTTCACGGGTCGGGTCTGTCAGACCCAGGGTGTCACACTCATTAGCAAAACACTGATATGGGAGGTTCGCATAACGCCATCCCCTCCTATACCTTCAAGTCAAACCTTCCTCAGTTCAGAACCAAATTTTGAACAATTCACATAATTTCTTTCTGTCTATTTTTTTACCTCAAAATTACCCCTGGGTCTGTGAGACCCAACCCGTCTACTCGTGTAAGTATTTTTTTATAACTCGAAACAACATTTTATTATATATATTCGTTGATAACTCTCTAGATTTTAATTTTATATACTTGAACTTTATTTAATATTAATTTCAGGTATTGTGCAAAGTATTTATAATGACTGATTATTTTCTATCGTTAATTTAGTATTTAACTATTTGTAAAGGGAGAAAAAATATTACAATTACTCTCCAGGCTGGAATGTTATAGAATATCGGGAATTTTTTTAAGAATTACCGGGAAAAAAATTCTTGGGATTAAAGCTGTGCCTTCCATACCTCATGAGCCTAATAGAGGGGGGGGGGATGTTCAATTTGCACTGACCGCAAATCTCATTATTCTTGCAAAAAGTGCAATATATATATATGCTTAGAGCATTCGGAATTTATATGCCAGGACTGTGGAATTAATGTTTTGATCGTATTAAGTTCCTATATTGATAAATGACACTTATTTTTTCAAAATTCTTTTAATTTTTAAATTTTTTTTTTTTCATGT
Source organism: Gerris lacustris (assembly GCA_951217055.1). Taxonomy (NCBI): domain Eukaryota; kingdom Metazoa; phylum Arthropoda; class Insecta; order Hemiptera; family Gerridae; genus Gerris; species Gerris lacustris. The sequence continues at coordinate 107,521,418 of OX578277.1, read as the reverse complement.
TGGACGGTAAAAATTAAAAAATGAATAGTCATAAAAAATATATATATTTTTTTTAATGTAATTTTATTGATATATTGCATTTTATATTTTTTTACTATTAAATTAAGATTATTTCTATACTATAAAAAATAAAAAATAAAAATATTTAAATAATAAACCATCTTAAATTTTTTTTAAATATTTGGTCTGACAGACCCAACCCGTGCACTGGTGTGATTCTTTTTCACCCGTGCACTACTGGGTTAAGGATATTCATGAAGTATAGTGGCACCCAAAATTCGGATATATTTGTATACTGAAATTTTACTAGCTTAGAGTATCAGCTTTAATGTCGATCTTGTTCTTAGGGGTTAATGAAATTAGATAGATAAGAAGGCCCTGTGTAGAGGTAAGAAACTTGCTGGTAACACCGCCTCTAGATTCCCGATACTCTGTGACGCATTATCGGATTTATACCTCAGACTAGCCCTGTCTTATTTTATTCGAAATTTAATTCTATTAGCTGTAGATAGTTGACCCGATACATTTAACTAGGCATCGCGTGGCTCTATCATTGAAGCAAGCGTATTGCAATAAAATACTGAATATTAAAATTTTTTATTCATGATGAATGTCATAGTTGAAGATGAGTGGAAGAGGGTTGTGTGAGGAAGAGTGGGGGTACTCGGTACAAAGCTTTACTTCCTAAACAAACCTACACACAGTACGACTATAAGAATCTTAACCACCCGTCATAGCTTTTAAACTAATATTATAAATGTATCACTTCATTACTCAAATACTACTGCTTGTATCAAGTTGAAATTTTACATACTTGTTTCAATTGCACTTTAGACGATGTATATGAAGTTTTATTAAAATCGTTACGTTAGAACGTAAGATATCGGTAAAAAGGTTATTTTCTCTATTTTAAACGTTTAGGTCCGCTTTAATAGTTTTAGCGATCTTTATTAATTCATAGCAGCGTCGTTGTTGGTTTTACTAAAAAATGTTCGTCTCATCGAATAGATGATGTTAGAATTCTTTCCCGTCCTGAAATTCCAATTTAATTTTTTAACCCCTCATTTACGCAAGCGTTGCTCGCGAACTCTTGGACGGATCACGCTGTCCAACGAATTCAGCCTGAGTATTAGTAAGAGGATCATGTATACCAAATTTCAACTAAATTAGTCAACTTTTACTCAAGTTATCGTCACACGCGTGAACGTTACTGACAGACAGACAGACAGACAAGATGCATAGTTTGTTGAATGTAAGAAGCTGGCTTACGCTCGCTTCAATTAATCTGTTTGTTGGTTGTTTTCTCAATCTTTCCGCGGACCACCTGGAACAGTCCCATGGACCACAGGTTGGGAATCACTGGTTTAGGCTCCAGGCGTTTGCACAGACAGACAGACATTTTTTAAAAACCACTTTTTTGGACTCAGGGGACCTCAAAACGTGTAAATCAGACAGACATTTTTTAAAAACCACTTTTATGGACGCAGGGGACGTCCATATATGGGGGAGGGTGTTTCGATCAATATTAATATTATTACCCATTCATATGGTGGAAATTTTAGTAAACTTCCCTGAAAGTTAAAAAGAAACGTGTTTATTGCTGTTATTGTTGACAAGTAGATGAGTATACTAAACCAATCTTGCTTATTTTAATGTGTTTTTAATTATTTACTCACCTGTAAGTCAAACATTGCAACAATAAACATGTATCTTTTTTATTTTCAGGGAAGTTTACTGAAATTTCCGCTATATGAATGGGTAATAATATTAATATTGATCGAAACGTGAGTAAATTAGGAAGTTTTTCCTGAAGTCCGCCTTGTTTAAGCTTGGTTCTTTGCCAAGTTATGGAATCAATTAAAAAATTTTTTTTTTAATTTTTTTCTTAATAATTATATTTGTATAAATGTTTCGTCATGTAATTTGAAGTTATGAAAATTAAAATTACACTTGACTTGTAGAAAATTTTGTCAGCTTTACAACGACCCCAAAAATATTGTTCTACCTTTTATACTTTTAGAGCAATAAGTGTTTTTATGAGCAAAGGTATGCGATCTAAAAAAAATCATAAAATTTGACCTTGTGGGAAAACGGTTGAGAATAGACCCATGATTTATATGACGTTTTTTGTAGCCAATGATGTTTAGAATCACCCTATTTATTTTTGTACATATATCGCCAATCACCCTGTATAAAAAAAATATATATATATATGTAAATAATGTGAAATAAATTTTACAATTTGACATTGATTCACGTAAAATTAATAGCAATGATAAGGATGATATAAATATAACTATGTTATATATTGTTCTAGGCACTTATTTACTATAGTTCGCCCTTGGTTCTAAACAATAGTCTGCCCTACAAAAAGTCTCAAAGGTTTGTGTCCTTGTCTCACTAAGACATTGAGACTCCTAGGGCTGTTTTATATTTTTTATAGTGCAGCAAAAATAGGTTTTGACCTCGAAAAAATCAGTACAAACAAGGAACTTGGTGGAGATGTTGTATTCAGCTTCCTGTTGAATATACTAAAAGTCCCCTATAATCAAAGTTGTACTACGGCCGCCATATTGAAAAATGGCGACCCATTTTCAGTGTTTTGCTTGTAATTCCTTAAATATTGCAGATACTATAAAATTAACAAATTTTGTTCTTATAACTTTTTCTCTAAACCAAACAGGTTTTGAGTTATTAACGATTTAGTCTTATTAGTCCATGCAAAAGAGACCATATGGGCAGTGGCGTATCCAGGGGGGGGGGGGGGCACAGGGGGCACGTGCCCCCCCCCCCCCCCCCCCCCCCCAGACGGGCCCAGACCTGAAAGAGTAAACAAAAAAAAAATACGCCGTATTTGTTTTTTAATACATATTTTTACATTCACCTCATATTAAATTTCACCTCAGAAATGCATAAAAGCGCTGTTTTGAGAGGTCATATTTTCAAAATTTTCCGGGGAAGGGCCCGGACCCCCCGCCATTGATCCCCTCCTCCCAATAATTAACTGCAGACGACGCCCATGACTTACAGTAAGATAATGTACTGCAGTAAGCATCAGCATAACATTTTCCAACGAATACCGAAAACGTTCTGAAACAGTTATTGTTACATGGGCGCGGAGTTTTTTTTTTTTTTTTTTGGGGGGGGGGGGGGGGGCAGCTGTTTAGTTGAATAAATAGTTCTCTTTCTTGTTTCCACTACGAATCACCCCCCCCCCCCCCCCCCAATCTTAACTGACTTAGAATGTGCCCCCTCCAGACCTAGCCGCTGGATACGCCACTGCATATGGGCTTACCTGGGAGAATTCATGCTAGTTCTGGCAATGGGCTAATTTATGGTTTTTTGGGTCGCTAAATACGAATTTTTAACTTCCATCCCGAAATTCCCCCCGCAACCTCCCAACTTTGAAATGGAACTCCCCCAAAAATAGTGTTTTTTCAATAAAAAATATATAAGTGTTTGTTTTTTGGGGGAGAAAAATATATATTCCAAAAGAAGATAAAATTTGAAACAAAAACTATTCTATGGCATTTTTGCGTAGGACGAAGGGTGCGTCTCCGAAAATGAGCAAAGAGCCACACAGGAGAGCGAATGGAAACGAAGTGCAGGATTTATATTTATATTTTATATTCTAAAACTCAAAGGGAAGTAACCATCAAAAGAAGGTGTATGGAATGTTTTTCTTTAGACTGTTACTCCCCTTATAAAACAGAAAGGTGATATTCCTTTGTCCCAAAGTACATAAGACTAAACATCCCTATGTTTTAATTCTAATTCAGTCAAATTTATTTATATTCTACAAAAGGGAGTAACAATCTAAAGAATTACTTAAATTTCATTCAAATCAAACGAGTAAAGGGACATTAAAATTTGTTAGTTCACCAAAATGTTGAAGGGCAGACAGTAATAAGTACAAAACTGTCCCCTAATCCCTGAAACAATTTTCTGTCCTGGAGTTTTTAAAATTGAAGGCATAAAGAAACAATTTGTTCTTTAAAATGATCTCAATAATTTCGTTATCTTCAGAAAGCCCCGAAAGAAAATAGAATATACCTAGAAAATTTATTAAATTTAAAAGTAAAATGGCAGTTCAAATTTAAAGTTAGTATTATGTTTGTTAGTAGACCATTTGCTACATTTTACTATTGGGATACATTTTTTGTCAACTGCAGTACTTATTCTTAAGTATCTTTTAGTTATATGCAATAAATAAAAAGTACCTACGTCGAATTTATGTGGGAATTATCTCTAAAAGACTTTTTATGTATATTTATTAGTCTGGGAATGTCTATTTCTGTTTGTAACGTCCTGATAATTTTCAACTCTTATATAAGTTTTTAGCTGCTCCATTTTCATTTCTTCTTCTTCATTTTCAGGGATTTGTTCCATTGTTATATGAATATTTCATTTATATCTTCTCTTCTATCTTATAAAACCCCCTTAAACGTTAACGAAATCCAAAATGGTGGAAAATATTCTTATTTCTTATTCCTTTATAAAGTATAATCTCTTGATTCACAAGTATCAAACTTTTTAATCCTGCATTAGTTGGAAAGCTCCGATGTATTTATCGTTGTAATCTTATACGATATTTATAACTGTTCCGTGTAAAACAGTCTTTTTCATTCGATTTCTCTCAACCCAGTTAAAGTACAATGGAAATTGTCAAATACTTTGTTAAATTACAATGTATGAAAATTGTCTTGTCCATAAATTATACTGGGAAGTGTTAATAGCAGTTCGTAACTTGATCGTAGTTTTGAATTAAATAGTTATTTCTCGTGGGAAAAATGTAAAACTTTTATTAGCCCATACCAACAGTATAGCTTTATTTTACCAGTAACTTTTATTTTATTGTTTTTCGAAAATTCATGGTTAAAATCGGCAGAAAACGAAGACGTTATTAGGCTCACCATATACAAATGTTAAACATGGAAAAGATGGAGAATTCTTTACTTTATATGAGGATCTACATAACGATGACACACTCAACTATCGTAAAGATAACACACTTTCGGACGAGTGTTGACACTTTTGATATCGCTATCAACCCCCCTCCCTCTTACCTTTTGAACGGTTTGAGATAATATAATGAAACTTGGGGGGATCCGTACCAAATAAATAAAACTACTAAGTTCAAAATAAGATTATTTATTTTTGTTTTATGTATGTTTATTTTTGTTTTATTTATGTTTATTTTTGTTTTATTTATGTGTATTTTTGTTGTATTTTTACTTTGTCATATAAAGAGAAAGTATTGTGATGGCGTGAAAATTCGATTTTTAAAATTTTAATGGATTTACACGTTTTGAGATCCCCAGAGTCCAAAAAAGTAGTTTTTAAAAAATGTCTATTGTCTGTCGTCTGTGCAGACGCCTGGAGCCTAAACAACTGGGCCGATTATAACGAAATTTGGCATATACATGTTCAGAAAAATCATACCCCAAGGCGAAATCGAGAAATGAACTTTAGCTCTAAATTGGGGGCGCTACCCCCAAAAACTCTAAAAAAAAAAAAATGTGGAAGAAATTATTTCTCGAAAATGGTTCCGACAATTTTGATTAGAAAATTCTAAAGTGTAGTCCATTTAAATACGAATCTAACGATATAAGCTGTTTTCCCGGGAAAAAATCTAGTTCCTGAGAAAATAGCTTTAAACGCGAATGGTGAGGGGCCGGGTTCGATTCTCCGCCGAGGAAAAGTTATTTTTATGATAAATTTGAGAAAATGATCAATAATAATTAAATGTACCTACGACAACTAATAAATGAAGACATTGGGCTAAGTTATTATAAACTCGTATATGAGAAAGTTTTTCAGAGTTGTCTGGGACCGATTTTTATAAGTGCTGAAATAATGTTTTTTACTTTTGCCCCATATAGGGGGCAAAATATTGGAGATAAAGAAACAGTTGGAACTAAAATATTCTTATTTTTCACCGTATAATCCAAATCTGCTATCAAAAATATACACTCCAATTTGAAATTTTGAAGTTGGGTGGCCGGGCCTGGCGACAACGTGGGTTGTTGCCTCTAGTGCGCTATTTCCTGAAAAAAACTTTTCTTTATTAATTACACAGGGTTTGGTGTTACCCTGTGTAATTAAAATTATAACAAAACAAAACTTGAATTTTTGATCATTCATAAGCAACGAATCAAAGCATAAACGAAAGAAGAATTATTGTGTTTTTTGTCGTAATAGTACATTACGCGTCGAGTGCGGAAAGTAGCATTTTGCATGCGAGTGTGGAGTATGCATTGAGCGAGGGTAGCAATACCACACGAGCAAAGCAAAATGCATTTTTCACTCGAGTTGCGTACCGTACTTTATCTACGATTGTTGGATTTTAATAGTAAATAAAGAAAAAAAAAAATAAATAAACATCCTGTAAGTAAGTTCGTATTTCTCTTTTGATGAAGATGACATTAATTCATTACCTAGTTGTATTTTGTGCCGAATTAATTATTTCGGGAGGCGGATTATTCTCCTCATATTCGTCAAAATCACTTAAATCACTCAATGATTTTCACAAAAAACTCGATATATACAGTTACTTTTATTATAGAAACATCAAATTAGTTTGGTTAAATGTAAACAAACACGCTAATCGTGCGTAAAGGTGAAGAATTCTTCTCTTTTACCGCCCTAGGGCAAAAAAGAGGGATTCTTCAGAATTATGAGACGCGCATGAGCAATGAATACAAGTACGTAAAGAATCACTTTCTACTCATCTAAACAGAGATACAATGTTTATATTTCGTAGCAATCGTAGATCGTAGATAAAGAAAATACTTGCGTAGTTTTCAAGTAATTTGACTTTGCATATACACGGCCACCTCCTCAGTTCGACTAGCTGATTCTTGAGCTTTTGTTTTTTTAACCTGTTATTGTCTTCATCAACAATTTTTACCACTGGATTAAATTATTATGATTAAAATCATTACTAACTGCAATACCATACAAAAGAATAGCATAATAATTACTACGTTTCCATGACTTTTCAAAACCGTTTTGGTTTCAAACCAAAAGTGTTTCTATGAGGAGTTTTGCAAAATAGTTTTCACAATAATTTTGAAAACTATAATCTCCCAGATTATCATATCTCTAGGTATATGATAACCTACTGCGAATCTTCAAATTCAGTTTTCAATTCAATACATGTTTCCATGCTATTTTTTTCGAAACAGTTTCAATACAAAATCAAATATTTGCTGTTGTGACCTTGAACTCAAAACGTTTTCAAATCGTTGTTTCCTTTGGGGTTTTGAATACCAGAACCATTTTCAAAACAGTTTAGAAAACTCATGGATTACATAGTAAGCGATTACTTATTGCTCCTCTATTTTAAGAGCCCAAAATGTCACATCCATGAAGCTGTATTTAATTTCTTTAATTAGAAAATGTAGCTTTAAAATAAGAAAATAATCGGGTACGGGGTACTTCGGAACTTTTCCTCACTTCAGAGGCCACTAAAGTGGCCTCTCCTGCTGCTTCGCAGAAGGAGGAAGCAGCATTGGACGTGGTCAGTACTTGGATGGGTGACCGTTCTGAACTAACTGATTTATTATCATTCTTAGAAAAACCTTATTTTTAATACCTATATTTTATTTAATTATTTGAAGTTTGGCGGTATTTTGACAGATGTAAACAAACTTTGACGTCATCAAAATTATTGACTAATAAATAATTATATTCGCTTATAACTTTTAAACTAATTAATGGAATTTCATAGTTTTTTTTTATATTTTTTCCTTAATTTTTCCGGTTCCAACGATATGCTCCATGTCAAAAACCTATTTATACTTTCAGTATTATTAACAGTCAATGTTTAAAAATTCAAAAATCCATAACTTCAAAATGGCGGCCAAAATCAATATGAAATTTCGTGGGCTTGTTTGTCATACAGAGAGGTACATTCAAGCCAAATTTAAACTCGATCAGGACCATTTTCGATTTATTACGATTTTTTTTTAAATATTTGCTGACTCAGCAAACTGGGTTCAAGATGGCGGAAAAAGTTGATTTTCCAGGCGGCACAACTACAGGTTAGAACTGATTTTTCTGCCAAGTTTTAACTCTCTAGGTTAAATACCTTGGGCGCTACGATGATAACACACACACACACACATACACACACACATACATACACACATACATACGTCATGCTGAAAACCACTCAAGAGGTCTTAAAAACACCTAAAACGGATAATTCCGTTGAAATCTCGAAAAAAAAATTTTTGGTGAAAACAATACTTTTCCTACTATTAGTAGTGAGGAAAAGTAAAAAAATAGTGCAATGAAAAGGTAGATAATAAGAATAAAACAAAGGTTTTTGTGGAAAAATTGGAATAAACTATTGTTTATTTTGGTCTATTGCTCGTTGTGCATAAACTGCTTGTTTTGTGGAAATAAATTACATGGTGTTTGAAATGTTGACTGATGACTATCAAAAAAATATTGACTGAGGTAGAGAATTTGTTTTTGTTTAGTAGACGATGCTCCTGTAAGCAGCAGGGTATCCGGCATAGGGGTAGGCAGAGTAGGCATTGTAGGCATTGTAGGCATAAGGATAGGCACCGGCAGAGTAGGCAGTAGGTACATAGGCAGCAGCTCCCAAACCAGAGTAGGCGTAGGGAAGACCTCCAACTACGACGGCCTTCTTGACACGCTCAGATTCAGCGGCGTATACCATGGCGATAGCCAGGCAGAAGAAGATCTGTTCAACATAAAGAGATAACATTGTAGGATTATGATTGCAATATTGACTTAAACTAAACATATATTGGGCTGTAATTCACACTTAAGTTTCTAACAAGACAGGCCTGATCTTTGATACTTAAGAAAGAACCTAAGTTGTCATATTTATCTGATTATAGTCTGTTTCCTTAACATTTTATAAGAACAATTTTAAAAACAATATCTGCCATTTAGGGTGGAACAAAGCTTCCTCACATTCTATCTAGTATACTTTAATATGTTTTTTCTTTCCAACCAATTACTGTCAAGTTTATTTAATTTTTCCCCTGTTTTCTAAATTGTTAAAGATATGTTTGATAATATAAATGAATTAAAGTATCAATTCAGCAAAAAAAAAAAAAAAAAAAAAAAATACGTGCGGTGTCGCGGGACACCCGGTAGGAACGAAGTTCCTTAAATTTTTCATTAAATATAAATTATAAAATCACACTGCTAAGTACGTATACATGGTGGAGTTAGAAAAGAGACAAAATTAAAAGTAACGGACTGTATGTACCTAGCAGAGGTAAGGCAAAATTAAAAGTTATCATTATTTGTATCATTAAAGCAAACGTCTTACTATAAATATAAGAAAAAAGTTGATCATGATGAGTTTATAGTGAAAGAGTATGTTTGTTAAAGGAGTTTGGATTGAGTTTGGACTGTTTTCTACCTACCCGGCCAATTAATTTAAAATATTATAAAATATATCTCTTCCCTACTCTACAGCTTCTGCTTGTATCATGGTGAAATTTTATATGATTATATTTTATTTACTTACAAAACAAAGTGACATTTTTGACATATATAACAAAAATAATCTAAACAAGTCAAGTAACAGGCTTCCTTAATAACACTTTTTCCTGTCTTTTAAAGCTTATGTTGCGCGTGAACGGTTGGGGGGATAACGTTTTCCGACGAAGTCAGCCTGAGCATTGGTAAAATGAACATGTGTACCAAATTTCATCTAACTCGGTGATCTTTTATTAAAGTTATCGTCATCTGTAGATTTCGTGACGGTGATTTTGTGACGGTTATTTTGTGACGGTTATTTTGTGACTGTGATTTTGGTCGTTCTTTTTCGGATTCACTCCCGGGCTGCCATAAGGAACTTCGTTCTAATAATGAGTCCAGAGGGTTAAAAATAAGCTAGTGCTATCTCCGGACTACATCTAAAAATATAGCTGTAAATAAATATATGTTTGTGCGCATGTGGAAGAAAATCAAATAAGCGTAGTTGGTTTAAACATATATGGGACAAACAATTGGCTAATTATGACCTACCATACTAATTTCATTAAAATCATACCTGTAGTTCTTAAGATATGGTGGTTCGCAAAAATTAAAATTTAGATGGTTGGTCATACGTAGCCTACAGATAGCTCCAGATTCATTTCAACCGTCTCAGCTCTTTAAATTTTGCTAAATTGATACTTTAATTCAGGTAAAAAATAAAAACAAACAGTAATAGCACATTTAAAAAACGGGGTAAATTTGCATAAATTCGACAATAAAAGGTTGAATATATATATAATCATTGAAGTATACAAAATAGAAGCGAGGAAGTGTCACATAAATTGGGAGACTATTTTTGGTGTGTGTTATATTAACCATGATATGTTATTTTAAAAAGTTACAAAGTAATTTCTTCACTGGTTATATGACAAACCTTTGTAACAAGTATTAGAATTCTAGACGTGACAAGTTTCACAAAATTTCAGTAAAACCAATTAATTCTATTTTAAGACAATAATTGAAATTGTTTTTAGTCTTCAAATATTATTTTGTATTTCTTATGTAAATTTTAAAAAGAGTTTTGGGTGTGTCTATCTAAAACATATTATTAATGTTATATGAACTTTATGAGTTATAAAGTTATAATAAATTTGACTTTGAAACATGAGTTATTATTAATTCACAACTTGACTTTGTCTTGAATTTATAAATAAATAAGAATAGCTTAAGTTACTCTTGATACAAAGCTACTTCGAAGAAAATTGTAAATTTTAAGCATAATTAAATTAAATATCCTGGTTTGTACTTTGTTGTTTGACTCTTTAATTTATTCTTTGTTGAATGTTACTTTAAAATGTTGAATGTACAAAAATTAAATGGGTTTCAATTTTTTCCAATTGTTTAGATTTTAAAATGTTTAATATTTACATACAGAAATAAATTCGATGAATAATAATAACTTATTATATATTGTTTAAAAATAAATTGAAACTCATATTTATAAGAATTAGTTTATAAGAAAATTTTTATATTTATTTATAAATTATATTAATTAAAATGAGACCGGGGTAAAAAGACAGAAGGATAAAATGTACCCACAAACTCCACGAAACAATTTGATAGATATACTATAGAATGTACAATGATATCATTATACAAATGATCATTTTATAGCCCTATAGCAAGTATTTCATGTTATGATTATATGATATATTTGGCATGTTTATAATTTTATGATATGGATATAGCGTTATATTTCTATGATAAGTACATTGTGCAACTAGTCTATGATAAGAATATAGTGTTATGTATATTATTTTATGTATATTTTGATAAATGTCTCCCCTACTTCGTAAATTCAAGCATCTGAATTAAATTTTCGTTTAGAGGTACCAAAAAGGTAATTTATTGTTTGAATTATAATTACAGTTATAGTTTTCACCCATTATAGCCATTACAAACATCCATAGATTTTATACTATTATAAAGTCTAACGATTTCATATATAGTAATTTAAGTCTAACGTTCTAACTATTGTAGAAAAAGTCTAATGTCCAAACTATAGCAATAAATGTCTAACAATATAAAAGAAAGTCTGTCGTTCTAACTAAGCAGGAAAATCTAACGATATGATATAAGTAGCTAAGTCTAACGTTCAAAAGATAGTGAGAGTAGTTTGACGTTCAAAAGATAGTGAGATAAGTCTAACGTTCAAAAGATAGTGAGATAAATCTAATGTTCAAAAGATAGTGAGATGAATCTAACGTTCAAAAGATAGTGAGATAAGTTTGACGTTCAAAAGATAGTGAGATAAGTCTAACGTTCAAAAGATAGAGAGATAAATCTAACGTTCAAAAGATAGTGAGATAAGTTTTACGTTCAAAAGATAGTGAGATAAGTCTAACGTTCAAAAGATAGTGAGATAAATCTAACGTTCAAAAGATAGTGAGATAAGTCTAAAGTTCTTATGATAGCAAGGATATTTTTAGGTCCTAACTTATGTAGTAATACCCCCACCGATATTTTACCAAAGAAGGATTCGAAGTATTAAAAACTGGAGCAATATTTTCTAATATATATATTATTCCATTAGATTATGTTTAAAGTTTAAAATTTACTTTAATAACTTTAGATATGTGCTTAATATATATCTTAATTTTATATTTAGCTTGTAGTACAATATTCTATTATAGACTTAGATACTTACAAGAGTTCTGAGAGATGCCATTGTAGTTGATTGTAGTGAGTTAGTACAAGAACTGACTTAGTACAGGTTGCTTACCCAGCTCTATATATACCTCCCTCTGTATCTATACTTTACATACCGTGGGGCGTGGTACCTCCTCCGAAGAAGTTTAAAAAAAATAAACGAAATAGAGATTAAGGCCTTGGTCCTTCAGCGTGGAAGCCTGAGCTATCGAAAAACCAGCCAAAACATTAAACTAAACGACATGCATCCTACACTTAACTGATCTTTGAACATACAAATAATAATCATAAAATTATTGTAAAACCGATCACTAGATTCACTTTAGAAACCAGGTTCTGATTAAATAAAACATATGATTTGAAAATTTGTAAAATATAAATTTTTAGTAAAAAATAATATCTTTCTAGAATCGCGTTCAAAGCGCTTTCTCCCGCTATAAATTTTGTGATGGTTGAAGGAAATCTTATTTATATCATTAAGTTATTTTTACTGTTCGAAATACTTTTATAATATTAGTTAAAAGTTTTAATAGTTAGTTAAAAGTTTTTTCTGTTACTTAAATATCACGTTTTAATATTAAGTTTAACTATTTGAAAAAAGTTTCTAGCGATAAACAAATTTTCTAATCATATCTAAATTATTTATTTTTTTTATTAGGTACTGTTTGTAAAACGTTTATAATATAAGTTAATAGTACATTACGCGTCGAGTGCGGAAAGTAGCATTTTGCATGCGAGTGTGGAGTTTGCACCTGAGCGACACCGAGGGTAGTAAAACCACACAAGCAATGCAAAATGCCGTTTTCGCACGAGTTGCGTACCGTACTTTATCTACGATTGTTAGATTTAAATAATAAATACAGAAAAAAATAAACTTGCTGTATGTAAGTTATCTCTCTCTTGATAAAGACGGAATTAATTCTTGAGTTGTATTTTTTGCGCGAATTAATTATTTCTGGAGGAGTATTCTTCTCCACATTTTCGTCAAAGTCACTTGATTCAATCATTGTTTTTCACTAAAAACTCGATATAAACAGTTACTTTAATAAAAGAACAGCAAATTAGTTTTGTTAAATGTAAACAAACTCGCTAATCGTGCGTAAAGCTGAAGAATTCCTCTTCTTTACCGCCCTAGGGTGGTAAAGAAGAGAAGAACTATGAGATGCGCATGCGCAATGAATACAAGTACGTAAAGAATCGCTTTCTACGCATCTAAACAGAGATACAATGTTTATATTTCGTATCAATCGTAGATAAAAGTTTTTACTGTTAGTTTAAATATCAAGTGTTAAGGATTTATTAAACAACTATATAACAAATAATTAATAATTGATACCGATCAGATTAAGTAAACAGTCTAATTGTGCTTCCGAGTTTACCGAAGGTTTCGATCTGAAGCTATGTGATCGTTCTGAAGATGGAAAAAGCATTGTGTTCACTTTTGAAAACGAAAAACTTTTATGTCTTCGATTTTAAAAATTTGAAGACGAAAATTCGTTTCAGACATCAGAGAACATAATTGAAGCGAGCGTAGCGAGCTTCCTACATTCAACGAAATATGCTCCGTGTCTGTCTGTCTGTCTGTCTGTCTGTCTGTCTGTCTGTCTGTCTGTCAGTAACGTTTACGCGTGTGACGATAACTTGAGTAAAAGTTGACCGATTTAGTTGAAATTTGGTATACATGTTCCTCTTACTAATACTCAGGCTAAGTTCGTTGGACAGCGTGGTCCGTCCATGAGTTCGCGCGCAACGCTCGCGTAAACGAGAGGTACAAAAATTAAATTGGAATTTCAGGACGGGAAAAGATTCTATCATCATCTACTCGATGAGACGAACATTTTTTTCAAATAACATTTTTTACTAAAACCAACAGCGACACCGCTATGACTTAATAAAGATCGCTAAAACTATTAAAGCGGACCTAAACGTTTATAATAGAGAAAACTACCTTTTTACCGATATCTTACGTTCTAACGAAACGATTTTAATAAAACTTCATATACACCATCTAATGCACAATTGAAACAGGTATGCAAAATTTCAACTTGATACAAGCAAAATTCTTTGCGTAGTGACGAGATACATTTATAATAATTGTTTAAAAGCTACCGCGGGTGGTGAAGATAGTTATAGTCGTATAGTGTATGGTTTGTTTAGGAAGTAAAGCTTTGTACCGAGTACCCCCACTCTTCCCTACCCTACCCTCTTCAACTATGACATTCATCATGATTAATAAATTTCAATATTCAGTATTTCATTGCAATAAGCTCGCTTCAATGATAGAGCCACGCGATGCCTAGTTAGTTCCGTGTCAAAGCCTTTTTAAAGTTTTCTATGATTAAAAGAGATGTTTAATTGAAGCGAGCGTAAGCGAGCTTCTTATATTCAACGAAATATGCATCTTGTCTGTCTGTCTGTCTGTCTGTCTGTCTGTCTGTCTGTCTGTCTGTCTGTCTGTCTGTCTGTCAGTAACGTTCACGCGTGTGACGATAACTTGAGTAAAAGTTGACTGATTTAGTTGAAATTTGGTATACATGTTCCTCTTACTAATACTCAGGCTAAGTTCGTTGGACAGCGTGATCCGTCCAAGAGTTCGCGCGCAACGCTCGCGTAAACGAGAGGTACAAAAATTAAATTGGAATTTCAGGACGGGAAAAGATTCTATCATCATCTATTCGATGAGAGGAACATTTTTTTCAAATAACATTTTTTACTAAAACCAACATCGACACCGCTATGACTTAATAAAGATCGCTAAAACCATAAAAGCGGACCTAAACGTTTATAATAGAGAAAACAACCTTTTTACCGATATCTTTCGTTCTAACGTAACGATTTTAATAAAACTTCATATACACCATCTAATGCACAATTGAAACAGGCATGCAAAATTTCAACTTGATACAAGCAAAATTCATTGCGTAGTGAAGAGATACATTTATAATAATTGTTTAAAAGCTACCGCGGGTGGTGAAGATTGTTATAGTCGTATAGTGTATAGGTTTGTTTAGGATGTAAAGCTTTGTACCGAGTACCCCCACACTACCCTCTTCCACTTATCTTCAACTATGACATTCATCATGATTAATAAATTTCAATATTCAGTATTTCCTTGCAATACGCTCGCTTCAATGATAGAGCCACGCGATGCCTAGTGTATTTATATGCAAGACGCAATTTTTACTTCTAATATTTTAATATCGTCAGAGGGGAGAAGACAACATTTTTTCCTGTATGATGCGATCATTTTATATTATCGGATCGTACTCATTCACGGGTAAGTATCTGATTTTAAGAATGTTATTTGAAGCGAGCGTAGCGAGCTTCCTACATTCAACGAAATATGCTCCGTGTCTGTCTGTCTGTCTGTCTGTCAGTAACGTTCACGCGTGTGACGATAACTTGAGTAAAAGTTGACTGATTTAGTTGAAATATGGTATACATGATCCTCTTACTAATACTCAGGCTAAGTTCGTTGGACAGCGTGATCCGTCCAAGAGTTCGCGCGCAACGCTCGCGTAAACGAGAGGTTCAAAAATTAAATAGAGAATTAACGCTCCCTTAGTTATTGATAATTGTAGCGAGCGTAAGCGAGCTTCTTACATTCAACGAAATATGCATCTTGTCTGTCTGTCTGTCTGTCTGTGTATAACGACGATAACTTGATTAAAAGTTGACCGATTTAGTTGAAATTTGGTACACAATGTTCCTTTTACTTATACTCAGGCAAAGTTCGTTGGACAGCGTGATCCGTCCAAGAGTTCGCGCGCAATGCTCGCGTTAACGTGAGATTCAAATTTAAAATTGGAAGTTCACGACGGGAAAAAATTCTATCATCACCTATTCGATGAGACGAACATTTTTTACAATAACATTTTTTAGTAAAACCAACAGCGACACCGCTATGAATTAATAAAGATCGCTAAAACTATTAAAGCGGGCCTAAACGTTTAAAATAGAGAAAAAAACCTTTTTACCGATATCTTACGTTCTAACGTAACGATTTTAATAAAACTTCATAGACACCATCTGATGCACAATTGAAACAGGCATGCAAAATTTCAATTTGATACATGCAGTAGTTTGTTTGTAGCAAAGAGATACAAATTATAAATATTGAAATAGAGATGTGTGGTTAGAGGAATAGTAAGAATGCGGGGTGGTTCCCTTACTACTAGCCGCTGCACTACTACCAGACCCATTATCTATCAACTCATCATGATTCACAATAATCTTTTTTTTCAATATTCAATACATATTTATTACTATACGCTCGCTTCAATGATAGAGCCACGCTATGCCTAGTTATAAAATAATTACAAGATAAAAAGAACTTTTTATATACTAGGTTATTAAATTTTCTGTTAAATCATATGTAATGTTGATAATATAATTGTTATTGTTATATATAATGTTAGTGAAAAAAAAAGAAATACATAGTTCCGAATTTATTTACTTCAGATAAATGACAACCATCTAGAGAGCTGATCTTAAACCTATATAAGGATAAATCTTTGTACAATGGATCTCACTAACACCAAATCTAAACCGTGCCATTGATATGCCCCTGTGTAGGGACAGTAAGAGAAGAAAAATGTGTACAAGTAAACAAGTACAGATGCAGAAAAATTAAACCTATACCTAGGACACAAGTGTAAATAAACCTGGGTGTCATACGTAAATTCATTTATTTCTTTGTTTACTTTTCACTGTCATTCAATGTTTACCTCTTAATAAAAAATCACAAATTTGAAACCCGTCAAAATGAAGATTGTAAATACTATGGGTTATATCAAAACAAATAACATAACTTGCGGATTTTTTCTGAACTAACTTTCCATACAGCAAAATTTACTAAAAACTTATTAAATTCTGATGAAAGATGGCTAAAAGTTATTAAAATAATGCATTGTCATCGTGTTCTGAGCTATTCTAAAATTTTCAAATGTTTAGCTACTCGGGGAGTTAGTTAAAAATCGATTGCAAGATTTGTACTGGACAAACAAACAAACAAGAAATCAAGCTAATAAAAACGTAGTAAAAAGAAAAATCGCATGCAAATTATATAGGAAACAAGGTCACTCATTTGTAGTGACAAATCAGATCATGATCAGATTTGATTTGATTTAGGTCATCATGGCCTTTCTCCTTTTCTTAATACTTAGAATTAGGCGCTGTCAATAAAGTGATGTGGGCTACTTACCCTAAGAAAGTGGAACCAATAAATCGGGCTTAATTAATTTAAAAAAAGATATTGCCTCAGCCTAATCTGTTAACTTATTCCAGAACTGAAGGTATAACACGTAAACTAGGAAATTTTAGTACCTACCAATGTACGTAGGTCAATATATTGAATTTTTATAAAAATAAATTTGAACATCTAGTTTCCTAATTTGGTATATTTCATCTCTTTCCGGGGTACAGTCATGTCAATGAACGTAATTTTGAGTGTGGTTATTTTGTGTCTTATTAAATTGATGTGGTATTTTGTAAAGGATTTGAGGTTTTTAATAAAGTTGTGGAAGGGTATATTTGATCATTTCGGAATGTATACATCTATATATTTTTGCTTCCGAGCTTAGAAGCTTTATGATCGTTATGAAGAACTAACATTTTTTATTGTCTCCGATTTCAAAAATTCAGGGAACATTTCTGATTCCGGTCTGTCAGTCTGTAGCTTAATTTTTGTTAACGAACATATCTTAAAAACTACTCGTCCGATTTCAATTGGATTTTTATGTTAGTTCATAATAGCGTATTTGGTTTCTCTTTCACATGAGCACATACACAAACATACATTTATTTACACCTATATCTTCTAAAGTAATCATCTGATTTTTATGACATTTTGAGGGTTTGTCGAAAATAGCCCGCAGAGAGCACCATATTAAATCGTCTGCGCTCTTTAAATTTTGCTCAATTAATACTTTAATTCATTCACAAAAAATCAAAAGAATATTGACAGATTTAAAAAAAGTGGAGAAATTATATGTTTGACAAAAATATGTAGTAAAAGAATATAATAATTTAAACTATACGAATTAGGGCGCGAGAAAGCTATGTGCCACACTAATTGGCAAACTTTTTTTAATGGAGATATCTGTGAGGTTTATTTCTAGATGTTTAAACAGGTTTCTTAGGTTTCACTGTACTGGCTTAAGAGAGAATTGACCTGGCATTTCCCTAATAAATTGAAGAAACCACAGAACTGTGGTTTTCGTTTGTGTTTATTTTATGATAAGGGTTGCAAGATTTAACTTGAAGCTATTTTATTTATTTTTTTAATTTTATTTTAGTATTCTTGTAGTGTAAAAGTGTAATATTTTATTTATTCTTGGTATTGATTTTGTGTTTATCATATTCACTCTTGAGTTGTTGAAATAATTTGTTACGTTAGAAGTTATACTTTGGATATTTTTCAATGATGATTTATATTTTCTTCTTTTAGAGGTCATGAGTGTCATGTACGTGAATCTCTCAGTGCTATATTGCATAGTTTCATTGAATGCATATTCCATGAGACAAACTTAATAATTATTTTAAATTAAAAGATTTTTTTATGATGCAAGATAGGAGGATGGAAGAAAGCATATAAACTAATTAACAAATTAGAAGACAACCACGAAAAATATAAAAAATTGAAACAATTTGGATTAATTTTTCTTCGTGATAATCTTGTTTAATTTAAGTTAAAAGCAATTTAACTGGGTATTATTTAATTTAGTACAATTCGTTAAATTAATTAAAACACTTTGATGAGATTTATGTTGAAGTTATACCCATATTATTAAAGTCTTTCGAGATGCGGATAATTAATTTCTATTTGAAATGTAGGGTCTCAAACAACCAACGCCACAAGGTCCTATCTATGGTAATCTGAGCCAACCAAAACAAGAAAATTAAAGTTAATTTTATTGGCGTGTGCAGACACAAACTTCGGTATTGAAAATAAATATAAATGTCGAGCCACCTATATCAGGAGTCATGACACACTATAAATTGTACAACGTTGAATTTTGTTTTCTTTCAAACGTTACCGAAGTATTGCTAAAATATATTTATTTCTTGGTCTCCAAATTCAAAATGCGTTTAGACATCAGGGGATATTTGATCTCATGTCTGTCTGTCAGTATATCAGTATGATAAGTCAGCAATGTTTGGCCTCATTGTAGCAGTGGCGGCGCGTCATTAAGGGCAGGTGGTTAGAGGTGGGCTAAGCGCTAAGCCCCACCAACTTATTTAAAAAAAAAGAAGAACTATTTAGTTGTCAACACAAATAAATATATATAATGTTTTAGTGTTCATACAGTACAATCATAGATCCAGATCGTTCAAAATAAGCAGTAGAAAAACAGCGTGAAATCTCGCCGGGGCAGGGACCAAGCTAATTCGCGTGGCCGGGCCGGGGCCGGACTGAAGGCTGAGGGCAATACCCAAGGTTGCCCTAACGAGCGGTAGGCGATGGGTGAGGCGGGGGCTCCCTCGTTCACCCCCTCACTCCCGGCTAGCTTTGTCAAGATAAGAACGGCCCTGGGGCAGTGCCCGAGCTATAGTGGGGGAAAACCGATACTAGCTGAAGTACATTTCGGCTACTTTCGGGCGTCTAGTGAGCCAATCAGTCTACAGACAACTCTGGCGGTTTAGAGTTCGGTGCGTGCGTGCAGAATAGTGCGTCGGCAAATATTTTTGTAAAAAATGTTTTGTTGATTTAATTATTCGTATAAACCTAAGTAGCTATTTATTTATTTAGAGTATTACAAAAAATAAAAAAAAAACACAGATCATGCTAATCAAGAAATTGTTTATAAAAAATTCTTCTTAATTTGATATAGTTTCCACACGAAATCAACCTGATGTGTTTATGTCGTAAAACTGCTTAAAATGTTTTTCAACGTTTATTTTTCAAAATGTTTCCGGGGGAGGACCCCCGGAACCCCCCCCCCCCCCATGAAAGGGGGGGGGGGGGAGGCCAGACCTCTCGGCCCGCCAGATAAAAAGTTTGAATACCCCTGCCCTAAATTAATAGCCCATCCTGTGGCTGTTAAAAAAGGTCACGCGCCGCCACTGCATTGTAGTCACATATTTATTTTAACCTGCTGCACCCATGTCTTTTTTCGTGCATGAGCACAACCACATTATCGAGTAACACTCATATTTTGGAATCTATGCTCGCAATCTAATAATGCGTGGAAGATATATGCCACACTTATTGTACCTATACAGGGAAGACACTTCCCTGTAAGAGTGCTTAAGACACTTGTCTCGTAAGCTTGGCCATCAAGGAACCAAGCTTGATGTGGTGGGTTCGATCCCGTATCATGATGCTCTGATTACGCACCTAAGAATCGAGATCAGAACCATTGATCCCATAGGTATCGGTGCTTGTTGTCTTGGTACGCCTTGGAACTGTGATTTACATGGCTTACTAATGATCACATCTTACTCGCATCGGCGGTTCACTGTATTGTGGTGTGACGTGTTGCATCTTTACCATAGAGTTGGTAAAAACAACCAAAATAATTTGAACAAGAGGTTCGTCCTAAACTGTATAGTCAATATACTAGAACTTACTGCTACTCCTGAACTCCTGCTATTGGCACAAATTTCATTTAAATAATTTTGTTAATTGCTTACAATTGTGTAAGCCATTAATAGGGTATTATAACGCTGGACGTGGATTGTTGTTCTCAGTCTAGTCCTAGAGATAATGGCTTGCCAGGGCAATTGTGAGAGCACTTGGTTAAGCATTTGGACGAAAGTGTTCACACAAAGCAAATCATTTAATGCCAGTAAACTGTCAATTGTCTGACAATTGTCTCGTCAACTGGCACTATGTAAACCCGGAATTATTTTCCGGCAAAATAAAGTCCGTTGAACTAATTTATCTTTCCTGGAAAATAACTTATATTATTATATTTAAAATTTACGGCATTACATCTTATTTGAGAAATTTTTTTTCATAATTTTTGTTAGAATACCCAAATTTAGAAATACAATTGATTATATGATTCTTAATATGACCTGAATGGGGTAGAGTCAATTTATATTATAAGATATGTGCGTGTCAATTACAAAAACAGACTTCTTGTTGATAGATTGCATGTTTAGGTTGTAGTAAGAAGAAGGATGTAGGGTTTAGTTGGAAATTACTTTATTAGGTAAATCTGCAGGGGACTTGGTAAGGTACAGTCTTATGAAGTGAGGACGAAACTTAAATGATTGAGACGAGGTAATCCCTGGTTGAGGTGCTTAGTAAGCAAAACCGAAGTGATTGGCTCCATAAGCGTAGGGGTAGTTGTAACCAGATCCATAGCTGTAAGGGTAGGTAGCGTAGTTCCTAGCGTAGCTGTAGGGCTGGTGAGCGTAGCTGAGGGCGGGCTGTACGTAGGACCTAGCCATGTTGTATTGGGGGTAGGTGTAGGTAGAAGGGTAAGCGTAGTTGTTGTAGTAAGACTGAGGGTAGTAAGCCTTCTGGTGGTAAGCGTAGTTACCGGAGTAGGGAAGTGCGTAGTTGGAAGAGTAAGGATAAGCGTAGTTGTTGTAGGAGTAGGGGTAGGCACCTACAGCTACGTTCTTCTTGCTTCTTTCCTTGTTCTCCTCCTCGCACATGGCCATAGCCACGGCGCAAGCTACGACGAACTGAAACATAAAACGAATTGTAGTTAGTACAATTAACTATGTTGGTCGATTTCCTTAAGTATGATTATAGGAAAGAAAGGATTTATTATAAGAATGAAGTGATAGATTGGCGCGCCTTCTACGAATTGTTAATATGCCTTCATACTAGGTAGGGCCGAGAGGGCTGAGGGTTGATGGCAACCTCCTGTACTTTCCTAACTCCCTGTCACACGTATAAATCTTTTCGACTTTCTTCGGCCCTATGACGTGCGGTGGAGGGAGGCCCAACAGCTGGAGACTGGATTACACACGTCCTATAGCTTTTTAACTCCCTGTTATACTTTTCTGAGTTTTTAAGCTAAAATTAACGTAACTTTTTTGACTTATGTTCCATAGCCTAAACATATAAATGTCAAAAATATTTGTGTCGTTCTAGGGTTAATGCTTCTAGAGCCCTAGTCTACACCCACTTCGTACTGTTAGTTTTTCATAAAAGCTTATAAAATATGTAACTTGTAGAACTTTTACTCTACGTTAAAACAGTGAATATGATGTAAGATGTTGAAATGCATTTGTTAATTATTAATATAATATTGTGGTGACAATATTGAAGTGTTACTCAATATTAACCTCTCTAGTCATAATTACTAAGATAGAAAGTGTTGATAGTTAAATTGTATTGCTGACAGAAAAGAAAGTATTTGTAGTATTTTAAAAGTGATATTCTGTGTTAAATTTGGATCCTTCAGTATTGATTAACTGAAAGAAAATACCAAAAATAAGAAAGAAGGTATTGATAATACGGATAATACGTGAGAAAATATTTATTAATTTAAAATGTATATGAATGAAAGAGAAAGAAGTATACAAAATAAGTATAAGGAGGTATTGATAATAAGAATGTATTGAAAGTAAGAGATAATAACTATTAATGAAAGAGATTACAAATTCAAATTTGATTATTAATCTCACAATTATCTCTGCCTTCATAATTTAATATTTACTTTTTAACACAAAATATTATGAGCAATTAGCCAAAGAAAGATTTTATGTGAATTTTATATCTTATAAACAAAAAAAATGTATATTTAAGGAAACAAAATGGAAAGAAAATAATTTGAAATGTCTTGAAATAAGAACAAATATTTTAAAAGCAATTTACTTGCAAATGGAGGGATTATAAGTATAAAATGTTAAAACTCAACAATTTTTAAAAACACTTAAAGTTTCAACCATCTTCATAAAACCTTTTTATTTTAAATATTAGTACTTTATCAGTACAACGGAACAGTTGTTTAAAATAAATGTCACAATATTTTCACAGATTTTTAAAAGTCGAACCCCAAAAATTTTGGTAATCAATTCATATAACTAAATAGTGACATCAATCCTTTAATAAATGTAATAGGCAATTACGACATTACACCTTGAAATTAAAATATACAAACATTTGTACACAAATGTACAAACATAAAAGACTGAAACATATTTTGCTATAAAATACCTTAATAGAAATAAATAAGTAATTAATAATCTAGTTCAAAGTTAAAAATTATCTAGTAAAATTATTTAATCAAAAGTTATCAAATATTTAATGTTATCATTGTCCATAGTTTTTGTTGAACGCATGTTATTATTTACATTGTTTTTGTTTGTTTTTCTGTCTATTTTATCTAGTCATAAGTTTTAATTTCTGTTTGAAACCTTGTGTTTAGGGTTTTTGTTGGAACTATTTTCCCTAAGGCGGCTTTCACACTGCGTGCGACACCGAATAAGGCCAATTCCGTTTGAGAAGCATATACATGTATTAGCATGGGTCTATTCACTTTAAACTCCGATCGAAACCGGGCCGAGCGAGACTGAGCGAGACGAAGCCGACTCGGGCGTTTTTTTCGAGCGTTTTTGTTAGCTAAGCGTTTTCGGCCTCCAAAAAGCGTTTTCGGT
Organism: Gerris lacustris; assembly: GCA_951217055.1. Lineage (NCBI taxonomy): Eukaryota > Metazoa > Arthropoda > Insecta > Hemiptera > Gerridae > Gerris > Gerris lacustris. The sequence goes on along the minus strand of OX578277.1, from coordinate 107,497,676 downwards.
CGCGAAAACGCTTTGCTAACAAAAACGCTCGAAAAAAAACGCCCGAGTTGACTCAGTCTCGCTCGGCCCGGTCTCACTCAGCGATTAATGTAAATAGACCCATGCTAATAGATTGCTAATACATGTATTTGCTTCTCAAGCGGAATCGGTCTCGCACGCAGTGTGAAAGCCGCCTAACTCTTACCTTTTGTCACATAAACATAAACTAATGCTCTAAATTACTATTATTTCCCCCAAGGAAGTAGCTTATTAGGACCTCGAAACTAGGAGTGTTAGTTACAAGAAAATTATTATATTTATGTAATTTATTAATATTTATATTGTTCATTTAATAATGTTTATTATTTAAATAACAATTCCACCCCGGGATATGATAGTTTTGAGCACATAAAGAAAATTTCATTTATATCAGTTGAAATTGAATTTTATGGTATCACGTGTCTACATTTGGGAGGACCACAAATTTTTTAACTACTATGTTTTTGAGCTCTGATGTGACCAACATTGAAACGATATTATTTTTGTTATTAACAATGTTATTATGTTTGTATAAGTAGTTGGTTGTTTTTTGGAATGAAAGTCCTTTATTATATTTTATTCAAACAAGCTTTCGTCCAGGGAACCTGGGCTTCTTCAGGTTTTGGAAATACTGTAAATTTAGAGAAACAAATGGTCAAAATGAAAACGAATTTTGGAAATGAAAGTCTTACCAAGTTAATTTTGATTGATTTTATGTTTTTTTTTTTAAATAATTAATTTTATTTTTTAACTGACATACCTAATCAAAAATTTTGAATTATTTATTTTTATTTGTATTAAATATAATATTTGTGTAAATGTTGCTTAATTTATTGGTGTCTTGTTTCAAGTTTATGTTGTTAGTATTTGATTTTATGTATAACATTTCCAGTGTAAGTCGTTTTTGGTGGTGTTTTTCAGTGTGTAGAATATTATATTTATCTGTGTCTAATGTGTGTTTAGTGTTGTGTGCGTGTTCTGATATAGCTGTGTTAGTGTTGTTGTTTGAGATGTCTTTGATATGTTGATGAAATCTGTTTTTGAATTGTTGTGAAGTTTCTCCTATGTATGTTGCAGGGCATTGTTTACAGTTAATTTGGTATACGATGTTACTTTGTTGCAGAGGAGGGATGGAATCTTTGAGTTTGGAGTATAAAATTGATTTTAGGGTGGTGGGATTTTTTTGAGCTATTTTGATATTATTATAAGGTTGAAACAATTTTTTAATTTGTTCAGTAGTGTGTTTTATGTAGGGCAGGGTGTAGTATTTAGCTAAAACGGGAGGTGTCGTATTTTGTGAGGTATTGTTAATGTTGTTATTGTGTTTTTGGAGTAGTTTATTAATTATTCTGTTGGGGTAATTATTTTTATTTGGACGAAAGCTTGTTTGAATAAAATATAATAAAGGACTTTCATTCCAAAAAACAACCAACTACTTATATAAAAAAACCTCAAGTCCACAAAAGAAAAACTTCAGTTATTATGTTTATTTCATAAACATGGGGATTTCGCATATTGTGATGGGATTACTTTTTCTTAATATTTATACCGATTTTCATTGAAATGGATGCAAATTAGGCTCTAGATGACCAACACTTAATTAGTTCAGAACTTAGAACGAAATTTAGAACGTAGAAGAAACAGAACTTAAAAGAAACTTATTTAGGGGACTCTAAAACGTTAAAATCTCATAATAATTTTATTGGGTTCTGTAGTTTATGAGTAATGAAAAACTAAAATGAATATTTCTTCCCAAATACTTACTTTTTTTAAATTTAACTTATTGTAAAAAATTATATTATTATTATTATTTTTTAAATCAAATATGTACATTCATTTTATTTAATTATTTTTTTTTAAACTTGATAGGAAATTAAATTGCATTACAACCAAACTGTTTCAACATTTGTTTTCATTCTTTTTTATTAATTAAATTTTAAAACAAAACCAAAATGACTGAATAATAAAAAGCAATTTTAAAAATAAATTTGCAATACGGAAATTAAAAAAATAAAACAACTAACTAAATGTATATTTAAAGTAGAAATGGACCAAGAGTTTTAAGTGTGGTATCCTTGTGTAACTCCATTAAAACGGAACTGACAAAAAAAATAATTTAACAGGAGGGAAAAATAAACTCGTGAAATTATATTACAGAGCGGAATTGAGAATAACTTTTTATATTTTTACATGCCTTCATTTTCAATCTGAAACCACGGAGTTTCGTTCAACAGTATTTGTTTAATTTTAATCAAGTTGAAATATAATTAAATTTAGTTAAAGTGGTAATTAAAAAAAAAATAATGTGTAACAAAATTGCATTTCGTTGCTTAAAAATTATTATGTTCTTGAAATTACACAGTTATAATTGAAACGAAAAGTAATTTTAGTTTATTTCCTACTTTAGAATAGTAGTTCAAATTGATAAGCAAATCTTGATCATGCAAATTGTTTATATTAAACAAAAAACTTCTAATAATTACAGTGGCTTAAATTTCTGCAATTTGAGTGGCTTAAACTTCTTTCAATTACAATGGCTTAAACTTCTGTCAATTACTGTGGCTTAAACTTCTGTCATTTATAGTGGCTTAAACTTCTGAAAATTACAGTGGCTTAAACTTCTTTCAATTACAGTGGCTTAAACTTCTCTCAATTACAGTGGCTTAAACTTCTTTTAATTTTAGGTGATTAAACTTCTGTCATTTATAGTGGCTTAAACTTCTGAAAATTACAGTGGCTTAAACTTCTTTCAATTACAGTGGCTTAAACTTCTCTCAATTACAGTGGCTTAAACTTCTTTTAATTATAGGTGATTAAACTTCTTTCAATTATATTGGCTTAAACTTCTGAAAATTACAGAGGCTTAAACTTCTGTCATTTATAATGGCTTAAACTTCTTTCAATTACAGTTGCTTAAACTTCTTTCAATTACAGTGGCTTAAACTTCTTTCAATTACAGTGGCTTAAACGTCAGACAATTAGAGTGTGCCGAGGCTCAAAACTTTTGTCCATTATTAGCTTCATCGCTTCCAATCACTGGAGGTAGAGTTTGAAGAGTATGAAATACTGTACAATAATAATTATAATTATTTATGTAACTAGGCAGCAAAATGGAATTTTGCTGACAAGTTTTTAAGTTTTAATTCCGAGCCGAAGGTGAAGATAGGCTAAACAAATTTACTGCAGAGACGAAGCCGAGGCAGGAAATTTACTATCTTACCGACGGGGCGAAGCCGAGTCAGGAAAAATACACATGTTTACTAACGGGGTGAAGCCGAGGCAGAAAATCTTTAATTACCTGCTAAGGTGTAACCGAAGCAGGTAATCTTTAAACGAGTCCGGAATGTTTTCTTTGCTGCATAGTTACATACAATATTTTATCTACTAACGGCAGAAAAATTACATTAATTATTATATTCCCTTTTTAATATATAAAAGATTTAAAGAAATTAAAGTTGTTAAAAAAACGAAAGTTTGAGTCATCAAGAAAACATAACAAAGGTAAAACGAATTCAGTGTTGCCACTTTTTCTTATTAACAGCGGTTTTTTTAGCGATTTTTTTAAATAATGACTGTAAAATAATAAAATTTGTTTTATTACTATAATTATTTAAGTTATTTTCAAAAATGATACAAATATTAAGCAGTATTACGCATATAACAATGAACAATGTGGGAGTGTTTATAACCTACGATGTAGTAACCTTTTTGTAGTAAAATTTTCTTTGACAATAAATCCGAACAAAGAATCTGTGATAATGAATCCGAAAAAAAAAATCGGTGATAATGAATCTGAACAAAGAATCTGTGACATTGAATCCGAAAAAAAAAATCTATGACAATGAATCCGAACAAAAATCTATGACAATGAATCCGAACAAAGAATCTGTAATAATGAACCCGAACAAAGAATCTGTGATAATTAATCCGAACAAAGGATCTGTGACAATAAATCAAACAAAGAATCTGTGACTATAAATCCGAACAAAAAATCTGTGACAATAAATCCGATCAAAGAATCTGTGACTATGAATCCGAACCAAAAATCGGCGACAGTGAATCAAACCAAAATTTGTATATTGAACTATTCAAATTTATAGTTTTATGTAGTGTACTATTCAAATTTAAAGGTTTGTATACTATACTATTCAAATGTATAGGTTTATATAGTATACTATTCAAATTTATAGGTTTCTTTAGTGTACTATTCAAATTTATATGTTTGTATAGTGTACTATTATTCAAATTTAAAAGTTTTTACACTAAAATTATAGTATAAACTTACCAAAACTTTAAGAGGAGACATGTTTAATTAATGATGTTCCTGATTCTGAGTTCCTTACAGAAATGGACAACATTAACTCAATCGAGTTCCATTATATACACACCAACAACCACTTTGTAAACTCTTCTTACCCCCACTCAAATATAAAATACATTTTAATCTGGAACGATGGCAATAAAATACTAAAGTATATTCGTATATTATATATATAAGTCGGTAAGTCAAACTATACAAGGATTATTGTTTAGGTCAGTTTTCATCGAATTTAAAAAAATAAAATAAATAAATTTAAACAAAAAAATTGAAATAAGTGGACCCATTAGAATAGCATTTACTTAATGTATAAAGTTTTTTTTCTTAAGTTGAGTCTGACCTTGAATGTATCATCTTCAATTATTTGTCTTTTTAAATTAAAAATGTATAGTATGTTTCTGGTTTTTAAACTTAAAATTTTTAAAAAGAAATGAATAAATCATGTTTAAAATACATTTGGTTTACTTTTTAATGTCAAGTTTAAAACATAGTTTGTCTGATGATATAAATTATTGATAAAAGATTTTTTGCCTTTTGTGATGCATTATTATATTAATTCAACAATTATAAATTCTATTGCACTTTTAAAATTTAAAGAAAATGGGATTTATACAATGCATCGGAACGCAATTAAATAAAATAATATATATTATTAAATGAGCGGTTATGGTGGACTATGTGATTTTCTTGATCCTGAGTACAAAATTAGTTAGTAGACCGAAAATCTAGTTGATGTTAGTTTGTCACTTGATAGGTTAGTTAGTCAAATATTACTCAAGTCAAAGTTGTCCCCTTTTAAGGGACAAACTAACATCAACTTTATTTTGGGTCTACTAACTAATTTGTTGTCAGGATCATGAAAATCACATTGTCCACAATAATTGGGGGACATTATTTTTAAATTTTCTTTTTTTTTAAATGTCTATTGCCAAGCTATGTCCCGTATATACGAACTTAGCCGACCACATATTCTTTAAATGTACTAAATTATTAACTTTTACACGACAAAGACTAGAATAAAGCTAAATGTTCATAGAGACTAGAATAAAGCTTAATTTTCATAGAGATTAGAATAAAGCTAAATTATTAACTTTTACACGACAAAGACTAGAATAAAGCTAAATTATTAACTTTTACAAGACAAAGACTAGAATAAAGCTAAATGTTCATAGAGACTAGAAAAAAGCTAAATGTTCATAGAGATTTGAATAAAGCTAAATTATTAACTTTTACACTACAAAAACTAGAATAAAGCTAAATGTTCATAGAGACTAGAATAAAGCTAAATTATTAACTTTTACACGACAAATACTAAAATAAAGCTAAATTATTAACTTTTACACGACAAAGACTAGAATAAAGCTAAATTATTAACTTTTACACGACAAAGACTAGAATAAAGCTAAATTATTAACTTTTACAAGACAAAGACTAGAATAAAGCTAAATTATTAACTTTAACACGACAATGACTAGAATAAAGCTGAATTATTAACTTTTACACGACAAAGACTAGAATAAAGCTAAATTATTAACTTTTACACTATAAAGACTAGAATAATGCTGAATTATTAACTTTTACACTACAAAGACTAGAATAAAGCTAAATGTTCATAGAGACTAGAATAAAGCTAAATTATTAACTTTTACACTACAAAGACTAGAATAAAGCTAAATATTCATAGAGACTAGACTAAAGCTAAATTATTAACTTTTACAACCCAGCTATTTCTGACAAGGAACCTTCTAATACTATTGAAGTACCTAAGTCCCCTATTGTTAACCAATCCCCAGGGCCGTCTGCGACTGTCCTTAGTAGTACGACTTGTACTTCTGATGGTCTCTTAGGTACTGCTGTAGCTTTTATCTATGATGTTACAGGATGTCCTCACCCAGTACGTATGGTCGAATTCTAGCTTTATGTTATAGTCAGACACTTTTTTTTCCTAGACAATATGTGTATTTAAATCATAACGTGGTTTAAGGAAATAATAACAATAATTTATTTATATAAACTACATATAATATTGTTTCTATAATATGTGTTATTAAGAATAAATAAGATATTAATAATATAAATCAAATGTATTTAATGTATTAAGTAATTTCATTTGAAAAATTTGTTTGACCTTTGCTCATCTTCAATTATTTATTTCTTCGCACTTTACGTGCAATAAATCAAACAATAAACATATGAATATTATTTTTTGTAGAATATTTATTTATTTTTATATACATATGTATATTATGTGGTTTTGTTGATTATTATCTAATAATATCCTAAATTAATTATTATTGTTTTATTTTCAGGTGAGTGAATTTTGCAAAATCAAATAAATAAATCAGTCATCTGTGGTTTTACTGCAAAGTAAGTTTTTAATTTTTCTATTTTTATTTGTTAACATATGTCCATAAATATTAGAAGGGTTTTAATATTTCTAAAAAATCGGTCCAAGACAGCTCAGACAAACTTTCTGATATACGAGTTCATAATTACTTATATGCAGTGCTCGATTTCTAGAAATTGAGGTGCCGGAACTACAACCTACCCTTTCTCTACCCCCCCCCCTTAGAGAAGGGGGGTCCGGGGGTCCTCCCCCGGGAAAATGTTGAAAAATAAACGTTCAAAAACAGCATTTTAAGCAGTTTTAGACATAAACCCACACTGCAACCAGGTGGGTTAACTTATGTCATTTTAATTAGTATTTTTTATGAACAATTTCTTGATTAGCATGTCACAATACTCTCTATAAATAAATTGGTACTTAAGCTTATACGAATAATTAAATCAACAAAAACATTGCCTGTCTCACTCGCCTCGGAGGAGTTTCGGCACAGTGTCTCTGCACAGTACTTATTTAATACGATCCCTGCCATTAAAAAACACCTTTTTTAATAAATTGCGAGCTACTCTAGGGTAATACTATGGTGTTAGTTTAATACATGATGTCGTTAATCAAATTTGTAGTCACTCACTGACAAACAAATATTTAACTAACGATTTTAAAAAAAATCTTAGTGCCGATAATTTTATTTTTTATTTATCAGAGAGAGAGGTCCCGGAACGCCGTTCCGCCTCAAATCGAGCCCTGCTTATATGTATTTTCCATTTATTAGTTTTCATGTTTTCGTAGGTATTACATTATACATTTAACCATACCGTCAGATGAGAGATCAGACTGTCGCTGAAAGCCACGATCACGAACACCGACTGTATCAGCATCTTGACCACCTCTTTGCCGATAAGTGTCGCACCGAAAAACGTCCAAAAAGGGACGAGGAAATGTCCGCAAGTGATACCCGCGAGATCGAACAGAGGGTTGGGAATAGAAGCGCAGACCAGTATGCCGAAGAACCCGACCTTGGCGACCAACCTCTCTACCAGTAGTTTAGTCTTGTCGACCAAGTTCAACGAGTTGGGACTCCGCTCCATTTTCTGATGCAGTTCCCTGTACTCTTTCAAGTCTTCGTCTTGGTCGTCGTCCACCGTGGAGAGACGGGCCGCTCTCGCCATGAAGTAGGAAGGGAGTTCTCCCAGGGCGGTGCCGGCTCCCCACATGATGGCTTCCACGCTCACTTTCCTCATGATGTTCCAAACGGACACCGTCCACTGTGGGTCCACCTCTTCGGGGCAGACGATATCGTCGGGATAAGGAGGGGAAGGGAAGTTGAGACCCCCGCATTCGTACGCCGCATGTGTGACCGAGGCGATATGAGGTCCCAAATAGAGGATGAACGTGTGGAGTCCTGTCCCCAAACCTATCGACGACAACACCCCTAACCCCATCCAGTATAGTGCCCACCAAAGTTTGGCTGCGCCGGCGGCAGCCATGTGCCTACTCGTTTCTTGACTACATTGACTACGTTGGTACTACATTTAAGAATTTTTTTATCAAAATTGTCGGAACTGTTTTCGAGAAATGATTTTTTCTCACGTCATTTCAGAGTTTTAGGGGTTAGCGCTCTCAAATTAGAAACTAATATTAATTTCTCGATTTCGCCTCGGGGTATATTTTTTCTGAACATGTATACCGAATATGGTATTCGTGCCATCACAATACTTTCTCTTTATCTGAGAAAGTAAAAAGACATTAAACTTAAAACTGGGTATAAAAAACTGGGGCTAACTTTTCCCATGTAGGTATAATAATTTTATATGAAATTCATATGCCTACGTATATTATAAAATAAAATGTGTAACTCTCCTTTGTAAAATACATGTTATAACATTGAAGTAGAGCTCTATTTCTACGGTTGTAGATGCTAGAGTAGTAGTAGACAAAGTAGACAAGTCGACAGCACTATCGTGCTGTCGACACAGACATCATATAGCAATATCTATACACAGCACTATCGTGCTGTCGACACAGACATCATATAGCAATATCTATACACAGCACTATGGTGCTGTGTAGAAGATATCTTGTGATAACAGTATCACACGATAGCTTCTGACGATATAGTTGAAAGTACTATCGTGGCACCAGAGTATACTATCTGGCCTTGTCTTTCTGAGTCCCAATTGGTGTGGATTGGACAATATCTTTGGTTGAAAGAAACGTTAAACTCTCGCCCTTTGTCGCTTGCATCTCAATATGAGCCCGTGCTTATGCTAAATCGTTATTAGGGACCCAAATAATGTAAGTTTATGTATAATTAAGTGTAATAGTATAACAGCATATAAGTACATCATAGAACTCAAGGATATGTGCAACACTAATTGGCAGATTATGGTTTTTTATTTTTTACTCTATAATGGAATTATAATGTATAGTAATGAAGAATATATAATGATAATCATAAACTCACAAAATTTTAACAATTATGTTAAAATTCTCCCTCCAAGAAATTTAGGTATTTTTTCTAAACAATTCATTTATGTGAGATAAAAATTGATGAATTTTTAAGGGTATTGTAATGAAACTTTGGTAAATAGTTATTTATGCACCTAGGGAGTAAAGTAAGCCATTATTCCCTGAGCGAAAAAGTTGGTTCTTGAGGCGAAGCCGAAGGAACCATGGTCCCTAAATCCCGAGGCGAAGCCGAGGGAATTAGAATTTTTAATTTTTAAACAACTCTAATTAGCTCCCGAGGCGCAGCCGAGGGAGATAATTATCGCGCAGGAAATAATGGCACTTTACTCTCGAGGTACATACAATATTTTATCTCCAGTAAAAAATAGATTCACATTTTCGTCCATTGCACAGTTTTTATTTAATATTTTAATAAATAACAATAATTATTAGCACTTTTAATAGCAGATATAAGAGATTCAATATGAAAAGCAAATAAGAATTGGAATTAAACTCAAATAGAAGGTTATTTAGATGCAGGTTATAATGTTGTAAACAAAGATAAACATGGTCAAAAAAGCGCAGTGCCGCCAACCTGATTTCGACAACTTCATTACATTAGCCATACATTTTCTACTATTTATAAAATAATTAAGTTGCTATCTTTACTTTTTTGCCCTACTTTACTTTTTCGCCCTACTTTTACTTTTTCTCCCTACTTTTTGAGTTAGGGATGAAAAGACCTGTTTTAGTCCCTCTAAACTAATTCAAAATCATAACTTTTTTTCCCTACTGGAGATAAATTTATTTTTAAAGAAATGAAATTAAGAAAAAACCAACAAAGTGAACTGATGGAAACAAATAACTTTATCGGTCTAATAATTTTCCTCAAAAGAAAAAAAACAAGTAAATTAAAAATTATGAAGTATAAAATACGCAAAAACAAATTCGTATTTTAGGAGTATGTGACAGAGAAGAAAATTATGTTTTATTTTCATGAAAACACTTTCTAATCAAAATTAATTAATGTTTTTTTTTTAAAAAATAAGTTTTCAAAAACACCGGATGAAAATATGGCCTTTTATCCTCATCCCGTTCCATAAGGAAAAGTTATCAGGCAAATGATTTTTCCACGATATCGAGAAAATCCGTTTTTCTCTCCAAAGCGTAGGAATTAAGTGACAAGGAAACGACAAAGTTTCTAAGAATAAAATTTTCTAAAGTTAACGTGAGTTGTTTAGCCCCCTAAAATCTTTGGGGAAAACTTTTCCTGGAAAAGACTGCGAAGTTTTCACCCCAACAACATTTCTATACGTTTTCAACTCGGACTAAAAAAAAAAAAACAAAATCAAAACTTAATTTTTAAATCCATTTTCAAACTCAAAAAGGAAATTGTTTCTAAAGAAATTAGATCAACTTTATAAAAGATATAAATCTTATGCTGTGAGTAAAAAATTAGCTTGATTGACAGGCCAATTACATTTGGGGGGGGGGGGGGGGGTAGGAATGAAACATTTTTTGAAAAAGAAAACAACAGGTAGGTGAGATAAAATTTGTGTGATACACAGATTCTTTATAGGGTCCGTAGGCAAAACCAAGGACCCTTATATGCGTGTGTCTGTCCGTCCGTCCTGTCGCATGCTCTCACGGCTACACCTTTCGTCCTATCACTTTGAAATTTGGCATGTATGTGTCTTGTACCTGTCCACATATTTTAAAAATATAGCGACTTAAAAAAATTATTTTTCAAAAAAAGTAGGGTAAGAAAACTTAAGGGTTAAAAATTTTACATTTTTTTTTTTCGACACCGTTAGGGGTATCATATGAAAGGGTACGTCGAGCTGATTACAAAAATATATAATTCTTTGGTTATAACTTTGATAGGGCGAGCGAGGGCGAGTTTGAAGCGGATGTGAAACGGGGCCCTCCCCCCCCCCCCCCCTCTATCTCGCTTATGTGAAGTGCAAAAAATCTGAAAAAATTCCTGAACATTCTTCGACCAAAAGTAAAGATACCACTTTTTGGAATTATTTTATTTTTTATTGACAAAATACGTTTTTTATAATTATGGTCTTTTCGATGTATTTATATGGTTGTAGTCCGGTTCTGTGGCAAACAAATACTTTGTCGGAAGTTTGTTTATGTGTTTTGAGAATATCAGACCCATAGGATTGTTCAAAGTAAGCTTTTTAGCATTTTAAAAAACACCATCAATAGGGTACTACTTAAACTATACAGGGTTGCCTACGGACCCTTGCTGTGTGCTGACTAGCACACACTTGACCTGTTTATTTTTTATTCTTATACTGACAGATGACAGACATACCTATTTAAGAATTATTTTAGACGTTTAGGTCCTCACGTGGCCCCAATATATAAATCTATATAAAAATCTTAATTTCGAACCTTCGAGGCATCACAATACTTTCTCTTACATAAGAAATTTAAAAGTTATGGAATTCAATTTTTATAGATAACATCACCTTCTTTAAAAAATACAATTTAATAACTTTTATACACCTTTATGTATGTGTTTTATACACTTGTATGTACCTTTTAAATATAACTGAATTTTATAATAGTTTGTACATAAATAAATTCTTTTGAGATTCAAATAAACCATTTGTAAGTCTGCTTTTAAATATAAAACTTATTTTTCTAGATTGAGAAAAGAAACTTTTAATTTGAACAAACCAAAAATGTATTCAACGAATAGGAAATATTAGTTTATTAACCACAACGGCTTATCAACTTTTTCATTTTATGAGGAAAAACATGGTGTTGAAAATTGTGTATGCGATGAAAACCAAAACAACTTTTCTGAAAGCATGTTATACAAAAACAATATTTTGAATAATGTATTTGGATTTTCATCCCCCATTAAAACATTCGGTGGGAAAAACAACATTTGAATTGGTAAATATGTTACTAAAAGTATACTATAGAGAAAATACATTAACTGATAAATGGATTTTGTTTCAAATCTAAATATAGATCTATATTTATATCTAATATCTAATATCTATATCTAAATATAGATCTATATTTATATCTAATATCTAATATCTATATCTAAATATAGATCTATATTTATATCTAATATCTAATATCTATATCTAAATATAGATCTATATTTATATCTAATATCTATATCTAAATATAGATCTATATTTATATCTAATATCTATATCTATATTTAATATTTAGTTCTATATTTATATCTAATATCTATATCTAAATATAGATCTATATTTATATCTAATATCTATATATAGATCTATATTTAGAAGCCAATAGGTGTTTTTGAAAACCTTGTAAATTTTTAATTTCAATAATAATGATCAATGCTACTTTTGGATAATGTGAAATAATCTATTCAGAATAAATTACGTTTGTATGAATAGCACGCTTTAGAAAAATATAAATATCTCAAATTGTCATTGGAAAATGATAACACATTGGTAGATACATAATTGATAAAAATACGTGTGGTGTCGTGGGACACCCGGTAGGAACGAAGTTTCTTACGCTTTTCATTAAAAATAAATGACAAAATCGCTGTAATAACTACGTATACATTGTGGAGTTAGAAAAGAGACAAAGTTAAAAGTAACTATAACTATCTGTACTAGCGGAGTTAGGGCAAAATTAAATGAAAATCTTTTTACTATCTTTGAAGCGAGCGTCTTTCAATAAATAATGTATTGTATATTGAGAAAAAAGTTAATGATAAATTTATAGTTAAAGCAGATGGTTGTAGAACGAAAAATAACTGTCCTCCCAGGCCCCGTCGGCATATTACTCCAATTAAATATTAAAATAAAAAATATAAATCATTAACTCACAAAAACTTCTGCTTGTATCAGGTTGAAATTTACATGCTTGTTTCAATTGTACTGTAGGTGATGTATACAAAGTTTCATTTAAATCTTTACGTTAGAACCTAAGATATTTGTAAAAACGTTGTTTTCTTTATTTTAATAATCGGTTTGGTCCGCTTTAATAAATTTAGCGATCTTTATCACTTCATAGTAGTGTCGGTGTTAGTTTTACTAAAAAAGATTATTTAAAAAAGTTGTTTGTCTCATTGAATAGATGAAGTTAGAATTTTTTCCCGTCCAAAAATTCCAATTTTAAATTCGAAGCTTACGTTTACGCGAGCGTTGTGCGTGAACGCTTGGGCGGATAACGTTGTCCAACGAACTTGTCTCGGACATTGGTAAAATGAATATCTGTACCAAATTTCAACTAAGTTGGTCAACTTTTACTCCAGTTATCGTTATCGGTACATTTCGTGACGGATTTTGCGTGACGGTTATTTTGTGACGGTGAGAATTATTTTTGATTCATTTTAATCGCCCTATATATCAAAATGTTGTGTGATGCGAATGGGTAATCTAAACCATTATATGCCGTGAATTTATGCTGTTTTTATTTTTACTTCCATGAAAATGGAAGTATGGTGATACCCTCCAAAACGTGATTCCGAGATATCTGTGAAGAAATGGTCTTACGAACCCAGGGATATCATTAAAATCCGTTTCATTTACATATATGTCTGTATGTACGCAAGTACGTACGTTTGGAAACGTAAACTTTTATAACATCGCTTCAAGACATCGTATTGGGATGCGGTTAGCGGCATTTTTTTTAGAACTTTTGTCGGAAAAACTGATGGCGCAAACCCGAACATCGTAGCTCACGACGTTTTGGAGCTACATTCACTTAAGCACGAAATCGGTCTGTCGACGATAACTTCAGTTGGCCGAATTTCTTTTGGGGAATATATATGCGTCCTATACGGTACATTGCACAAGAATTAGAATTAAACTCAAATAGAAGGTTTTTTTTTTTTTTAAACAAATTCTACATTGGCATAAGTAACAAAAAAAATATTTGTGTTTACCAGAGCCATAATGTTATTTTGAGAGGGGTTATTTTGTGCCTTTTTTTAATTTTGATATTTTGAAAGGGATTGGAGCTTTTTAATTTTAATTTCGGGAAGGGTAATATGGACAATTTTGGAGTATATATTTATATTTTTTTTATTTTTCTAAACGGAAGTTTTTGATTGGATTTTTGTTAGGGTTGTTTGCAGGTATTTAAACGGGTATCATAGGCAGTCTGTGGACTGACTTAAGAGTGGACCAACCTGGCATTTGCCTAGTAAATTGAGGGAAACCACAGAAAACCTCAATTAGGTTGGGTGGACCCGAGTCCTTCCAAAATTCTTCCTATGTTTTCCCTAAGTAATTTTTATTTATTTTTTAAATTTTATTTCGTTTGTGGGTTTCTGTTGGTGATTGGACTCCAGATTTTTTCAATTTTAGGCTAAGGGGAGTAATTTATTTATTTTACGAATTTTAGTGTGAGTTTAATATTTTTTAAATTAGAGAATAGGATGGTCTTGATTTTTTCATTTTTGTCTTGAATTTCTTGTATTTTAAGTTCTTGGTATAATTTATTTCTTTCTGATTTATATTTCGGACATTCCAATAGGATGTGAGCTACATTTTCTTCTTTTTTAGGACAAGTATAAAATATTGGTGAATCACTTAGTCCTATAATATAGTTGTACTAGAAGGTTATTTAGATGCAGGTTATAAACAAAGATAAACATGGTCGAAAAAGCAGTGTCACCAACCTGATTTCAACAACTTAATTACATTAGCTATTTATTTTCAACTATTTATAATATAATTAAGTAGCAATCTTTACTTTTTCGCCCTACTTTACACTTTCTCCCTACTTTTTGAGTTCAGGGAAGAAAAGACTTACTTTAGTCCCTCAAAAAAAATCCACGCAAGCGTGACACAGGAACTGTTCCAACATTAGACTATACGTCACAAAGATGTTGGCTCGGCATTACGCCATGTCCTGCATCGTTTCGTTGCGTCCGACTCATCAGGGGCCCGACGATGCCCACCCAACTCTGGACCTATACCAACTCAAGAAGATCAGGTATATACGATTTATCAGAGACGAGTGTGCTCTCACACCGCCATTCTTGCTTGGCTAGCAAAACAAATCAGCAATGTAATAGGGTTGGGACATCGATGTCGATATATCGAAAACATCGATGTTGATCTTTCGATGTGTCGGTCAACATCGATGTTTTCCCGAAACATCGAAAAGACCGATGTTATCGATGCATCGCAGCCTAAAAAATGACCGACAACGAAAATCGGGGAGTAAAAGGAGAGAAAGGAGAGATTTTTTGAAAGTGGTGACCTTTTTTTTTTTTTTTTTTTTTTGCTCTTCAGCTTGGAGGACCGATGTCGATGTATCGAAAACATCGATGTTTGCCTATCGATGTCCCAACCCTACAATGCAATACCCTGTTTTTGCACAATTTTGCACTCTTCTTGAGTTGGTATAGCTCTTGGGTGGGCATCGTCGGGCCCCTGATGAGTCGGACGCGACGAAACGATGCAGGACATGGCGTAATGCCGAGCCAACATCTTAATGACGTTATGTCTCATGTTGGAACAGTTCCTATGTGTCACGCTTGCGTGACACATCCCTTGGTGTCTCTCGCAAATTGTATATTTATATATATATACATATATATATATATATATATATATATATATATATATATATATATATATATATATATATATATATATATATATATATATATATATATATATATGAGCTTCTTAATCCAAATCAAATAAATGATTTGTTTATATAATGTCAAAAGAAAGGGGAGCATTATTAAATAAAACCATTAAAAGGTTTTTGAACTTCAAAAAAAAAAAAAAAAAAAATAGTGAAATAAAAACCTAAGCCGGTCCAACAAGTCTATACTTAGACCATCTACTTGGTACTGACCTTGAAATTTCACAACAACTCCCATTAGAACCTGCTTCTAAAAAAAGTCCGTTGAAAAGTCCCCCCCCCCCCCTTTGAAAAAAGTTTTATAAAAAAAAAACATTTGCGAACTGAAAGTGGTCACTTTGAAGCCTTAAGTTGTCAAACCTGTTCCTTTAAAAAATTTAAGTGTGGTTATTTCGAATAAAGAAGTTCTAAAATTAAAAATAAATCAAGTTCCCCTCCCTCTCTCCTTTCGACTTGATGTTATCAACACTTTTTATTTATATTTGACTAAAAACTTATATATATTTAATCTCTTCTTCTGTTTGTTATTTGTTTTTTCTAACTGTTTAGACAAATCAGTATCCTGTAAGGCAGAGACTAAATTAAATGTATTTCGTTTATCTTATATTGTTCTTAAGTTTATTTTAAGATGTTTTTCTCAGCTTATCCTGTTAAGTTTAAACTACTTAAATGCTTATATTTCTCCCGATTAAATACTTTATTTTATTTATCTTGATTTAATGTTTTATTTATTTGTATTTGTATAACATAATACACTCTTTATTTTATTTATTTAATATGTTTATTATTTGTTTATTTCAAACTATAATATATTTTCATCTTACTATACAAATTATTTTAGAGTATTTTTACACTGTATAATGCTTATATTTCTTATTGTAACCCATATTAATTATTATTTTTATTTATTTCTTCTGTTTCAATCATGATTTTTTTTTTGTTCGCATTTATTTCCTATCCTAACCCATATTCATTATTATTTATTTACTTCACACATTTATCTGTGATATAAAAGCCAAGTTTTGCATAAAGCGAATTGAATTATCCTATTGTTATTTTATAATTTTATTTATTTTTTTTTTTTTTGTTGTAAGGAATGCTTTTTAGGCCTAACCTTCAACTAATAATTATATTATAACCACTAATTAATACTAATTTACACCCAAGTCGTAATTTGAAGTGCTGTTATTCACCTTTATTTTGCATTTAAGTCTATATCTTTAACTCTGGTATTACTCTTCTTCTGTTTCATTAATATGTTTTGTTTATCCAAAACATATTAATGTTAATATTTAATTATCTTTTTTTTTAATTTATTTTTTTCTGTTTAGTTAATTATAATTAAGCTCTTTCTTCTGTTGTACGTTTTGCCTATTCTTCCATTTCTTTATATTTAGATTCTTCTTTTTTTCCGGGTTGATTATTCTGCTCTTTGATCAATTCATTTTGTTTTACCTTTTTATTCCGTTTCTTTATAGTTATATTCTTTTTTTCTTCTAGTTCTTTTATCTTGTTTATTTATTTCTTTTCTTTAGTTTTACCTTTTCTTCCATTTCTATATACTTAGCTTCTGTCTTTCTTGTATTAAAAAATATTTAGCTCTTACATCTCACTATTTTAGTCTGATCTGCCACTTCTTTATGTTTAGCTTCTTCTTTTGTTTGGCCTGTTCTTGCTTTTTAGGGTTTTGTAGATACTTCTCAAAACCCTTATGAGGGTGATGTGTCCTTCTGTCTGTCGCTCTTTGGTTTACAGGGCCCGAACCGTTCAAGCTAAAGTGATGAAATTTGAAACACTGGTTCAACTTTTTGGCCCAACCAAAGGAAAAATATACAGATGTTAAAAATTAAATATGCGCATGCGCATTTCGCATAAATGTGGTAAACTCTAATTTAATTTTTTTAATTTTCGAGTAGGGTGTTATCAAATGAAAGCTGCTGAATAGTAGGTTACAAATTTATATATACTTTTTAAATTTTGCATTCCTTATTGGTTAATTGAGTTAAAATATAACGGCACCTCATCCATTACATAACGGCTAGTCCTAAAATTTCGGAATAATTCATGATAATACCTTATTGTGGGGCGATAAAAATTCCGGGAGCGCATTCTCATTTATTAAAAATTTCCAATTTTGTGCTCGAAAATGTGAAGTGCGCCAAAATTTCATTTATTAAAATTTTAAGTGGGGTATCAAATGTAAGCTGCTGAAGAATAGGATACTAATATATATATATATATATATATATATATATATATATATATATATATATATATATATATATATATATATATATAAGATTTTTTAAATTTTGTATTCTTTATTTTTTTTATAAGTCAAAATATACCAAAAAAGTCCCCCCCCCTCCCCCCTAACCACTATATAACAGCTGGTCCTAAAATTTCGAAATATTTCATGGTTACGCCTTATGGTGGGGCGTTGAAAATTTTCTGGAAAAAAAAATGTAATTTATCTTGTCGTAATTACCGATAAAAACAGTGTGACCCCCCGGGGGATCGAAACAGAGACCCTTGAGGTCGAAAAAAAATCATTACATAACGGGTATGCGTAATCATGTATGAAACCCTAAAAAGTACTAAAAGTACAGGGCGCAATTACTTCCCTGTTATTTATTTTTTTTAGCCTAATCTTATAATTTGTTTGGTTCATTTAGCCCTTTATCCTAATTATTTCATTATGCCTGTTCTTCCGTCATTATATTTAGCTTCTTCTTTTCTTCAGTTATTTATTTATCTAGCTATTTGGGTAATGAACTGTAATTTTTTTTCCTTATCTTTCATTTCTTTATATTATAATACTTATTTTCTTCTGGTTTGTTTATTTAGCTCTTTCTTTAGTTTTTAATTAATTTCTTTGTTTTGAACAGACAGGTTTTTAGAATTTATTTAACGATGGTATTAAATTTTATTTGTTTTTTGAATGTCCGAAATATTTCAGACACCAGATATCCTGTAATATTTATTATGTATAAATAATTGTATTCTGCCATTCACTTTATCTAAAAGAGAAGTTGAATTTCCTCATCGAATAAAATCATTGGGTAAAATTGCAGACAACTCAAAAATAAAACTTTGCTCATTTTTCTATAACAAACTTATTCTATAAGTTAAGATGTTTTTTAGCGAAAAGTTTTTTATGGAAAATGCATGTTAGGTATCACTTTTATTTAAACACTCATTTCAATTCGAGAAGTTTTTGAAAGTTTGGAAGAAAACAATTTTTTTTTTTTAACGGCGGGGTGGGAGGAATTTGAAAATTCAATTTTTGACATTTATTTTCAGAAAATAAATTTAGAATAGAGCCTAAAAAATTATAAAAAATTGGTACTTTTTCTTGAATAGTTATAAAATTGGGTGCAGTTTCCTCTTGTATGTTTTTAGAAAATTTTGCTTTATGGGTACAGGGTACATTTTGAAAAAAATCGGTCCGAGACAACTCAGACTAACTCTCACATATGCGAGTTTATGATTACATATCCCAGTGTTTTCCATTTATTAGTTTTCGAGTTTTCGTTGGTACATTTCATTATTTTGAACATTTCATAAAAAAGTATTATAAAAATAACTTCTCCTCGGCGGGGAATCGAACATATTTTCGTGCCAATTTTGCTCTTAAGCCCTGACAACGAGCTTAATTTTATATTTAGAAAAAAAAATAAAACTAAGTAAATTTTAGTTACAATTATAATTATAGATGTTATTATATCTATTTAAAGACCAACAAATCAAAGTAAACATTTATTTTTATTGGAATAAATGTAGTTGCCTTAGCTCAGCAACAAATCATTTCCAGGTGTTTCGTCGGGAAACTACTCAATTATATAAAAATGATAGGGGTGATAAAAGAAAGCATTACTAAATAAAAGTCAAATAAGAAAAAACTTTAAGAAAACTAATTTTTTTTCTAAAGTTAATAAAAGTATTTTACCCAGTAATAAATTATTCTTCTAGAAATATATATTTTATTTTATTTGAATATTTTTATAATGGGCTTTAGCCGCCTGGTTAATGGAACTAACTTCGGTCACTTTATAGTGCCGACATTTTTAATTAACTCTATAAAGTTTTCTCTTTTTACTATGGAAACTTGACCGAACAGTTTTTAAACCATTTATATTTAAATATAGTGACCCTTCACTTGTCTAGAAAGTTTAACTTCATTACGCGCTATCTAGACTACATTTAGAAACCATTTAGACCAACCGTGTCTATACTGTACAGGAGGAAGAAACCCTTATCAAAGTGAATATTGATTGCTAGATCATTACATATAGTGTAGCCAACGTTGAGTAAACGTAACTTGAGTAAAAATTGACTGATTTAGTTGAAATTTGGTACACAGTACACATGTTCATTTTACCTATGCCCAGGACAAGTTCGTTCAACAACGATATCTGCCCAAGCGTTCGCGCGCAACGCTTGTGTAAACGTAAGCTTCAAATGTATAAAATGGAAATTTAGGACGGGAAAAAATTATAACTTCATCTATTCAATGAGACAAACAATTTATATATATATATATATATTTTTTTTTTTTTGGAAAACCTACACCGACACCGCTGTGAAGTGTTAAAGATTGCAAAATTTATTGAAGCGGACCTAAACCTTTAAAATTGAGAAAATAACGTTTTTACCGATATCTTACGTTCTAACGTAACGATTTTAATAAAACTTCATACACATCGACTAAAATATAGTACAATTGAAACAGATATGTAACATTTCAACCTGATACAAGCAGAAGTTTTTGTGTAGTGAAGTGATATTATATTATAATATTATGGAGTAGGCCGGTGCGTGAGGGTTAGGAACTAGTTCTTTTCCCTCACTCCTTGGGCTCTTTATTACAATTATCATCTTTAACTATCAATTCATCATGATTACCTATAATCATACATAATATTTATATTATAAATTTAAATATTCAATACATATTTAGTGCAAGACGCTCGCTTCAATGATAAAAAAATATACGTGTAGTGTCGTGGGACACCCGTAAGGAACGAAGTTCCTTACACCTTTCATTAAATATTAAATAGTTAAAGAGTATGGTTGTAGTACAGTCCTGTTCCCTACCTACCCAGCAATAAATTTAAAATATTATAAAATATAACTCCTCACTACTCAAAAACTTCTGCTCGTATGAGAGTGAAATTTTACATGCCTGTTTCAATTTATATTATTATTATATTTATTTATTATTTATTTATTTATTATTCAATTTATTTATATTATATTATTATAAAAATCTTTATATTCGAGTTACTATGTTATCGTGTAAAATGAGACTTCATCTAGAATCCTTGATTGCTGTATTTTTACTCTGCTAGCAAAAAATAATTGATAAAATTAGGTAATAGATAATAAAGAATTTAAATTTATAATACCACTTTATCTATGTACATGGAAATAAGTTTAGTTTAAGTTTTGAAGGACCTCAAGTTTATAATTCTAGTCTCTAACCTCGCTCTTTAGATGCACTTAAGTTTGTATTGGTTTTAGGCATGCTTTAATAAAGTATTACGCGAGCTTTCATCCTAACCTTATTGTCTAAATCCTAACCTCTATTCGTTAAAAATGTATCTTTTATGCATTATGAATTACTTGTATAAAGTATCCACTCTTGCAACTGACATATTCATGTTTTTTCTATATTACGATCCCAAACAATTCTTTAAACCTAATACATATTATAATAATCCATATATATATATATATATATATATATATATATATATATATATATATATATATATATATATATATATATATACACCCTTTTTGAAATTTATACTTTTTCTAAATTTATTTTTTTTTTTTATTTATTACAATTTATATAAAACTTTTCTTTACCTTTCTCCATTCCCTTTATTTCTACCAACTGTTTCATAAAATATTTTCTCTAGATTTCCCTTTTGAAAATAAGTTTTTGTTTTTTAAAAAAAGAAAATGTAAAACTAATTTGGAGGGGATGAATGTTCCAGCGCGTTGCTTTATGCAGCGACCGGAATTTTAGATTCATTCCAAAACTCAACTGTTTCGAATCTTAATGAATTAATCCGGTTTTTTTTAATTCTTTATTTATATTTTTTTTTTCTTTATGATAAAAAAAAATCTTTTGAAATATATATATTTTTTTTTTTTTCACTGGATCATTGCTTTGCTATTATTAATATTTTACTTGATTTGTGTAATGTCAGTTAAACTAACTCCTGCTAGTTTTTGTGACACATAGCATCCTTCCGTTCTATTATTGGATGAATGGTCGCTTGACATTTGGAGCTGTTTCGATTCTCAGTGAGGTCACAATTATTTATAAGCAATATTAAATGTGTGCAGAATATTTGAAAAAATATGGTACCATTTGTGGGCTACTTTCGACAAACCATTAAAATCTTATCAAAATCGGACGTGTCCTTATGAAAATGTGGGTGTCAACATCGAACAAGTAGTTAATCACAGCTTCTATTGGATCTAGAGATCTGAAATTTGGTACATAAACTTATGGTAGCTAAAAAAGAAAATAAAAGGTACTTTCACTTCAACATATGACCGCCATATTTAACTAGGCATCGCGTGGCTTTATCATTGAAGCGAGAGTGCAATAAAATACTGAATATTGAAATTTGTTAATCATGATGAATGCCATAGTTGAAGATAAGTGGAAGAGGGCAGTGTGGAGTAGAGTGGGGGTACTCGGTACAAAGCGTTACTTCCTAAACTGACCTACACACAAGACGACTCTAACAATCTAAACCACCCATCGTAGCTTTTAAACAATTATTATAAATGTATCACTTCATTACTCAAATACTACTGCTTGTATCAAGTTGAAATTTTACATACTTGTTTCAATTGTACTTTAGACGATGTACATGAAGTTTTATTAAAATCGTTAAGTTAGAACGTAAGATACCGGTAAAAAGGTTGTTTTCTCTATTTTAAACGTTTAGGTTCGCTATAATAGTTTTAGCGATCTTTATTAATTCATAGCAGTGTCGTTGTTGGTTTTACTAAAAAATGTTATTTGAAAAAAATGTTCGTCTCATCGAATAGGTGATGATAGAATTTTTTCCCGTCCTGAAATTCCAATTTTAAATTTGAAGCTCACGTTCACGCATTGCGCGCGAACTCTTGGACGGATCACGCTGTCCAACGAAGTTAGCCTGAGTATTAGTAAGAGGAACATGTATACCAAATTTCAACTAAATCGGTCAACTTTTACTCAAGTTATCGTCGGACACGTAAACGTTACACACAGACAGACAGACAGACAGACAGACAAGATGCATATTTTTCGTTAAATGTAAGAAGCTCGCTTACGCTCGCTTCAATTATATCCACCATCTTGGATTTAATCACACTCAATTCTCACAACTTCCAGTGGACCTTGAGATCTGAAATTTGGTACATAGGCTTATGGTAGCAGAAGAACATTAAAGGTACTATCACTTCAATATATGGTCGCCATCTTGGATTTATCAAATAATAAAGTATAAAGTATTATATTTAATGAAATAGCCTACTCAATAAACAAATATGATAGCAATAGGTATAGAACAGTAATAATTCAGTCAATGATTCCTTGCATGAACCTCGCGCGAAGCGTGGGGTGAATGCTATTTCACTATAAAATTAAACTTAAAATAAATTAAACTAATGCTAATTATTTGCGTAACGCGAGTGGATAAACAACATTTTTTGTTTTCTGATTTGGTGTATAAATGTACTGAGGTTTTGGAGTTCCTACTCTAGAGCAAGCAACATATACTTGACCATGCGAAAAACATGGATTCTAATTTTTAATTAAAAAACATATTTCCCCCTCTTTTCCATTTTACCTCACTCATATATCAAATCATGACAAAAGTGTACGTAACAACTATTACTGCACTCTTAAAGAGCTTTCCATCGACATGTATCATGAAGGGTATTATACTATTTTGACTTTTGTACCACGCACCAAGTACCCCTGACGAGTGACAAAATTTTAATTTTGTAATCATGCAATCCTTTTCCATGAAAAAAATACATATATGTGCCAATTTTTAATGCGATCGGTCAAACGGTGTCGAAGCCTATGAAACACAAACAAATAGGCATCCATTTATATATATATATATATATATATATATATATATATATATATATATATATATATATATATATATATATATATATATATATATATATATTGATAATATGGAACTAACAGTGGCCTGCCAACCAAATTTCATATAAAATCAAACAAATGTTTGAGAAATTGTAATTGGAAAAACTGTTGATGGACAGACTGACAATAGGCCAAAAATATTTCGTTCTTCAAGATGAAGACGATGCTTCCATTACCTTAAGTAATGGAAGCTCGGAAGTAATAAATATAGGTAGTGAAATTTTTTTTTGAGATTAATATTATATTTAATGCATAATGTCTCTATTCAGATACAAAAATTAAGTTACAGATTTGTTTCAAGTTATTTTTTTATTTTTCAAGGAGGTTTAATTGATTTAGAACCTAAATGTATCCAAGGTATGATTAATTTGAACTATGACTGGGGTCATAGTTCAATCTCTGTTCATGGCTCATGTATCTTTTTGTGTGTGAGATGTGAATATTTAATTTTTATTTTACATTATGGAATTTCCAATTGACGAAATTAAAAAGTGGGTTTTTGTAAAATATCACTTTTTAATTGAAGAGGAGACAATTAAATTTTAATTTTACGCACAAAGGAAATAAATAAGTATACTGCCTGATAATGTCCCGAAGTAGGGACGAAATATCGCGAAAAAACGTAGTTAGTTTTTATTATACCCCTGAAGACCTAAAATAGACACCTTTATTGATAATTAACGGAACTGCATCAAAAATTAAAATAAATTTATGTCTCTGTCAATTCCAAGACCGGTTTCGTTCAGACGTCATGGAATATTTTTGGTTCCGTGTCTGTCTGTCCCTCATTTTTTGGCAACCAACATACCTTAAAATAAACCTAAATATAAATGGTAGATCATAATTAGCCCATTGTTAGTCCCATATAAGTTTCAACCTTCTGCGCCCATTTGTTTCTCTTCAACATGTGCCAAACATACATCTATTTACACCTTTATCATCAAAAGTACTTATCTGATTTTTATGAAATTTTGATGGTTTGTCAAAAGTAGCCCGTAGGTCGCTCGAGATTATTTCAAACGTCTGCACTCTTAAAATATTGCTAAATTGATACTTTATTTTATGTAAACAATCAAAACAATTTTGACAGATTAATAAGTTGATTATAAAAAGAAATACTTTAAAAAAACATGCTTTTATTCGTATACTTCTTAGCAAACCCTTTCATTTGATACTTATGCCATGGGTGTGCTTAAAAAATAATTAGTCCATCATCTTGAACTACCCGCCATATTGGATTTAACTTTCAGCTTATCATGCATTGTCATCCAAACTAAACGTGTATTCAAAATTTCATTTCAATCGGTTGAGGATAACTGCTTTAAAATTCAGTTGCAAGATTTGACCTCAACATACATACATACAAACATTGCAAGTTAAATAAAAGCTTGTAAAGAAAGGGGAAAGTATAACATAATTAAAGTATACTAAATAGAACTTGAGGAGACTGTGCCTACAGCTCTGGAACGAACGAACATAATTCTAAAGGAAATTCCCTAATTTTTCCAGCGATTGGTCATTTATTGTTCAATGATTAACATTTCTTGAGCTATTTTAATTTTTTTAAGGTAAAAGTCGATTAATTTTTAACACACTCTATTTTACTACGTTTTTATTAGCTTGCTTTCTTGTTTGTTTGTTTGTTTGTCCGGTACAAATCTGGCAATCAATTTCTAACTAACTTCCCGAATAGCTAGACATTTGAAACTTTTAGCATAGCTCAGAACACGACGACAATGTATTATTTTAATACTTTTAGCCATCTTTCAGCAGAATTAAATTAGTTTTCAGCAAATTTTGCTGTACGGAAATTTAGTTCGGAAAAAATCCGCAAGTTATTTTATTTGTTTTGCCATGTCCCAAATTTAGGCAATCTTCATTTTGACGGGTCTCAAATTTGTGATAGATAAACATTGAATGACAGTAAAAAACAGGAAATATCGATTATTTTATTTATCGATTATATTATTTTTAATATTTTCAAATATATCGATGGCACGCTTTAGTTTTGGTGTTGGAGAGATCCGTTGTACAAAAATTTGTCCTTTTATAGGTTTAAGATCAGCTCTCTAGATGGTTGTCATTTATATGAAGTAAATAAATTCGGAACTATTTTTTTTTTTCACTAACATTATATATTATATAACAATAACAATTTTATTATCAACATTACATACGATTCAACAGAAAATGTAAAAACGTAGTATATAAAAAATTCTTTTTATCTTGAAATTATTTGCTCATATCTTCTACACAGTTTAGAATTGGACTATAGCTTATATAAACTTTTTTGCTCCAAATAACCTTTAAACACATCCTATTCAATATTGTGATCTAAAATTTGTTCATCCTGTATATTCAGGATGTACTATATCCTTAAATCTTTAAGTTTAAATAATTTATTTAGTTTATCAATTTCGTGTTCGAAATTTTGACAGGATAAACCCCAAGGATAATTTCACATTGCAAAATTTGTATCCTTGTCATAAATGTCGTAGAAACAGTTGTAGCTGGGTGAATGATGTTGTTTGGAGAAATACTGGATGTACGGTGGATATTTGATTGATTATATTCTGTCACTATGAAAGCCCTTCATTGTATAGAAATACATCAATATCCTGGTTAGAGGATCAAACTACACCCAGAAGCGTTAAAACCCAGGTTCATTCCGCTACCCACGATTATCATTAAGGAGTTCTTTGTGCTCTTAAATCCTCAGGTGTTCAAAGATTATCCTTGTTTTAGAAATCAACTCCTCTTTCAAACATTGCTGTGGAAGCAATGGATTAAAAAGAAGCTGCTTCCGAGTTTATACCGAAGTTGACGGAAGCTAGGTGATCGTTCTGAAGAACCAAAAATTTTTTATATATCCGATTTTGAAAATTCTAAGGCAGAAATCCGTTTCAGACATCAAGGAACATTTTTGGTCCCTTGTCTGTCTGTCTATCTCTCAATTTATGCTAACGAACATATGTTAAAAACTGCTCAGCCGATTTTAATAAAATTTGGATGATAGGTAAGGATTAGCCCATTGCTTGTTCCATGTAAGTTTCAACCTTCTACGCCCCATAATACACTTATTTACACCCATACCTTTAAAAGTACTTATCAAATTTTTAAGAAATTTTGTTGGCATGTCGAACGTAACTTATAGATGGTCCCATATAAATTCTAACCGTCTGCGCTCAACAACATTATACATATAGTAGTATAATATACATTATAATAATAGTTTAAAAGCATAACATTATTTGAGAACGTTATAACAACGAAAAATGTTTCTTTTTTACGTGGTATGATTTTATTTATAAATGATATTTCAGTAAATAAATAGTGAATATTACGTTTAAAATTTCGAGCACACAAGTATGGTTTTTATGTCTCCGAAATTAAAATTCCTACTCAGTAGTTAATTTCAGACATCTGGGAAGTTTGTCATTTCTGTCTGTCAGTCAGTTGTTCAACATTGTGTTCAACCACACTGTACCTTAAACTACCTGTCCAATTTTAATGAAATTTGATTGGTAGGACATAATTAGCCCGCTAAACTGAATGAAACTTTAAACTGATAGATGAAAAGTGTTATATTTGTCCCACAGTACATTTGACTAATCATCCATTTGCCCTAATAGTTATTCACTTCATTCCCCATCCTACTTTTCATATTATATGGATATCAATATAGGTGGGTAACAAAGTAAAAGAGGCGTATCGGGGTACCAATATTTCGGGTCATTTTTGTAAAAATATCTATAAATAATGAGGACACTTCACAGCGGTGTCGCTGTTGGTTTTACTAAAAAATATTATTATGAAAAAAAAAAAAATTTCTCATTGAATAGATGAATTTTGATTATTTTCCCGGCCTAAAATTAACCCCCTGGATAAATACATTGCTTTAAATAAATAAAAAAGATGTCCCCCCCCCCCAGACTTAGCCGCTGGATACGCCACTGCATAACAATAATTTATCTTTATATACTAAGTAAATGATAAAGTAGAATAATATTTATTTTTTAATGATATTTGTTTTATTACAGAGATATATTTCACAAATGCGTCCCTGAACGGAAAACTGAGTCACAGATATTATTAGTGAACCCACACACCTTACAAATATAAGATTAATAACACGATTTTGATCTCTTTAATCTACTTAAATTGTTACATAAGGAAATCACGTGTCTACTAATGGTTTAAATATGTTTCACTAAAAACAAAAAAAAACAAGAAAATTATTATTAATAATGCTACTAAATGTAATTTGAAAAGTTTTTGTCAAAATGATCTCTACAAATGCACAAGTGTAAATAAATAAGTCTCACGTAACCTAACAAAAACACTTATGTAAAAAAATAAGCCGTCTCGTAAAAAGTTGTGAGATTAAAGGTATAGCCAAGTCTCCCCCGTCCAAGTAAGTTCTACTAGGTGTAATACATCCAGTTCTAGTAAATTATGTTGTTCGCCTGTCCCTCCACTCTATTCTCTGCCCCTAATAAATTCAAAACTTTCCTTTCCCAAATCACTCGACACGTTTAAATTTAAAAATATTGTCTGACTTGGCAATTTTCGCATCACAAAGAAGTTTAACAGTTTATTGTTGTTTAATTTATATTTTCCCTATGGTTTATATATTTTTTTTAAAATATAATATTATGGAGTGTTATAATATACAACTTTGTATCATCGTTCTGAATTTATTTTAAATACCACAACAAATCAAATAATAAATTTTAAGTTTATGAGTGTCATAGCAAGAGGATAAAAAGTTGTTCGACTCTGCATCTAATTTAACATCTGCGTAATTGCCAAGTCAGAAAATATTTTTTAAAAAAATTTAAGTTTGTAAGGGACAGACAAACATAATTTAGTGATACAGGATGGATTAGACCTAGTAGAACGTACTCGGTCAGAGATCTCACAACTTTTTTTTTAGTAAGTGGGGTTGAGCTTTATTAAGTATTGAGCTTGAAGACTTTAAAACTACGTTTATTACTTACAAGAAGAAGTGAAATCCTAGCAAAACACTTATGTAAAAAAAATATGCCTAGTCTTGTTTATTACTATATTATAATTATTACTAAATTACTTAGTTTTGATTGGCTATTTTGTTTAGGTACATAATATAAATAGACTTCAAACTCCGATTGGGAGAGTATTATATTCTTAGTTTTGGAATGATTGATTCTATTCCTTGCTTTGAAAACAAAACTATTTAGGTTAGGCATTTCATTTAATTGCTAAGCCTATTTGATAATAGGAAACATAGCCACTAATACCTAGCATGAGCCCCACGTGGAGCGCAGGCTGAACGCTGGTTATATCTATATATATAAAATCCAAATACCACTCACTGACTGACTGACACATCACGATATCTCTGAAACCACTGGACCTATAACCATGAAATTTTGTAGGTGTGTTCCTCTTACCTCCTAGGTGCTCGCTAAGAAATGTTTTTAAAAATCCGCCATCTTGATTCAAGATGGCGGCCATTTATATACAAAATTACAAGACGATATCTCCGGAACCAATTGCACTAGAACCTTGAAATTTAGAAGTTAGCTTCCTTTTATGAAAGTAGAAACTTTTGATAAATGGTTTACCAATCGGGCGTTTTGATTCAAGATGGCGGCCATACATATATAAAAGTCAACATGTGTGCATGTTCTTTATACAAATCTACAGTTTTAGTCCGATCTCGATGAAAATTTTCACACTTGGCCTTTAAAGCAAGGGAAAATCACTGTCTACGTGGATATTCAAAATTTTAATTTTGGTACACAGGGGTACAGGGTACAAATGTCAAAGTATTGAATACCCTTCATGATGCATATCGTTGAAAAGCTCTTTAAGAGTACAGTAATTGTGGTTATGTACAGTTTTATCATAATTTCACTTAGGAGGGGAGTATAATTAAAAAATATAGCTATATCTTATATAAAAAGAAGTGTATCCGTATGAGGGTATGTCTTTTATCCTAATTTGATGAATATTTACACACTTTTTCTTCAAAACAAGGTGAAGGTCACTGCCTACATGAGATTACGAAATTAAAATTTTGGTACACAGGGGTACGGGGTACAAGTGATGAATACCCTTCATCTTCATGATGCATATCGTTGAAATGCTCTTTAAGAGTACAGTAATTGTTGTTATGTGTACGGGGTACAAATGACAAAGTAATGGATACCCTTCATGATACAAATCGTTGAAAAGCTGTTTAAGAGAAAAGTAATTGTTCTTAAGTACAGTTTTGTCTTATTTTCATTTAGAAGGGGGAGAGGTAAAATGGAAATTTATATCTATATCTATATATGTATATAAAAGTCAACATTATGTGTGTACATATGCATGTTCTTTTATACAAATCTACAGTTTTATTCCGATCTTGATGAAAATTTGCACACTTGACCTTCAAGGCAAGGGGAAGGTAACTGTTTACATGAATTTTCGAACTATAACTTTTGGTTCAAAGGGGTACGGGGTACAAGTAATGAATACCCTTTATCTTCATGATGCATATCGTTGAAATGCTCTAGAGTACAGTAATTGTTGTTATGAGTACAGTTTTGTCATATTTACATTTAGGAGGGGGTAAATTTAAGATATTTGCAAATGATCTTATTAAAGAGGTGGGGGATATAACTAGGAGGGATAGAATCTAAATATATTCTCGTATAGTAAAATAATTTGTATGCTTTCCTGGTAGTTTATAAACTTAACAAATTTAAAAACACTCCTTAGCGAAGCACGGGTATCCAGCTAGTATTAATATAAATTCTTAATCAATACTAACAACTAACTTGTTTGAACAAAAATGTTTTACGAAACGGGTCTGTGATGTCTGCTCTTTATCAAAATTGAATAATGTACATTACAAAATGAATAAATTCTGATGGGAAATCATCTAAATAGTGCACTTCTAATTGTACAGAGGTCAGTGCACATTTAACACTGAATTTATTAATTGACAACGTTCATATCGAGATATATTGTTTGTTGAAAAGCCGTTTTGAAGTCATTTAAGATGACATGCATTTATTTTTCATTGATTTATTGATATGCATTCATGTTTTATTGCTTAAGCTCAAAACCCAAGTGTTTGCCGACTTCTTTTACTAAATCTTTTTCACTATAATCCCTCGGTCCTCTTTTTCGACTAACCATCCAAATTTCATAAAAGTCAGATGAGTACTTTTGAAAATATAGATGTAAATAAATGTATGTTTGTGCCTACGTTAAAGACGTAGAAGATTGAAACTTATATTATATAGGACCAACAATGAGCTAATTATGACCTACCATACAAATTTCATTAAAATCGGACGTGTAGTTATTTAGATATGTTGGTTCGCAAAAATTGAGTGACATACAGACCAATAAACTGACAGACAGACACAGAACCAAAAAATGTCCCTTATGCTTGAAACAGATTTTCTGTCTTGAAATTTTTTATATCGGAGACAATATATTTTTGTTCTTCAAAACGATCACAAAGCTTCCGTTACCTTTGGTAAGCTCAGAATATTCATCTGTACTTCTTTAGATTGTTACTCCCCTATGTTTTTTGACTATAAATGATTTTAACTAACTGACTATAAATACAAAGGGATGTTTAGTCCAATGTACTTTGGGATAAAGGAATATCACTCTTCTGTTTTTATAAGGGGAGTAACAGTCTAAAGAAGATAATTCCGTATACCTTCTTTAGATTGTTACTCCCCCTATGTTTTTTAGACTATAAATTATTTTTACTAACTATAAATACAGATGGATGTTTAGTCTAATGTACTTTGGGATAAAGGAATATCACACTTCTGTTTTTATAAGGGGAGTAACAGTCTAAAGAAGAACTTTCCTTTCACCTTCTTCAGTTTGTTACTCCCTTCTGTTTTGTTTATAAGGACAGTTACAATCTAAAGAAGTACCAATTCATCAATATTATAATTGTTTTTGTACTAAAATAAACGTCAATATTGATTGATTATTATTATTTATGTCTTAACTTTCAATTGATTTTTTTTTACGTATTACGTTTTACAATATATTTCTTGTAAAATAATAAATTTTAAAAACAACAAAAAAATCAGAAGCAGAAGATTAGTTTGCTGTTAGTTTTCCATCAATGTCAAAACCAAGGCTGTAATGCACATGGATTTTTCAATGTTAGCTTGTATTATGTATAACTAAGGGTTTGGTAGTTTGTTCAGCTGCCATGGAAGCGCTCCAAGCAAGACATGAACTTTAGAAGCCCACCTCACCTGCCTTTCCATAACAGGTTCCTACTTGATTGTTCCTCCTGAACTTAGTAAGACCACGCCCTTCCAATTTAAAAACATTTCCATGCATCCTTTTTCGCTATTGAAATCTCGACTTTTTTAAAATTTTATTTTAGCGAGCTGTTTTTTTTTTTTATATATATTTTTTTATCTTCTCTTCTTTGTTATACATCCTTGCCGCTTTATTTCTTTAAAATATATTTTGTTATAAGAGTTATTAACATTCAAAATTTAATATAAGAGTACATAATGTTATAGGTATGTTCATTAAATTTTATTTTAATTATTGTTTTACTTTCATACACATAATACATTTAGTGGGGTAAATAGCGCTCCTTCAGCCCAAGTTGCGGGGGGGGGGAATAAATTTAGGAAACAATGATAAAAATATATTTCGTGATGGGTTTTATTTTTAATAAACAAATTAATTTGGAATAGCCCAAATAAGTGTTTAAAACGGAGTTAGGAAGGCAAAGATGTGATGACGAGTTTAGAAATCAGTTTCGTTTTTTGGGTCTCGTAGATCCTTCTGAAAAACCCTTATGCCGAGGGTGATGTGTCTGTCCATCCGTCGCTCCTTGCTTCATATTTCCTGACCAGTTTAAGCTAAAATTCATTTTTGAAATTTGTGACGTCATAGCTTTAAAATTATTTGCCTTCGGTTTTTAGGGTTTTGTAGATTCTTCTCAAAACCCTTATGCCGAGGGTGATGTGTCCGTCTGTCCGTCACTCTTTGGTTCATAGGGCCCGAACCGTTTAAGCTAAAGAGCTAAAATTTGAAATACTGGTGCAACTTTTTGACCCAACCACAGGAAAAATAGACAGAAGTTCAAAATTAAAAATGCGCATGCGCAATTCGCAAAAATGTTGTTAACTCAAAAATTTATATTTTTTTTAATTTTCGAGTGGGGTATCAAATGAAAGCTGCTGAAGAGTAGGACGCAAATATATATAAGCTTTTGTAAATTTTGCATTCTTTATTGGGTAAAAAAATCAAAATATACCCAAAAAAATCCCCCCCCCCCAACCACTATACTTCGGTTGGTCCTAAAATTTCGAAATAATTCATGCTAATGCCTTATTGTGGGGCGATGAAAATTCCGGGAGTTCATCCCAAATTTGAAAAAATTGTCAATTTTGGGCACGAAAATTTGAAGTGCACCAAAAATTTTATTTTTTTTAAATTTTGAGTTGGGTATCATATGAAAGCTGGTGAAGAGTAGGATTCAAATATATATTTGCTTTATTAAATATTTCATTCTTTATTGGTTTTATAAGTCAAAATATACCCCCAAAAATATCCCCAACCACTATATAACGGGTGGTCCTAAAATTTCGAAATAATTCATGGTTATACCTTATGGTGGAGCGATGGAAATGTTCTGAAAAAATTAATTTATCTAGTCATTATTATTGATGAAAAACATTGTGACCCCCCGGGGGATCGAACCCGGGACCCTTGAGATCGAAGCAAAAAATCATAATAACATAACGGGCATACTTAATCATCTACAAAACCCTAAAAAGTACTTGGACGCAAGTACTTCCCTGTGACTTTTTAATTTAATTATTATTAAATTTTAATTATTGATAGTTAGTTTCGTTTATTGTAATATTTTTATTGTGTTTTATCTTATTTTTAGCTTGAAATATGCTGAAAATAATGTTTATTATATCATGTCCTGCGAGGTGAAAAAAAATGACGTCAGAGTGAAACGTAAACAATAAACAATGGCAGGGTTTGTCTTCTTGATGTTTGTGAGCGGGCTTTGAATAGTTTAACTAAAGCATGGCCAACCTTCTCCAGTTTAAATGAAAAAAAAATGAGTGTTGTTATATTGGCACCCTTAGTTATAGGATCAACCTCTCGTCTTCAGTCTCTTATCAGCAATTGCATGGGTAATTATGCTCCTTCTATATTAGTATTATTCTAAGCATAAACTATTGATAATAGTATAACATTGATAAGCTATCAGGTGACAAAACCACAAATAATTGATAACGATAACACTAGAGTTTAGTATGTGTTGCCGCTTGGTGAAAGCAGCACCTGCAGTTACCAAAGTCTGAGCAACCTTTTGACCTAAGCGAGGGTTATGCACTGTGCTGTATTTTTTAAGCTCTTTATTTTCATTTCTTCAACTTGCTATTTCTGGGGGGGGGGGGGGGGGCTCTCAAGATAAGAGTGGTAGACCGCAATTTCCTTTGAAGAAACCCAAACAGTCTAAATCTTCTCTTTTAGTCCCTTAATAGTCGTATAAGTTCTCAATATTTCATTTGCCTGTTGTTGTGTATTCAGTTTATTCCTCTCCGGGGAACGATTGGCTTGACTAAAGTTCTCCTTCAAGTTCTCCAGGTCACCATATTATTAGATGTAAACGAATTTCTTCATCCTCTCTACATATTAATACAGATTGATCCATTCGCCAATCCCAAGAGCTGTAGATACCCATTAGAGTAACAATATGCTGCTATAAAACCGCTCAATATATGACCAGATGTCTTGCTTAATCTTAAAAGTGTTCTGGCAAGTCTAAGATAAGTTCTAGAAATAAACAACTTAAAACGTAATATAACTTTAGTGAGTTTTCCGTTGTTTTCTGCAATTCTTTGAAGAGTTAATTCTAACGGAGCTGTGGGAGGTATATTGGGGACGAGGGAATACTATTAGATCCTTTGGGGCCTGCAAAATGAAAATTGTAAAAAATTGTCTGCCATTTTATTATATTTACCATATTTGCCATTTTATTATATTCGCATTTTATTAATAGTTTGCCATTTTATTATATTTTTCAACTTCCTCGCGTCCGTACCTCGCGATTCGTACACTTTAATGGCTTTATGCTTTTAAAACCCGTTACTGTCAAATTTATTTAATTTCCCCCCGTTTTTTAAATCATTCAGAATATTACATGATTTATGTATTAATTTAGCAAAATTTAAAGGCGCATCTGTAATATTTTTGGAGGGGGAGGGGAAACTAATAAGATTTTAAAGTTAAGGACTTAAAAGATTTTTAGTCTCTGCCTGGAATTTAAGCAGGGAGGATTCAAATAAATATGTGTATGAACGTGTTTTGACCTGATATTTCACAGTTGTATAGACTCATAATTTGATTAAATAGGTTTTTAAAATTAGACGCATGTGAAAGGGCTAGTTACAAGCCTGAAGGTATAGAGGGCGAATTATAGCATTTGAAAAAGAGAGTTGTTTTATGTAATTAATTAAAGAAAACAAATTAACCATATAAAAAACCAAATTCTAAAGAGAAAAGTTTAAATAAATAAAAAAACTATAAAAAAGGGTTCAAGTTCAAAAAGAAAATAAAAAAAAAGTAACAAGTATATAAATAAACATAATATTATGTGGAACCCTATAATATTTCGTAAAATATTGTAGAAACTCATTTTAGTAAAATAAAAAAATAAATAAAAAGAACATGGATAAAATTAATATAAAATTATAAATTATACAATGAGAGAATTCTTTGAAATTGCAATGAGAATAAGATAAAAAAATGTCCAAGTTTTTCAAAATACCTTTTTATTATCTTGTCTCACTTGAATAGTTTCAAACTTT
This sequence comes from Gerris lacustris, assembly GCA_951217055.1. Lineage (NCBI taxonomy): Eukaryota > Metazoa > Arthropoda > Insecta > Hemiptera > Gerridae > Gerris > Gerris lacustris. Next base: position 107,461,869 of record OX578277.1, on the reverse strand, counting down.
TTACAATGATTTCAAAACTCTTTTCTTTTCAGTTTCCAAAAGTTATATTTACATTGTTCTTACCTAGGATTTCTTGATTTCCCCCAATATTTGTTCTCTTTTTATTGAATTTTATTTCCCGAACTGACTCCTCGCACATAAACAGTAAAATATTTTATAATTTTATTGATTATTAAACAAAGTAGTATATTATGTTACTAAACTGTAAAGTTAGTTTTTTCTTTAACGCGGCAATTATATTTATTAGTAAATATTGCGAAAAGGTAAGAACACTTAGTTCACACAGTCGTGTAGCATATGCTATTTTTTACGAGGTAGGAGACAATGAAAAACTAGTTTTTTTAAAAATAAAAACAAAGCGGAACATACCAATACATATATATATATATATATATATATATATATATATATATATATATATATATATATATATATATATATATATTTCGACAGCAAACAAAAAAAAAAAACCAAAAAGAGGTTGCACTATAAAAATAGTATAATAGTAATATATATAATAGTAAGCATTGACATCTAGTGGATTTTAATCTGATATATGAATACTTATAATAAGTCCCTAGGCTGTTTGGTATAGATTGGGAAGAAAAGAGTTAAACTAGAGGATTAGAATGATCTAATAAGGATTCATGGAATATGCGATAACTGGTTATTGATAGATCTCGTAAAAAGGGAATGTTGAGATTATTGTGGTTGGAGACATAGAACGAAGCATCATTGGTTTTTCTTAGGATCGGACTGGATGATTTCGAGACGACGGGTGTTTGAAAGTTTGGTATTACACACACTTCTATGCCGTAGAAGCCTATAGGGTTCAGAAGAGGTTAACATTGGATGGTTTTGGAATCATAAGAATGGTAGCGAATTTCCAATGAGTGGGATAGTGGGTGGTTCTAAGAACAGAATTAAGGATGTGTGAAAGGAAATGGATACTTTTTCTTGGGAGGACTTCAGAGCTAATAAGGTCATAGCCTGGAACTTTAGGGTGTGGGATGTGCATAATAATGTATTTGATGTCAGATAGGTTAAAAGCTTTGGAAGGAGGAGGTAGTTAAAGAGGAAAATTAAAATGCACGCTCAGCTAAATATTGCTAGTATTGCACACCTAGTTATGTACTCGTATCAGTCTGAAATTATATTAATTATATGACTATGTTTTTCTTACGCCCATCGATAAAAAAATAGACTGCCAATTAGTGTGGCACATAGCTTCCTCGCATTTAATATTTTATTACATAAATTAAAGTATCAATTAAGCAAAAGTTAAAGAGCACAGATGGTTCAAATTAATCTGAGGCTATCTGCGGGTTACTATCGATAAACTATAAAAGTTTCATACAAATCAGAAAAGTACTTTTGAAGATATAGGTTTAAAAATAAATGAATGTTCGTGCGCATGGGAAAGAGAAACAAACGCGCAGAAAGTCGAAACTTAATCAATAATGGGCTTATCATGACCTACCATACAAATTAAAATCGGACGTGTGCAGAAATTGAGCGACAAAAAGACATGGAACCAAAAATGCTCTTTTATATCTGAGACGGATTTCTGTCTTCCACTAGGTGTAGAGGTGTAGTCAACTAACTTCCCAGGTGACTAATCCTACTGGGAGTTTATACATATATAATATATACATACATATATATATATATATATATATATATATATATATATATATATATATATATATATATATATATATATATGTATATAAATTTATGTATTGTGGTGTTTATGATATACCTAGTCTTTTTTGATCTTGACATTTAAAATAATGCACAAATTTTCTCTGAAGTGACATTTAATTGAGGAAATAAATATTATACAAATGAATCTTTTAGGCAACTCATTCTTATTTTTTGTATTATTTATAATATGGTAATGTTTAAATTTAACTTTTTTTCTCTACCCTGAAATGACGTTAACGAAATGGTAAATATAAAGTTATAACTAATTATGGATTATCATCAGCTTTAATCTGGGGGTGCGGCTGTAGAACCAACTCATACCTTCATAGCTTTAAAGGTACGAATAAAATTTGCGGACGCTATCCCGCAAAACACGTGAAAATAAATTATTTCTCGAACGACAATCATGTTAAAATAAATTCTAAAATATAGTCGGTGGTTCGGTAAATTCGAATCTAACGATATAGGCACTTAATTAGTTTAGCACCCCCTTGGTTCTAAACAATAGTCTGTCCTACAAAAGTTTCAAAGGTTTGTGTTTTTGTCTCCCCAAGACATTGAGACTTGGAGCAGTTTTGTTACGATACTTTAAGATAGAATCCTATCACGGGTAAGACTAAATCCTATACAGAAAACTGTAGGACAATGAGTTCTACAGTTTTATTACGATACTTTAAGATAGAATCCTATCACGGGTAAGACTAAATCCTATACAGAAAACTGTAGGACAATGAGTTCTACAGTTTTATTACGATACTTTAAGATAGAATCCTATCACGGGTAAGACTAAATCCTATACAGAAAACTGTAGGACAATGAGTTCTACAGTTTTATTACGATACTTTAAGATAGAATCCTATCACGGGTAAGACTAAATCCTATACAGAAAACTGTAGGACAATGAGTTCTACAGTTTTATTACGATACTTTAAGATAGAATCCTATCACGGGTAAGACTAAATCCTATACAGAAAACTGTAGGACAATGAGTTCTACAGTTTTATTACGATACTTTAAGATAGAATCCTATCACGGGTAAGACTAAATCCTATACAGAAAACTGTAGGACAATGAGTTCTACAGTTTTATTACGATACTTTAAGATAGAATCCTATCACGGGTAAGACTAAATCCTATACAGAAAACTGTAGGACAATGAGTTCTACAGTTTTATTACGATACTTTAAGATAGAATCCTATCACGGGTAAGACTAAATCCTATACAGAAAACTGTAGGACAATGAGTTCTACAGTTTTATTACGATACTTTAAGATAGAATCCTATCACGGGTAAGACTAAATCCTATACAGAAAACTGTAGGACAATGAGTTCTACAGTTTTATTACGATACTTTAAGATAGAATCCTATCACGGGTAAGACTAAATCCTATACAGAAAACTGTAGGACAATGAGTTCTACAGTTTTATTACGATACTTTAAGATAGAATCCTATCACGGGTAAGACTAAATCCTATACAGAAAACTGTAGGACAATGAGTTCTACAGTTTTATTAGCGTATAATATTTAGTATTGCGTAGTATATTTAATATTCCTTTATCTTAATAGTTAATTAGACTATGGAATATAGAGGGAGGAGGGGGGAGGGGGGTCTTAAATAAAAAAAAACTAAATTGCTTGCATACGAGTGTGCAAGAAAGTGAGACATTTTTATGTAACGTTTTTTGGTAATGATTGTATAACGCTTTTTGGTGTCGTTTTTTGGTAAAGCTTGTCGAGTTTATGAGCCAAAGTATAGACATGAAAATGTAAAAAAATTCGACCGTTCAGATTCTTGCGTTTGTAAATTAGCAATTTTATCGAACATATGTTGTGCACGATGAAAGAAAGTACTTTTCTTTTTTCCAGTTTATTAATAAGTAAGTTTTTAGCTTCGTCACCCATATTTTTATAATGAATCCAAAAAATTATAGTACCTATAACAAAAATAAAAAATAATAAAGCAAAAAATAAATTGTATGAATAAATTTTAAAATATTAATTAGTTTAATTATTAATAATTTAATTCATTCAGTTTAATTATTATTAATTATTTAATTCATTCAGTTTAATTATTATTAATTATTTAATTCATTCAGTTTAATTATTATTAATTATTTAATTCATTCAGTTTAATTATTATTAATTATTTAATTCATTCAGTTTAATTATTATTAATTATTTAATTCATTAAATGAGTTATGGCTTTAGTCCGGTGCAAATCAGAGCAGTTGAACAAAAGTTGTAGTTGAGGGGGAGGGGCGGTTTTAGTAGAGTATTATCAAGTGTATTAAACTGCAATCATAACTCAGCCGATCTCTAAGCAGCGATGTAAACGAGTGCAGTTAGCTCCAACCTTTTTTCTATTCTCCTAGTACAGTGTACAGCGTTTTAGAATCGCTTGGGGAGGGGACGCCCTAGTGACAGCGGTACCAAGCGCGGTAGTAGGAGACACTGTCCCTACCAAGAGTGGACAGACTCGATTGAACACCTCCTATACCTTCCTAAAACCATGATCTATATCTTCCCCATTCGTGTAACGTAACACTTTTCGAGGTTAATGTGCCATAGCCAAAACATAAAAATGTCAAAAGTACCACCGTTTTCCTAGGAACAATCTAGTTCCCGAGAATTTGAAGAAATAAATCTGAGTTTGTTGAAAATGGAAACTATATATGTATTTGGGATCTGGGACCAAGATTATATGAGACAAACAGATCTGAGTCGACTCGGAACCGATTATTTTTATCAATTTTATCATTTAACGGACCCATAACCTTTTGATCTAAGGTCAATTACTGTAGAATCTACTTCACTGGGGAAATATCCTCATTAAAGATCCTTATTATTGTTCTCGTTACAAAAATAGAGTAATCTCAAACTGTATATTAACCCGGATACAGTTCCATCACTCCTTACATGTTTCATCATTATATTATTTATAAGCCCGCTGAAAAAAAAATGGAAAAATTTAATCGCAATAACAAATCATTATGTCATTCATCCATTTATGAAAACACACAAAAAAATCAATAATTTTTGTTATTGATGGGATTCGTTCTTCTCTATTTATATTGAGAGCAATGAAATTGTGGGACTGATTTAAAATTGATGGTTTGAATATCTAGTGGATTGTTTTCCTGCTCTATTGCAGTCTCTCTATTATTGTCTCCATTATGCAGTTGATTTGAATTTCCATTGTTTCTTTATGTTGCCCTGCATTCATCCTACACATCCACTCTTCCATATTAATCATTTCCATAATAAATCCATAAATTTTAACAAAAAAAAACAAAAAAAAAAACAACACGTGAATGCATTTTTGCAATTATGAAAAATTCTACCCACTCGAACTTTTCTGCTTTTTAAAAATTTATTCTCAACAGTAATACAAGGTTACATAAATTTATATATATTAATATTAAGGATATTATATTTATAAATATGTTGATTTCTCTTTTGATTCAAAAGTTATTGAATTGGGCAGTACGGTTCCATTGACATTGAGCTTACCAGGAACAGGCAGACAGACACAGGAATGACACTATAAGGGTTTATTTTTTTAGTTTTACAAACATAACCGTAAAAAGAACAAATATAAAAATTTAGTTGGCAATAAATGGGTTATTATTACAAACTATAATTAGGAAAACCATGTAGGTTCGATTTCCAGAAGGTTGAAACATATTTTTTATCACCACTGATGACTTCATTGGTGTATCTATATATATTAGTTATGAGTTATGACCTTTTAATTTCAGTTTAAACGTGAAGAAATAAATAGTGAATATATAAATAAATAAAATTACCAAAAAAAAAAAATAAAAAAATAAAAAAAATAAGAAAATGAGAACTAATGGAAATGTCAATGCTTGAACTTTATCATTTACGCTTTTCATATTTTATTTGTTAATTTTTTTTTTTTTAAAGTTTATTATATTACAAATTATTAACTTAATGCTATCAGAAGACATTTATTTTGGTTAGAGGTCAATTTAAAACCACTTAATTATGTTCACAATTGTGATTTTTATCTTTATTATTTATTTATTTGTTTATATTAATATATCTAATTAAACATTTCCACACGCTTTAGTAATTTTTGAATCAGAACCCTGCTGACATTATAATATTATACGTTTCAAAATAGATTATTTATTGTTATATTATTATCTTTAATATTTTAAAAATATTTAGAAATTCAAGTTATCTTCTGATTATGACTATTTATTTTTAATATTATATATCTAAATTCTATCCGATATTATCAAAAATATTTTCGTTGTATATTATATATTTATCCTTTATCTCTCAGATACTATATTTATCTTTGTGCGCCATTATGAAAATAGCTTGATTTTCTTCCGGGAAGGCAAATTATTGGCATTTGAGATTTCGATGAATTTGACATTTTTTTCTCTCTCGCCCTCTTAATCGATTTAAACGATATTAAAATGGAAAATAAGTCACTTTGCTAGGGAGAAATCTAGTTCTTGGAACGATCATCTAAAATACAAAGGAAACTATCGCAATTAAAATTGGTATATGAGAAAGATTTATCATCAATAACAAGTAAGGCGCGCTTCTCGTAAATACGAGAGGCGATAATCGCCGTTTAAGTTAAAATTATTAAGTGTAATAGTTGCGTATTCTTTTTCTACACTTTAAGGCCTTTAAATTGATGTATAACATGTCATGGTGACTAAAAATATTTTAGTCGCCCGCCATATTGAAAATATTAAGTGTGAAAAATCGAAAAAGTGTCCAGTTATCACCAATGCCGAAATGCACCTGTGTGCCGAATTTCATGTTCCTAGCTATAGTGGTTTATGAATTGAAACAAGCAACGGACAGACAGACAGACAGAGCCGTTATATAAGGTTTCTTTTTGTACTTTGTACAGAAACCTAAAAGGACAAATCTCTGTACAAAGGATCTCACCACCATCGATATGCCCCCGTGAAGGGGACGGCGAGAGAAGAAAAATGAGCCCAAGCTCAAGGGGGATGTTAAGGATTTCGCTCTTCCTCTCGGGCTCCGGTTCTACTATGTTATTTAAAGTAAATAGTAAATTAATCACATTAATAGAAATCATTTATTTTTATAAAATGTCTAAAACGTGTGCCACATTGCTTCATTAATGGTCACATGACTCTAAAATGAAGTATCATAAAATCTTATTAGAATGTTACCTGATAGAAACCATTGTGTTCATAAATTAATATTGGACCATCTGGTTTTACAAATATCATTATTAATAATATAATTGTATGTAGTACATATAGAATCTTATTTACACTAGTGATGCGGTGCATAAAGAACTCGCATAGATTGAGGTCTTATGAGTACATCACCCATACTATGTTCTCAATATTGCTACCAGGATAATTTTTCGGTGAAAACCTAACATATTCTTATTCAACCTCAAAACAGGTTTAAAATCATTTTACGAAAAACAGCAATAAGAATAAGCTTACTTTTTAACACCCTCATCTCGGTCACATTTGTTGATAACGTTGCTATTCATAAAGCCTTTTAAAACAATGTATGGTATATCATTCTGACTACAATCTTCCTCTTTAATCGTCATATTATAGGACCGAGATGATGTGAGCCGAATTAAATTTCGTATAAATTCGCAAGTTCTCAGGAGCTAAAATGTTTTCCATTCATCCATACATAATCCATTTAATAAAGTCATTGCAGGCTCACCACGCTCACCAGTTTTTACCTATATAATCTTTATAGCGCTTGTAACTAATATTTATTTAATAATAGTAATACATGCTCGCTACGCTCGCCAATTTATACCGCATTTCTATATAATATTTATTTAATAAAAATATTGCGGGTTCGCTGCGCTCGCCTGTTTATATAGCATTTTTACATTATCTTTATTTAATAAAAATTATTGCAGGCTCGCTGCGCTCGCCTGGTTATACAACATTTGTACGTAATATTTATTTAATAATATAAATGCAGGCTCGCTACGCTCGCCGGTTTATACAACATTTCACATAATCTTAATTTAATAACGTTAATGCAGGCTCGCTTCGCTCGCCTGCTTATATAGCATGCATTTGTAGTAAATATTTTATTTAATAAAATGATTGCAGGCTCACTACGCTCGCCTGTTATAAAAGTAATATTAATGCAGGCTCGCAACGCTCGCCTGTTTATACAGTATTTCTACATAATCTTTATTTAATAATATTATTGCAGGCTCGCTGCGCTCGCCTGATCATACAGCATACATTTGTAGTAAATATTTTATTTAATAAAATGATTGCAGGCTCACTACGCTCGCCTGTTATAAAAGTAATATTAATACAGGCTCGCTACGCTCGCCTGTTTATACAGCATTTCTACATAATCTTTATTTAATAATATTAATGCAGGCTCGCTACGCTCGCCTGTTATAAAAGCATTACTGCATAATCTTTATTTAATAATATTATTGCAGGCTCGCTGCGCTCGCCTGTTATAAAAGCATTTCTGCATAATCTTTATTTAATAATATTATTGCAGGCTCGCTGCGCTCGCCTGTTATATTCTGCATAATCTTTATTTAATAATATTAATGCAGGCTCGCTACGCTCGCCTGTTATATAAGCATTTCTGCATAATCTTTATTTAATAATATTATTGCAGGCTCGCCTGTTTATACAGCATTTGTAGTAAATATTTTATTTAATAAAATTATTGCAGGCTCACTACGCTCACCTGTTGTAAAAGTATTTGTACATAATAATTATATAATAAAATGAATGCCAGCTCGCTGTGCTTGCCTTTTTATACAGTATTAGTACATAATCTGTAGCCTTTAAAATTCCTTTAAACGAATTATAACATGTTATGCAGATATGTAAAACTTTTATTTGTTTTCTTCATATTGGCCGCCATTTTAAAAATATTATGTGTGAAATTTGAATAGTTGGATATTCCTTTTCTAGACTTCAAGAGCTTTAAATTGATGTATAACATGTCATACTGACTAAAAACTGTTTGTTTAGTCTTCCGCCATATTGACCGCCATCTTGAAAATATTAAGTGTAACATTTTATTAGTTACATATTCTTATCCTCCTCTTAAAGGCCTTTAAAACGATGTGTAACACATTATGCTGGATATAACTTTTTTTTATAGTCGTCCGCCATATTGGCCGCCATCTTGAAAATATTAAATGTGAAAATTTATTAGTTACATATTCTTTTCCTCCTCTTAAAGATCTTTCAAACGATGTATAACACATTATGCTGACTAAAACTTTCTTTTTTTGTCGTCCGCCATATTGGGCGCCATCTTGAAAATATTGAGTGAGGAATTTCCAAAAACTATACACTTCTCACAAATGCTGAGATGCATATATGTGCCAAATTTCGTTGAAATTTATCAATTTTTACTCCAGTTATCGTTCGACAAACAAACACACAAACACACAAACAAACACACAAACTTTTCAAATCCCAAGTCTCTGTAGTGAAGAACTCACTGCGCTCGTTCAATTAGATGTTTAAATAATTACAAAATAAAAAGAACTTTTTACTACGTTTTTATTAGCTTGCTTTCTTGTTTGTTTGTTTGTTTGTCCAGTACAAATCTTGCAATAGATTTTTAACTAACTTCCCGTGTAGCTAGACATTTGAAACTTTTAGAATAGCTCAGAACACGATGACAATGCATTATTTTAATACTTTTAGCTATCATTCAGCAGAATTTAATTCGTTTTCAGCAAACATTACTGTACGGAAAGTTAGTTCGGAAGAAATCCGCAAGTTATTTTATTTGTTTTGCCATGTCCAATATTTAGGCAACCTTCATTTTGACGGGTCTCAAATTTGTGATAGATAAACATTGAATGACAGCAAAACAGGAAATATCGATTATATTCACTGGCAAATATACACAGCGTCTGCAGCATGCCAGCTACTAACGTGCTAGTAACTCGCCACTGGTATGCTTTTTTACTAGCATGTGTATTTCCGCCTTAATGATCTCAACGTTTACTTCGTACGCGATCTATCTATATCCCGATACCACACATTCCATGAATCCCTATTAGATCATCCTAATCCTCTAGTCCAACTCCTCTCTACCCAATCTATACCAGACAACCCTCCTCGACGCCTGAAGAGACAGTGGCCTGGTGATCTCCTACTTGTAGTTATTATTACTCGTATATATATATATATATATATATATATATATATATATATATATATATATATATATATATATATATATATATATATATATATATATATATATATATATATATATATATATATATATATATATATATATATATATTTATCAAAATGGACCCTGTAGCCAAAAAGTACAATTTTCTAAAATCCTACAAGAGGAAAACGGGCCAATTCCGACTATTCAAGAAAACAGTATGTATTTTTAAATTAGTATCAGTCTTAAATAGTATCATTTTTTTATATACTTTTCCAATTTTTTTTTTCGCATAAAAATATCGAAAATTGAATTTCAAAATTTCCCCTAACCCCCTTTTCCATTTATAAAAAGTCATATTTCTTTGATTCTAATAAATGAGGGATCAATTTAAAGGTCTTCTTGAACGCATTAAAAGTTGTGGTATTGCTTTTTATAAAAAAAAAAACAAAAAAAAACCTTATGAAATCATTTATGGGGGAAATATTATTTATACCTTTAAACAGGAATTATCATTTTCAAACCCTTTTTTTAATTGATTTCACCTTTAATAGCTTTCACGTTGGTTTTATCAAATCAAGAAATATCAAAACTTTTAATACCCTCATTTATTTCAATTATACGAAATTGACTTTTTATCAATAGGGAGGGGGTGAATTTTTAAAATTCTATTTTCGACATTTTTATGCGAAAAATAAATTTGGAATAGTAACTAAAATACATTATGTAGAGTGAATTCTTTCTCTTTTTTTTTTGAAAAGTCGAAATTTGGTCCGGTTTTGTCTTCTACGATTTTAGAAAATTGTACTTTTTGGGTAGAGGGTACATTTTGAGCAAAAAGTAATATTATAAATCTCTTCTTTTAAGAATAAGTAGGAGATTTTGTAAAGAATGACTTCTCTTCCACAATTGCTTTTGTTTTAGAATTTACACGTACAGGCAACTCCATCCGCAGACATACTGTACACACACACACATATATATATATATATATTTATACATATATATATATATATATATATATATATATATATATATATATATATATATATATATATATATATAAATCATAAGAGTACTTATTATTCTATACACAAGCAAGTTTCTTTCAGATAGGGGATGTTGGTACCAGTTACAAGATGCTTAACCAGCTTCAATCCGGTTTTCCTTTTAATAGCTTAACTTTGAATAACTTTATAATTTTATAAACTTATCATTTTCTTGACCAGTAACAGCTTTAATGTATAAAAATAAAAATATAAATATAACACACACGCACATATTATATACAGAATTTTTCAGTCCTTTTATTTCCTTTTTTTATATGTCCATTTTGTCGATGATCAAAGTCGCAATTACGTTGCATCTGCCCCATATATATATATATATATATATATATATATATATATATATATATTGTATTATAAAGGTAACCTGTTTTAAGATGGTTGAACGTATATTAGGGCTTAAGGGGAAGCCAAAACGTGTCTGAATCTAACCTTGGTATATAGGTGGCCCACGCCTTTAAGACACGTATTGAACTTTAGATGTAAACGATCTTCAAAGCTTAAACTAAAAAACACCTTTTGACATTTTAATGTTGTGTTATCATTCTATCAGGAATGTTTTAGTTTCGTTGTGTAGTGTATCTTATTAGAATGATGTTTTGGTTATAGAACACCTTTTATTTATTCGTATTATTATTTCTATTGTTCTGCTATTAAGAAGTTAACAGTCCTTAATGTTCTAAGATGAGGGGCTTTTATTTATTTATTGCTTCCGAGCTTACCGAAGCATTGTGTTCACTTTTGTAAACGAAAATGTTTTATGTCTCCGATTTTAAAAATTTCAAGACAGAAATCCGTTTCAGACATCAGGGAACATTTTTGGTCTCGTGTCTGTCTGTCTGTCGGTCTGTATGTCCGCGAATTATGAACGTGTGACGACAACTTGAGTAAATGTCGTCCGATTTTGATAAAATTTGGTAGACATGTTCATTTCACCAATGCCCAAACGAGTTCGTTGGACAACGTTATCCGTCCAAGCGTTCACGAGCAACTCTCGCGTAAACGTGAACTTCAAATTTAAAATTGGAATTTTAGGTCGGGAAAAAAATCTGACTTCATCTATTCAATGAGACAAACATTTCTTTTCAAATACAATTGTTTAGTAAAGCCAACAGCGACACCGCTATGAAGTGTTGAAGATCGCTAATACTGTAAATAGTTTTTATCTACGATTGATACGAAATATAAACATTATATATATCTTTGTTTAGATGCGTAGAAAGTGATTATTTACATACTTGTATTCATTGCGCATGCGCGTCTCATAGTTCTGAATAATTCCTCTTCTTTACCACACTAGTGCGGTAAAGAAGAGGAATTCTTCAGCTTTACTCACGATTAGTGAGTTTGTTTACATTTAACAAAACTAATTTGCTATTCTTTTATTAAAGTAACTGTTTATATCGAGTTTTTAGTGAAAAACAATGAGTGAATCAAATGTGGAGAATAATAATCCTCCAGAAATAATTAATTCGGCAAAAAATACAACTCAAGATTAATGCCATCTTTATCAAGAGAAGAGATACGAACTTACATACAGCAAGTTTATTTTTTTCTGTATTTATTATTTAAATCTAACAATCGTAGATAAAGTACGGTACGCAACTCGTGGGAAAACGGCATTTTGCATTGCTCGTGTGGTTTTACTACCCTCGCTGTCGCTCGGGTGCAAACTCCACACTCGCATGCAAAATGCTACTTTCCACACTCGACGCGTAATGTACTATTACACAATAAACAATATAACAATAAAGTAATATAACAATCATATTAATGTTAATATAACAATAAAGTACATGATAGGATGTGAGGAAGCTATGTGCCACACTAATTGGCAGTATATATTTTTTTTTAATCTTAATATATATATTGTTATACTGTACAATAATTTAACTTAAGTTGAGGCACATTACTATTTTTTATTTCTTTTTGGAACGAAGTTCCTTATGGCACGTTAGGGCGTCTGGAGCCCGGGAGTGAATCCGACATTTTTCTCGGACCCATCACGAAATTTACCGATGACGATAACTTGAGTAAAAGTTGACAGATTTAGTTGAAATTCTGTACACATGTTCATTTTACTAATGCCCAGGACGAGTTCGTTGGACAACGTTATCCGCCAAAGCGTTCGAGCGTAATTGCCGCGGTAAAGAAAAAACTCACTTCACAGCCTAGTAACATAATATACTATTTTACTAAATTTACAATACATCATTTACAATACAATTACAATTATAATACATCATTTACAAGACGCTCTTTTCAAAGGTAACAAAAAGTATTTTTCCGCGGTAGGCTGTGAAATAGTAACTTTAGAGCCTAAAAAACAAAGCTAAAATCCATTTTTTCATTACGTGGACTTAAAAAATCTTTTCATTACTCCTAGCTGTAAAGAAAAAATCTTTTATCTCCAGTAGGGGAAAAATGTTATGATTTTGAATTAGTTTAGAGGGACTAAAGTAAGTCTTTTCATCCCTGAACTCAAAAAGTAGGGAGAAAAAGTAAAAGTACGGCAAAAAAGAAAAGATTGCAACTTAATTATTTTATAAATAGTAGAAAATGAATGGCTAATGGTATGAAGTTGTTGAAATCAGGTTGGCGGCACTGCGCTTTTTTGGCCATGTTTATGTTTGTTTATATTGTTTATAACCTGCATCTAAATAACCTTCTATTTGAGTTTAATTCCAATTATTATTTGTTTTTAATATTGAATCTCTTATATATCTGCTATTAAAAGTGCTAATAATTATTGCTATTTATTAAAATTATAAATAAAAACTGTGCAATGGACGAAAATGTGTATTTTCTTCCTACTGGAGATAAAATATTGTATGTACCTCGTGAGTAAAGTGCAATTATTCCCCTCGCGATAATTATCTCCCTCGACTGCGCCTCGGGAGCTAATTAGAGTTATTCCCTCGGCTGCGCCTCGGGAATTAAAGAGTCTAATTCCCTCGGCTTCGCCTCGGGATTTAGGGACCATGGTTCCAACTTTTTCGCTCAGGGAATAATGGCTTTGTTTACTCCCTAGGTGCATAAATAACTATTTCGTCCTAGGACATAACAAATTCGTGCTGGTAGTTATCAAATCAAAGCAATCTTTGCAGAAATGCTTCTTAGTACGATTAAAATCCGCTAGATGTCAATGCGTTTTATTTATCTTTTGTTATAGTGTAACCTCTTTTTAAGGTTTCTTTTTATTTTAAATCTTAAAGTATGTACCTACAGCTATATTATCTATAAATTTGATTCTTAAAGTTTTTTCTCTCTGACCAAACGTAGAGGCACAAAATTACCATTTATATCTAAGCCCGCGTAATTTTCTTGCGCTCAGTGCCCAGCGATTGCATGTTGTCAGCGCCGAGCTACCACGCCTGGATGAGGTTATAGGTGTAGTCGTGAGGTTACAAGTAAATAATAATTGTTTACTATTATAGAGTACCTGTATTAAGGGTTGATTTAGGATTTTTTTTTGCTTCTACTAGCTTAATTATTAGGTAAAAATTGTTTATTATGTAATTATCTATAAATTTGATTCTCATAGTTTTTTGCTCTCTGACCAACCGTAGAGGCACAAAATGACCATTAATACAGGTCAAATCAACCCTTAATACAGGTACTCTATAATAGTAAACAATTATTATTAACTTGTAACCTCACAACTACACCTATAACCTCGTCCAGGCGTGGTAATTCGGCGCTGACAACATGCAATCGCTGGGCACTGAGCGCAAGAAAATTACGTGGGCTTAGATATAAATGGTAATTTTGTGCCTCTACGGTTGGTCAGAGAGAAAAAACTATGAGAATTAAATTTATAGATAATTACATAATAAACAATTTTTACTTGAACTTTTTTTTTCTAAACCTAATAATTAAGCTAGTTGAAATTGAATTTTGGCCGCTATTTTCCAAGATGGCGGCTTGAGCACAACATTTTTTTCGGGGACTTTATAGGATTTCAATCAGGATGCCCCAGAGATAATTTGTACAAAGTCTCTTGCTTGTATGACACATTTTTTTTCTAAAACCTAAAATGACTATTTGTATTAGTTTCGATTGTATGGCTGGATGTCTTCCAAAGGTAGATTTTTCTACAATTTTTGACAACTTAGACTAAGGAATTTATTAAACGTTTGTAAGGAAGAGGTTTGCAGTACCTAGAGTTTAAAGCAATTGTTTTCTAATTGTTTATGTAGGTATTATGAAAATCAGTTATTTAATTTTACTTACACTTACATTTTACGTACAAGTTACTTATTTTTTATTAATTTATTTGGAGTACTATTTTGAATTATTTAATTGGCTTAAATTAGTTTATTTGTTCGCAATAATTCAATCAGATTATTGTAATACAATATTCTTGAGTATAATAATATTGTATTCAATCAGAATACAATATTCCTTGAGTGTACAATATTGATGTAACCTTTATACAACGAAACAGAAACATCAAAACAGACGTATTTCATCGTCAAATAATCTACTTATAGATTTTAAATTTGACTAAAATAAATATATTTTATTTTCTCTACATCTCTATACAATCAGAATACAATATATTTGTAAAGTATACAATATTTATGTGACCTTTATACAACGAATTCTTCAAAATAAACATCGTACACTACATTTTTTAGGCTTTATTATATTCCCCTTCAAAATACATTATTCACTCCATTACACATTGAAAAATGTAAAATTCTTTCCCGGGAAAATGGGTAATGGGAGGTAGAAGAGTTATTGATGACACTTTTCTTTGTTGGGAGGAAAGAATACATAAAATACATTCAATCATAAATACAGTTTATTTGATACATGAAAAAATATTTTCGTAGGCATGTGTAACAGTAAATATTTTGGTTGTTATAACTTTTATTTATATATATGTTTCAAATATATTTTATATTTTTATATCCTATTATATAAATATATATATATATATCTTTAGTTCTAAACCAGCTTTATTATTTAATATATTTTTAGTTTTTATTTATTTATTCATTTGTTTTTGGAGAGGGGGAGACAAAAAACAAAAAGTTATTTTATTCCGCAGCTGTTAACAACTGTGAACATTCAATTGTAGCTGGGTTCTACGTATTACCCCTAATACTATGTAATAATAATTGTAATATTAGACTTATAAATGTAATATTAGACTAATTATTGTATTATTAGACTTATAAATATAATATTAGACTAATAATTGTGTTATTAGACTTATAAATGTAATATTATACTAATAATTGTAATATTAGACTTATAAATGTAATATTTTACTAATTATTGTATTATTAGACTTATAAATGTAATATTAGACTAATAATTGTGTTATTAGACTTATAAATGTAATAATATAGGGAGCCAGCGTGATCATGTGCTCTAGGCACTTGCCCAGCTATCAATGAATCAAGGTTATGGGTTCGATCCCTCGCCGTGATGCTCTAATTTAAATAGCCCACTGATGACCACACCATAGCCGCTTCGGCGGTACAATTTACAGTGTACAGGTATGATGTGTGAAGTGGTTGCAACTCTTTACCACGGGGTTAGTAAAATGGGCCCAATGTGGTCTGATTGGTAGGTTCAACAAGTGGTTCATCCTTCCCGTCTAACCACTACTATTACTACTACTCCTATAAATGTAATATTTGACTAATCATTGTTATATTAGACTAATATTTGTATTATTAGACTAAAAGTAATTGTAATATTAGACTAATAATTGTAATATTAGACTAATAATTCTGTAGTCAAAACTCAAATGGCATTAAGTCCAAAAATTAAACTTTTCAGGAGAGCAAAAACAAACTTTGAATAATTCTTGAAAAAAATTGTGAATACTTTCAGATTATATAATGCAATTCTCATCCTGTTAAAAGTATACTGAGTAGGATCCATAAGCTTAGCTCATTATTCCTTCAGCACACAGCTACGTATTATCAAAAGTTTGGAACAAAACCCTGACTTAACTCCTTTGGACTACATTGTTGACTGACAACTCCTTTGGACTACATTGTTGACTGACTTAACTCCTTTGGACAACATTGTTGACTGACTTAACTCCTTTGGACAACATTGTTGACTGACTTAACCCCTTTGGACAACATTGTTGACTGACTAAACTCCTTTGGACCAAAATTCGTAAAATTTAAGATGGTATATAATAATTTGTATGTTGTTCATTAATTGTGTATTAACATTATTAATGTGCTAGAATATCTGTTATTTCAATTCTATATTAAGTATAATATATTTTAATATCCAACCACCCTAGTTTGATTATATTACAATAACTTGATGGTGTTGAATGACATACGTATACGTGTAAGCTGACTTTATAGTAAAATCAGATATCTCATCAGAGAATGTACAAAGGCGTTAAATTTACTTAAACCCTTTATACTTGGCTCTACATACTTGTTACAATCTTAACCCTTATGTATTGCGCTCGATATTTTATTACCTCCTTTATTCAATTCTGTAGATAATTTTTCTCCGATTTCAAAAATAGAATAAACAATTATTGACATTTTTTTGGTTTTGACTACAGAATTGTAATATTAGATTAATAATTGCTACATCTGTACTATTAACAGTAGGGAGTATCTTATCTTATTACTAACCGGTTTATACGATCATTTACCCAGTGGCGTAGCTAGGGTATTGAGGGCCCCTCGTCATTGATTTAGGGGCCACCTGGAGCTGGGGGCCCCCCGCAATGTGGTCCCGCGCTGGCCCATAGTTACGCCACTGCATTTACCTAACACATCGTAATGTACATCTATATGTTTCATCATAATTGTTTCACGTTGTCCTTTCTATACTTTTTTTTTCTTTTTAAAATGTTGCGTGTTCGTCTTTTAACGATAACGGGTATAAAAAATAACTAAATCGAACGAAATTCGGCACACAAGCGCATCTCAGCATTTGGCTATGTGCGGGTCACTTTCGAAAAAATATCTAAATTTCTTAAAAATAAGATTTAGTTCTTTTAAATATATATTTGTTTAAATAAATGTATGTTTATGTGCATGCGGAAGAGAAATAAATGAAGATTGAAACGGAAGAGGGGGGGGGGCAACAATGGGCTACCTAATTATGTCCTACCATCCAAATTACATTAAAATCCCTAAATCCCTACTTTAGGTGGGAAAGTCTATGTAAATATTCTTTAAAAATATATAAGTTGACAATGTTTTGGCTACTCTTACGAAAAATCGGTCCGAGACAACTCAGCCAAACATTCTCATATATACGATTTCATAATAATTACTTAGCCGAGTGTCTTCCATTTATTAGTTTTCGTAGGTACTTACCTAATTATTATTAAACATTTCATCAAAATCGTCGGAACCGTTTTCGAGAAATAATTTTTTTTGTCGTTTTTTTCAGAGTTTTTGTGGGGTAGCGCCCCCAAATTTGGAGCTATAATTCATTTCTCGATTTCGCTTCGGGGTATGATTTTTCTGAACATGAATGCCAAATTACGTCAAAATTGGCCCAGTAGTTTAGGCTTTAGGGGTCTGCACAGACGACAGAAAGACATTTTTTAAAAACCACTTTTTGGGACCTCAAAACGTGTATATTCATCAAAATCTCAAAACCGAATTTTCGCGCTATCACAATACTTTCTCTTTATATGAGAAAGTAAAAACGATGGACTGCCAAATTAGTTTGGCACATAGCTTTCTCACATCTTATCACGTACTTTAATAGTTTTATGTTTTTACATGCCATTTTTTGCCTAATTTATTTGTTTCCCCAATCAAAATTGTTTTGATTTCTGACAATAATTAAAGTACCAGTTAAGTTATCTGTGGGCTACTTTCGACTGCCAAAAAGATTTCATTAAAATCAGACGTGCAGTTTGTAAGACATGTTGGTTCGCATACATTGAACGACAGACAGACCGACAGACCGACTGACAGAAACCAAAAATGTTCCCTAATGTCTAAAACGGATTTATGTTTTGGAATTTTTTTAAATCAGAGACATACAATATTTTTGTTCTTCGGAACGATCACGTAACTTCCGTTACCGTTATCGGTGTGCTCGGAAGTAAAAAAAAAGTTTTTGTTTGAAATTGAAACATTCATTAAAAATTTTCTCTCATTGTTTGTAGAAAAGAAGAAAAAACAATAAGTGTTGTGTCGTGGGACACCCGGTAGGAACGAAGTTCCTTACACTTTTCATTAAATATAAATTATAAAATCTCTGTAATAACTACGTATACATGGTGGAGTTAGAAAAGAGACAAAATTAAAAGTAACTAACTATTTGTACTAGCGGAGTGAAGGCAAAATTAAATGAAAATCTTTTTATTATCTTTGAAGCGAGCGTCTTTCAATAAATAATGTATTGTATATTGAGAAAAAAGGTAATGATAAATTTATAGTTAAAGCAGACGGTTGTAGAACGAAAATGAACTGTCCTCCCATGCCCCGTCGGCATATTACTCCAATTAAATATTAAAATAAAAAATATAAATCATTAACTCACAAAAAAGTCTGCTTGTATCAGATTGAAATGTTACATGCTTGTTTCAATTGTACTGTAGGTGAAGTATACAAAGTTTCATTTAAATATTTACGTTAGAACGTAAGATATCGGTAAAAACGTTGTTTTCTTTATTTTAATCGGTTTGGTCCGCTTTAATAAATTTAGCGATCTTTATCACTTCATATAGTAGTGTCGGTGTTCGTTTTACTAAAAAAAAAAATTTATAAAAGTTGTTTGTCTCATTAAATAGATGAAGTTAGAATTTTTTCACGTCCAAAAATTCCAATTTTAAATTCGAAGCTTACGTTTACGCGAGCGTTGCGCGAGAACGCTTGGGCGGATAACGTTGTCCAACGAACTTGTCCCTGACATTGGTAAAATAAACATGTGTACCAAATTTCAACTAACTCGGTGATCTTTTACTCAAGTTATTGTCATCGGTAGATTTCGTGACGGATTTTGTGTGACGGTGATTTTGGTCGTTTTTTTCGGATTCACTCCCGGGCTCCAGAACGTGCCATAAGGAACTTCGTTCCAAAAACTGCGTATACATCAATAATTTTTGGTTTATTTTATTTCTTAAATTTTAATTTTGCTTCCTTAGCAGAACTCTTAAAAAAGAGGCACCATCCCTACTGCATAAAAGATCTAATACACACAAATTTCTATTTTATTCTACGTTTATAATCCATTGTCAATAGTTTATTAGAATGAGAGATACTATTACTTTCAACGTCTTAAATTCTGCAGTTTTGCCAATTTTTAATATAATAAAGTAAAAAAAAACAACGAAGGAACCATCTTAATCAACATAGCCATGTTATATAAAGCAATTAAAATAAAATAAAACATAAATATATACCTATATATATTTTTTTAACGGTTCTTGTCAACCTTGAATTTAAAAATAAGTATTAAAAGACAAAAAAAAACTGCAAGTTATTTATTTTCTCTTCACTCATTTTAAATTCAGTTAGTCTGAGAATATGTACTGTTTATTAACTATTAAAAAATATAGATCTTTAACTTGGGACTTTTATATCCGAATGGAAAGTCGTAGATAATTGCAATTATTTTTAAAAGGATACTAGAAGCTCCGACTCCGTCTATTTATTTACTTATAATTCCTCTTTTTATTCTTCTTCTTCTTCGGTTTTATCTTCTTTCATTTTTTTTTTAATATAAATTTATTACCGCAATCAATTCTTTAATACAATTTTATTGCAGTATCATTCATGTCCTCTCTATCTTTTAATATAATTCATCAATTATTCATGCTTCATCAATTACATTTATTAACAAAGAGATTATCTCGTAATTACTCATAGTGAATACAAATATAACAGCAAAGTTGAATTCATTTATTATTTTTTAAAAGAAAACATCGCTATATCTCATTTTTAATACAGAAAACAATTGGTGTGTCACATAGCTTCCTTGCATCCTATCACGTACTTATTGATTTTATGCTTTTACAAGCCATTATTGTCTAATTTGTTTAATTCTTTCCCCCGTTTTTTTAATTAAAGTGCCAATTTAGCAAAAGTTAAAGAGTGCAGATGGTTCAAATTAATCTGTGGCTATTCTGCGGGCTACTTTCTATAAACTATTAAAGTTTCGTACCAATCAGATAAGTACTTTTGAAGCTATAGAGGTAAATAAATGTATGTTTGTGCGCATGTGAAAGAGAAACAAATGAGCGCAGAAAGTTGAAACTTATATGGGACAAACAATAATCTAATTATGACCTACCATCCAAATTTCATTTAAATCAGACGTGCAGGTTCTAAGATACGGAGGTCGGAGGTTCGCAAAAGTTGAGCAACAGACAGATCGACGGACCGACAGACAGACACGGAACAAAAAATGATCCCTGATGTCTGAAACGGATTTCTGTCTTGGAATTTTTGGTATCGGAGACCTACAATTTTTTCGTTCTTCAGAACGATCACATAGCTTCTGCTATCTTCGGTAAGCTCGGAAGCAAAATAAAATAGACTGCCAATTGGTGTGGCACTTAGCTTCCTCGCATTCTATCCACGTACTTTATTGATTTTATAATTTTTCAAGTCATTATTGTCAAATTGGTTTAATTGTTTCCCCCGTTTTTTTATTATCTGTCAAAATTGTTTAGATTTTTTACACGAATTAAAGTATCAATTTAGCAAAAGTTGAAGAGCGCAGATGGTTCAAATTAATCTGGTGCTATCTGCGAGTTACTTTCAACACACTATAAAAGTTTTATTCAAATCAGATAAGTACTTTTGAAGCTATAGGTGTAAATAAATGTATGTTTGTGCGCATGTGGAAGAGAAACAAATAGGCGCAGAAGGTTGAAACCTATATGGGACCAACAATGGGCTAATTATGACCAACCACCCAAATTTCATTAAAATTGAACGTGTAGTTTTTAAGATATATGTTGGTTCGCAAAAATTGAACGACAGACAGATACGGAACCAAATATGTTCCCTGATGTCTGAAACGGATTTCTGTCTTGGAATTTTTGAAATCGGAGACCTAAAAATTTTTCGTTCTTCAGAACGATCACATAGCTTCCGTTACCTTCGGTAAGCTCGGAAGCAAAAATACTAGAGTAATTGTGGTTGCCATGGAGATGATTTATAAACATACTAAATATAATTTTAATAATTTTAAATATAAAATTGTTGAGTTCAGTGTAATTACAATCAACATACTAATCTAGCTAAAACTTAGATCTGGGTATCTATTATACTCGTAGTTTAAGTTTTCTATAAAAACAATTAATTAAATTTTAGATGATAATTTAATGTGTTGCGCCCTTGAAATCCTTTAATATACGATAGCTGTGGAGGTGTAATAATGGAAGTAATTAATATTACATATGAGATTTTTCCACCTTGTTAGAGGTAATCTTCTGTCACAGTTTATTAATATCATTCATATAAATGAAATTGGAAAACTGTATCCATAAGAGAGCGTCAAAAATAATCATAATATTAAAATTCAAATATCACACATTCATACTGGGTGACATAAAATGTCAAAAGAAACATTGTATGTCACTCGGTACGAATATTTGTTATTTTAATCCCAAACAAAAACACTAGTGTAAAAAAGTAAGCCAAGTCTCGCGTGAAAAGTTGTAAGATCATAGGTTTAGCCAAGTCTCCCACTGTCCGAGTAAGTTCTACTAGGTCTAATTTATCCAGTGCAAGTACATGATGTTTGTCTGTCCCTCTCTCTATTCTCTTTCCCAAATCACTTTGCACGTTTAAATTTAAAAACATTTTCTGACTTGGTAAATACACGCCACAAACTTAAATCAAATCATGAACATTATTTTTTGGAACGAAGTTCCTTATGGCACGTTCTAGAGCTCGGGAGTAAATCCGAAAAAAACGACCAAAATCACCGTCACAATATAACCGTCACGAAATCTACCGATGACAATAACTTTAGTAAAAGATCACCGAGTTAGTTGAAATTTGGTATACATGTTCATTTTACCAATGCCCAGGCTATGTTCGTGGGACAATGTTATCCGCCCAAGCGTTCTCGCGCAAACGTAAGCTTCAAAAATCTTAAGATGGGAAAAAGTGTTATTAAGGAAGCTTGTTACTTGACTTGTTTTGTTTATTTTTGTTATATGCCAAAATGTTACTTGGTTTTGTAAATATAACAAAACATAATCACGGTCTTGTTAAAAGTATAATTGATCTGTGCTGACGCTTATTTAAATATATTAGGTATATTATAATAATTCAGCGTACTTAATCCAAGAAAAAATCTAACTTCATCTACTTAATGAGACAAACAACTTTTTTGAATTAATTTTTTAGTAAAACGAACACCGACACTGTTATGAAGTGATGATGATCGCTAAATTTATTAAAAGTAAGTAACTGTTTGTACCTAGCAGAGTTAAGGCAAAATTGAAAGAAAATTATTATTTGTATCAATAAAGCAAGCGTCTTACAATAAATATATATTGAATGTAAGAAAAAAGTTGATCATGTTGAGTTTATAGTTAAAGAATATTATGTTTCTTAAAGGATGTTGGATTGAAATAGGACTGTTTTCTACCTACCCGGCCTACTAATTTAAAATATTATAAAATTTATCTCTTCCCTACTCTAAAGCTTCTGATTGTATCAGGTTGAAATTTGACATGCCTTTTTCAATTATACTTTAGACAATGTGTAAAAAGTTTTATTAATTAATAGTACATTACGCGTCGAGTGCGGAAAGTAGCATTTTGTATGCGAGTGTGGAGTTTGCACCCGAGCGACAGCGAGGGTAGTAAAACCACACAAGCAATGCAAAATGCCGTTTTCGCACGAGTTGCGTACCGTACTTCATCTAAGATTGTTAGATTTAAATAATAATAATAAATACAGAAAAAAATAAACTTCCAGTATACAAGTTCGTATTTCTCTTTTGATAAAGATAACAATAATTCATTAGTTGCATTTTGTGCCGAATTATTTCGGGAGGCGTATTATTCTCCTCATATTCGTCATAATTATTTAAATCACTCAATGATTTTCACAAAAAATTCGATATAAAAGTTACTTTTATTTAACAAATAGCAAATTAGTCTTGTTAAACAAACTCGTTAATCGTACGTAAAGCTGAAGAATTCCTCTTCTTTACCGTGCTAGCGTGGTAAAATAGAGGAATTCTTCAGAACTATGAGACGCGCCTGCGCAATGAATAGAATTACGTAAATAATTACTTTCTACGCATCTAAACAGAGATATAATGTTTATATTTTGTAGCAATCGTAGATAAAATTGTTATACGTTAGAACGGAAGAATCTTCCGTTCTAACGTATAACGGTTTTAATAAAACTTCATACACATTGTACTTTAGAGTACAATTGAAACAGGCATGTAAAATTTCAACCTGCTACAAGAAGAAGCTTTAGATTAGGGAAGATGTATATTTTACAATATTTTAAATTAGTAGGCCGGGTAGGTAGAAAACAGTCCTATTTCAATCCAACATCGTTTAACAAACATACTATAATAAACTCATCATGATCAACTTTTTTCTTTTATTCAATATATATTTATTGTAAGACGTTTGCTTTAAAATACAAATAATGATTTTCTTTTAATTTTTCCTTAACTCTGCTAAGTACAAACAGTTACTTACTTTTTATTTTGTCTCTTTTCTAACTCCACTATGTATAAGTAGTTAGCAATGTATACATACTTAGCAGTGTGATTTTATAATTTATATTTAATGGAAAATGTAAGGAACTTCGTTCCTACCGGGTGTCCCGCGACACCACACGTATTCTTTTCATGTGAGCGTCGCGGCACAAGGATACAAATTTGTATACGACACTGCATTTAATTTTAGCTTGTGGTGTGTATTTGCCAGGTCAGAAAATGTTTTTAAACTTAAAGGAGTAGGAGGCTTTTATGGACAAGTATTATGTTCATCTGTATTTTTCTTCATCTGTATTATATTTATTCTTTTCGTCCTGGATTTTAATAAGCTGTTTATTTTTAAATATAACAATGAAACTTATCAAGTTTATAATAAGACCCACAATAAAAAGTTTTGGCTCGTATTGATTTTTAAGCATAATATTATATCAAATAAGAAGTCAATTAATATTCCCCATTCTCATACTGTTATTATTGTAATTCATGCAAAAGAAAAATGAATTGTATTTCGTTGTTTTTATTTTCTCCAGCATTTTTATATGCTGTATTTTATTTTAAAGCACATACTAATTGTATTTTAACAATTTTGTAATACAATATATATATATATATATATATATATATATATATATATATATATATATATATATATATATATAAATATGTGTGTACGAAGTTGGTAGGTTGTGAATTCATCCCACGTCCAAAAAACATTTTTTGAAGTATCAAGTTGCAGTCCCAAATTACTGAGTCTATAAGTCCTTGACATTAGCCAGATCTCAAGGACATTATTTTTTCGACTAAAACAAAGCACACCAAAAAAAAAGAAGTTCGTGATATCTATGTCTATTGGTTCGTGAATGTTTTTGTTATGAAACCTCAGTTCTACAGGAACACGCTGTATATCAATCCTGTAAATAGCTTCCACATCTCACGATCTCAAGATTATCTTTGTAATAATACTAATATTATCCTATATTAAAGAGCCTGTAATTTGTCGAAAATGGAAGTTCCTTAAAAACAAACATTTGCCCCACCCACATTATTGGTATGTGCTACAAGTGATGAGGTAGTATCTGTATAATATTATATACGTAATAAACTTATTTTTATTTATTTCTTATTTTAATATTATATAATAATTTATTTAACCTTTATTTAAGACTGTTTTATAATAACAACTTATTTTAATTTTCAATATCATTTTTTTTTAATTTATTTAACTTAGCTTATTTGCGATCTACAAATTGTGTTATTTATTTTTAGGGTCCGTAGGCAAAACCAAGGACCCTTATATTTTCCTGCGTGTGTCTGTCCGTCCGTCCTCTCGCGTGCTATCACGGCTACACCTTTCGTCCGATCACTTTGAAATTTGGCATGAATGTGTCTTGTACCTGCCCACATATTTTAAAAATATAGCTACTTAAAAAAAAAAAAATTTCAAAAAAATTAGGGTAAAAAAACTTAAGGGTTAAAATTTTATTACACTGTGAGGGGTATCATATGAAAGGGTACGTCGAGCTGATTACAAAAATATATAATTCTTTGGATATACCTTTGATAGGGCGAGTGTAGGCAAGTTTGAAGTGGGTGTGAAACGTGTCCCCCCCCCCTTCTATCTCGCTTATGTGAAGTGCAAAAAATCTGAAAAAAATCCTGAACGTTCTTCGAACAAAAGTAAAGATACCACTTTTTGGAAATTTCGAAAAAAATATTACTTTATTTTTTATTGACAAAATACATTTTTTTATAATTATGGTCTTTTCGATGTATTTATATGGTTGTAGTCCGGTTCAGTGGCAAAAAAATACTTTATCAGAGTTTGTTTTGAGAATATCAGACCCTTAGAATGGTTCAAAGTAAGCTGTTTAGTATTTAAAAAAAAACACTGTTTATACACTTTACAGTTAAACACTATATATTGTGGCCTACGGACCCTCGCTGTGTGCTGACTAGCACACGCTTGACCTGTTTATTAACCATCTTAGAGAGATTAAAGTTTCACAGATAATGCATTATCGATGGCCATTTAAGTTTATATAAAATAGACTGGTAATTAGTGTGGCACATAGCTTCCTCGTATCCAACAATTTTATTGATTTTATGCATTTACGAGCAATTATTGACTAATTTAATTCTTTCCCCCGTTTCTACTTTTCCTTTCATAGGAAAAGTATTGTTTTCACCCAAAAATCCGAAACTTTCAACGGAATTATCTGTTTTGGGTTTTTAAAGACGATTAGAGTGGTTTTTAGCTAGATATCAGTCTGTCTGTCTGCCTGTCTGTGTCACGCATAACTCCCACAGTTTATAAGCTAGAGAGTTGAAACATGGTAAGTACAAAAATCATTCCTTACACGTAGTTGTACTGCCCGTAAAATCAACATTTTCCGCCATCTTGAACCCAGTTTGCTAGGTCAGCAAAAATTTAAAAAATCGAAAAGTGGTCGGATCGAGTGAAGATCAGAGAGTTTAAATTTGGTTTGAATGTACCACTCTGTATGTCAAACAAATCCATCGAATTTCATTTTGATGTTGGCCGCCATTTTAAAGTTATGGATTTTTGAATTTTGAAACTTTGACGGTTAATAATACCAAAAGTATAAATACGTTTTTGACATATAGCATATCGTTGGAACCGGTAAAATATAAGGAACAAATATAAAAAAAAAAAACCGATGAAATTCCATTCATTAGTTTAAAAGTTATAAGCGAACATAATTATTAATTAGTGCGATACTTAAGTTTGTGTACATCTGTCAAAATTCAAATAATTAAATAAATTGAATAAAATAAGTAAAAATAATGTATAATTCTTTTTTGAAAAATAATAATGAGCAGGAGAGACCACTATAGTGCCCTTCTATGTAAGTTCCGAGGTACCATGTACCCGATTTATTTTTTTTTTAATAATATATAAAAATTGTTTTGATTTTTTACATGAATTAAAGTATCAATTTAGCAAAAGTTAAAGAGCCCAGACGGTTGAAATTAATCTAGGGCTATCTGCGGGCTGCGTTCGACAAACCATCAAAATTTCATAAAAATCAGATAAATACTTTTAAAGATATAGGTGTAAATAAATGTATGTTTGTGAGCATGTGGAAGAGAAACAAAGGATCGCAGAAGGTTGAGGCCCTATTCACACGGTGAAACAAAAATCGCGTTTGGAGCTGTCTCGCGACCAGGAGACTGGGAGACTGCGTGACTCAAGTCTCCCTTCATCTTCACACTACCACGACTCGAGTTGCGCAATCAAACTACGTTTACAAAGAAAAGTCAGTTTTCGGTCATGGACACCTTCCCGGGGCCCGCTCTTAGACGTCCGTTTTAGGGGCTTTTTCGGGGGCGTGTATCTTTTTTCCTATTCACTTTAAAAAAAAAAAAAAAAAAAAAAAAATTCTCCCTTTTCGAGAGATCTACAAAAAAGGTCTTTTGCGTCGGACCGCTGCGGTCGACCGTATTCGAGTTATGAGGAAAAAACTTTTTTTTTCCGCATAACTCGATTACGGTCGACCGCAGCGGTCCGACGCAAAGGACCTTTTTTGTAGGTCTTGCAGAAAGGGATAAAACAGTTTGTTTTTTTTTTTTTTTTTTTTTAAAGTGAATAGGAAAAAAGATACACGCCCCCGAAAAAGCCCCTAAAACGGACGTCTAAGAGCGGGCCCCGGGAAGGTGTCCATGACCTTTCACCGACAATAGGCTGTGCAAACACCCAGTATTTTTCATATTTGTGTACGTCCCTAAACAATGTATATGTATAGTGATTCTAGTAGCGACGAGGACATCATTATCCAGTTTTATTATTACCACCGGTAATAATAATTAATTAATAATAATAAATATTTTATAATAATAAAACATAATATAATATACTATAATAATATAATATATAATATATATTTTATTATAAATATTATACATTAGTTAATAATTATAAATATTTAATAATAAGATTTAATATATTACATTATATAATAAAATATAATATAATATATTATATAATATAATATAATTATAAGTATAATATAATATATATTTTATTATAAATATAATATGGTAATTAATAATTATAAATAATTTTCATGTAGGTAGTTAAAAAGAAATGTTTTGTAGGAAACTGAGACCAGGAGACCAGCATGCAGAGTCGCATGGTTTCATAGTTGCACGGTCTCCCAGGCGCCGGTACTGCAGTATCCCCGTCTGAATACCGCCACCTAATTACACATGCTGAGTCTCTTGGTCGCAGAGTCTCCTAGTTTCCAGGAGATTTGAGTTTCACCGTGTGAATAGGGCCTGAAACTTATATGGGACCAACAATAGGCTAATTATGACTTACCATACAAATTTAATTAAAATCGGACATGCAGTTGTTTTCAGACAGACGGACACTCAGACTGACACACCTTCAGACTGAATATTACTGTGGGTATGAGAAAATTTGTTCAATATGTTAGTCGGCCCGATATATTTTTAATTCAACTGGTGATTTTTAATTAAATTAACTAATTATATATATTTACAGAATTTTTTTATTACATGTAATTAAGATTGAGGATAAGGATGGTATTTTTTTGATCAAGTTTTATGGTAAATAAAGGCAGATTAAAGTAAGTAAGGAAAGCTGTCTCAAATCGATTCCTTCTAACTATAATTTTACTTTGATATCGTGCCCTTTCGTTATTAAACCAACCGTTAAAATATCATCAGTAAACTAAACATCCTTTTTCCTGTTAAAGATAAATCTAAATATAATATAATTAAACAACGTATATTGTTTCGTAAATTACGTACTTTTTTTTTTTATTAAATACTTTACTTAAAGAGAATCTTCACAAGTAACTTACTTATTTTACTTAATCATTTTTTAATAACTTGATTATTAAAGGAACAGGATCCCTGCTAGCTCATTGCTATAATTTACTCTTTGAAAGCAGGAAATCCGAATTCAATTTCCGACTTCGGTAGAATACCTCCTGCTTGGTATTGATCTAACATCGAGATATTAATTGGGTGCTAAGTGAAATGCGGCGTTTTTGAACGCCAACTGTACCATTTATAAGGTAATAACAAGTTAATCCTATGTCATCAATTACAATATATATATATTTTATATATATATATATATATATATATATATATATATATATATATATATATATATATATATATATATATATATATATGTATATATATATATATATATATATATATATATATATATATATATATATATATATATATATATATATATACAGGGTGTCCCAGCTAATTTTCTCTGTTCAGCAAAAGTGTGTGCAGTTTACATAACAAAAAAAAAGTTAATAAGAAGCCATATTTGTTTTAGACTAGATTTGGATTTTATGGCTAAAAATAAGAATATTTTACTCTTAGAAATTTTTGCTCCGAGCATTTGTTTTTCATCTGGAGAGCACTGGACCTGCAAAAAAATTGAAACTTTAAATCCATTTTACAGCTAAACTAATAGATTTAGGAAAAAAATTCATCATAAAAGTTTTTATATTTTGCCGTAAAATCCCAATCCATTCTAAAAAAAACATGCATTATTGGATTTTTTTTACGTTTTAAGCCCTGCCGAACACTTTCTTTTGGCAAAAAACAGTTACTAATAAGGTATGTATTTCAGACTGGATTTGGATTTTATGGCTAAAAATAATAACTTTTTGTGTTCCTAATTCCATTAGTTTAGCTTTAAATCTAACAATCGTAGATAAAGTACGGTACGCAACTCGTGCGAAAACGGCATTTTGCATTGCTCGTGTGGTTTTACTACCCTCGCTGTCGCTCGGGTGCAAACTCCACACTCGCATGCAAAATGCTACTTTCCGCACTCGACGCGTAATGTACTATTGTGCGCGGTGAAAGAGTGTCTTCGCAAGTGATCCATTTGTGTGATAAATTAATTAACTACAGATGGAGACAAAGTAAGGGATTCTTATTGTAAATTTTCTTTGATCTGTAAAGTCAATTTGTTACGTAAAACGAATTGTTCTATGTGTGACAGAGAAGTTGTAGAAGATTATGAGTGTTAGTTAATGAGGCACGCGTCGTATCCGCCTTCTCTCATCTATTTTAAGATGTCCTTGCATCTCGAACCAGGATTAGACTTTATTGAAAAGCCAAAGTAATTTTTCACTTTGGCGTCTTTGTATCAACATCGTACGTTGTACGTGTATAAAACAGGTTGGTTAGTCCTGCTACGTATTGCCAAGTTTGGACTTGTGGTCCGAAAACAAAGCAACTTCTACAAGCCGGACTTCATATTATATATAGTCCATCTCTGCGTCCTTCATACTAACACCCGGCCGAAAATATACAAACAGCATATTGGTTTTAGTCCTGACAATAAATTATCATCGTATAAATCAATATTTGTATAATTATAACAATGAGATCGTTTAAGATTAATAAACAACTGACATTTATAATACCTAATTTGACTATTGTGTTCATAATTTCGATAAAATCAAAAGATAATAATGCTTTTGTACTTGACAATGTTCTACAAATAAATATTTTAATATTTAATTTGATATTGACTATAATGATTTCTTAATTATTCAAGATTATAAATCATTACTTTCATAATAAACTAATGGATAAATCAAATAATAAATTAATTTTAATTAAACACTTGTCACATTATTTGAATTATTTTATTAAAAAAGCTTATTCATTCGTTCAATAAACTTAGTATTCATAATTATTACTTATAAAAGTACAGACATACTGTCATCTGATATGACATTTTCTCAGCTATAATTTCTGTCCTATTCAATACAATCCCAAATCGTTTAGGATATTTGATATGTTTATTCTAAGCTTCATTAAGCAACTATGCCAAAAATCAAAATTTATAATTGACTTCCAATTTGAGTGGCACATAGCTTCCTCCCATATCATCACGTACTTTATTGATTTTATGCTTTTATAAGCCATTATTGTCTAAAATATTTTATTGTATCCTCTGTTTTTTTTTATTTTATACGTCAATATTGTTTTGATTTTTTACTTCAATTAAAGAAGCATAATAATTTCAAGATAAAAAGAACTTTTTATATACTACGTTTTTAAATTTTCTGTTGAATCGTATGTAATGTTGATAATATAATTGTTATTGTTATATAATACAGGGTGGAGCGCGGCAGACGTATGAATTTGAAGAGGGGATTGCTCCCATCCTATTGGTCCTAGACGTTTGAGAGTAGGGTAGTTTGAAAGAGGGACACGGGAAGTTTATGTTCCACGTTTCAGCAGGACGGGGCCACAGTCCACACAGCAAGGGTTTGCGTAAACTTTTTGCAAGACAGATTTCCCGGGCGTCTCATCTCCTTAAGTGGCGATCTAAACTGGCCAGCAAGATCGCCTGATTTGGCTCCTTGGGATTTTTTTCTATGGGGATACCTTAAATCCTTGGTGTACAGCGATCGTCCCAGAACCTTGGAAGCCCTCAAGAACAACATTGAGAGCCAAAATTGCCAAAATTCCTGTGGAAATGTTCGAAAGAGTGCACAAAAACTTCAAAAAAAAGGCTTAATCAGTGTTTGGAGTGTGAGGGGAACCACTTATCCGATACTTTGTTTAAATCTAGGTAAATTTAAATTTCCCATGTTATTTAATCAGGAAAAAATCTTTAAAAAAATTATTTTGTAATATTCTGTGTTTTATTACATTTTCAAATTCATACGTCTGCCGTGCTCCACCCTGTATTAAATGTTAGTGAAAAAAAAAAAATAGTTCCGAATTTATTTTCTTCACATAAATGACAACCATAGAGAGCTGATCTTAAACCTATAAAAGGACGAATCTTTGTACAACGGATCTCCCCAACACCAAATCTAAACCGTGACATCGATATATTTGAAATAATATAAATAATATAATCGATAAATAATATAATCGATATTTCCTGTTTTGCTGTCATTCAGTGTTTATCTATCACAAATTTGAGACCCGTCAAAATGAAGATTGCGTAAATATGGGATATGGCAAAACAAATAAAATAACTTTTTTTCGAACTAACTTTCCGTACAGCAAAATTTGCTGAAAATCAATTAAATTCTGCTGAAAGATGGCTAAAAGTATTAAAATAATGCATTGTCATTGTGTTTTGAGCTATGCTAAAAGTTTCAAATGTCTAGTTATTCGGGAAGTTAGTTAGAAATTGATTGCCAGATTTGTACCGGACAAACAAACAAGAATGGAAGCTAATAAAAACGTAGTAAAAATGTAAAGAACGTATATGGTTGAAATTTATCTGGGGCTATCTTTGAGCTACTTTCAACAAAACAATCAAAATTTCATTAAAATCAAATAAGTTCTTTTGAAGTTATAGATTAAGATACAGGTGCCTTAGCGACCTTCTGGCAGTTAGACAAACACAGGAATTTTAATATGGTTTATTATTATAAGTTAAACATTTATAATGTGGTTAATTACCACAAAACTTTTTTAAAATCAAAGCCAGAATGTAATAATAGATAAATTGCAATATTATTAGTATTAAATGTTATATAAGTAAACTCTCATAGATGTTAAATGAATTAAGTGCAAATAGTAAGCCAGCAATACACCTTAGGCAAAAATGTTTATCAATTAACCTGGACATTTTACTTTCCAATAGTTACCACAAAATAAAGAATGTAATACTTTTTTTAGCACGTTTTTATTTTAGTTTTATAAAATTTTAATAGTTATAATATGTTAAATGTTAGTAGTGGATAATTTATTTATGATTAAGTTATGACAAATTTTTATATATTTAAAAAAGTTTATCTAAAATGTTTTATATCCAGTTGGAGAGAAAAAGTTATGATTTTGAAATAGTTTAGAGGGACTAAAAAAGGTCTTTTCATCCCTGAACTCAAAAAGTAGGGAGAAAAAGTAAAAGTAGGGCGAAAAAGTAAAGCAGGGCAAAAAAGTAAAGATTGCAACTTAATTATTTTATAAATAGTACTAAGTGAATGGCAAATGTAATGAAGTTGTTGAAATCAGGTTGGCGGCACTGCGCTTTTTTGACCATGTTTATCATTGATTCATTGTTTATAACCTGCATCTAAATAACCTTCTATTTGAGTTTAATTCCAATTCTTTTCATTTGTTTTTAATATTGAATCTCTTATATATCTGCTATTAAAAGTGCTAATAATTATTGTTATTTATTAAAATTATAAATAAAAACTGTGCAATGGACGAAAATGTGTATTTTCTTCCTACTGGAGATAAAATATTGTATGTACCTCGTGAGTAAAGTGCCATTATTCCCCTCGCGATAATTATCTCCCTCGACTGCGCCTCGGGAGCTAATTAGAGTTATTCCCTCGGCTGCGCCTCGGGAATTAAAGAGTCTAATTGCCCCGGCTTCGCCTCGGGATTTAGGGACCATGGTTCCTTCGGCTTTGCCTCAAGAACCAACTTTTTCGCTCAGGGAATAATGGCTTACTTTACTCCCTAGGTGCATAAATAACTATTATTACTGACTCTTAACTTACATACTTACCTTAACATTGTAACAGGTAACTGGCTCTTATTATTGCTTCCGAGCTTACCAAAGGTAACGGAAGCATTG
Source organism: Gerris lacustris (assembly GCA_951217055.1). NCBI lineage: Eukaryota > Metazoa > Arthropoda > Insecta > Hemiptera > Gerridae > Gerris > Gerris lacustris. The sequence goes on along the minus strand of OX578277.1, from coordinate 107,427,660 downwards.
TGTTCACTTTTGAGAACAAAAAAGTTTTATGCCTCCGATTTTAAAAATTCCAAGACAGAAATCCGTTTCAGACATCAGGGAACATTTTTGGTTCCGTGTCTGTCTGTCTGTCTGTTGGTCTGTGTGTCCGCGAATCGTGAAACGTGCGTGATAACTTGAGTAAATGTTGTCCGATTTTGATGAAATTTGGTAGACATTTTTATTTTACCAATGCTCAGGTCGAGTTCGTTGGACAACGTTATCCGTTCAAGCGTTCACGCGCAGCGCTCGCGTAAACGTGAACTTCAAATTTAAAATTGGAATTTTCGGTCGGGAAAAAAAATTAAACCTTATCTATTCAATGAGACGAACATTTTTTTCAAATACAATTTTTTAAGTAAAACCTACAGCGACACCTCTATAAAGTGTTAAAGATCGCTAAAAAATGTTAATTGTTTTTACACAATAAACAATATAACAATAAAGTAATAAAACTTTAATGTTAATATAACAATAAAGTACATGATAGGATGCGAGGAAGCTATGTGCCACACTAATTGGCAGTGTATTTTTTATTTAATTTATTTATTGTTCTTGTTAATTAAATTCATAGTTATGTGTAATAAGGAAATAAGGATTAATGTTAAAATTAATTATAGAAAGTAAGATTGAGAAAAATTATTGTTTAGATAAATAATTATTAACATAGCTGAAAATTATAAAGATAATAATGTAGAAATACCTTGTTTACAGGCCTGAAGATGTCCCTTAAGGGATGAAATATAGCCAATTACTAAAATACTACTAATATGAAGTAATTTTTAATCACCCATCACCCCATCACGACCTACCATAGAAGATATACAAATTATAGGGGACCACAGCTCTTTAAAAAAGGAAACTATAAGGGTCCATGGTTCTGCCTGAGGGATCCTAATGAAGACGAAATGAAGGATTACACCATAGCTTTCAAATTTCATTATTCAAATTATAGTTGAAGAAAGGGGTGTAGGGATAGGAGAGAAGAAATGTGGTATTAAATCACTTATATATTTAATGAGTTCGAATCCCAGCTAAGCGAGACATGTTTTACACATATAATAACATAATGTTATTACTGGACAGGGAACTGGCAACTTAACACATCTATCCCCCTCCCTCTTCCCTTCCTGTAATAACCAAATGCAATTTCAATCGGATAGTAAAAAGAAATTAAATTTAATTGTTATCTTTTAATGGAATTTCTCATCCACAAATTTCCAATTGTTAATTTCAAAGACCATTAACTCGAAATTGAAGAAAACAAAATGGTGACCGTAATAAAAATTTTATACTGAAACTGACAGGAGCAGCCAAGTGTCAACCACCCCCCCCCCCCCCCCCGTCTATGCTGGCTAATTCTAAAACTCAATTATAAGTTTTATTATGGAAAACTTTTCACTGCATTTTCCAAACTAATATAAACTTTCAGAACTAAAAACACCTTCTACCTACTGTCTCTAATGGCCGTATTCTATATATTATTTAGCATTTACCATTTTTACTTTTATAAATTACGTTAGTTTTACAATAGATTGTTCATTTGCCTTGGTAAGTTTTTAATTATTATTTATTAAAATAGACTGCAAATCACTTATAGCAAAATTACTTATAACACAATACAACAAATTTAAATCACAACTTAAAATTCATTATAAAAAACAATAAAAATATTTCTCTACTCTGAAGTAACAATATTAATAATTGAAATCAATAATAATTATTAAGGAGACTCAACCGGATTTAAAAATATAAAATCAGTAAGAAATCTGAATAATAAAGCATACAAATGCAATACATTATAATCTATATATATAAAACTAAGAGTGACAGTGACTGATCATCAAAAATTCTCCTACTTCCCATTGACCTAGAGATTTGAAATTTGGTACATAGATAGAGTGTACCATAAATAGGAAAGTGCGGCCATTTTGATTTCGATATGTGTCCGCCATATTGAATTATAGCCGCCATCTTGGATTTTTTCATCAGTAATTCTCCTACTTCCCATTGACCTAGAGATTTGAAATTTGGTACATAGGTAGAGTGTACCAATACTAGAAAAGTGCGGGTGTTTTGATTTCGATATATAGCCGCCATATTGAATTATAGCCACCATATTGGATTTTTTAAACACGTGTATATTTTTATGTGTCGTATATCGTTTTAAAGGCCTTGATTAATACTTTAATGTTGTGGTATTTATTTATTTTTAAAAATTTTTGTACGGGTACATTTGTTCCGATTTGTACTTTTGGTTCAGGTTAAGAAGGTGAAATAATTTTTTTAAATTTTATTTTTACATTTATTAGAATTCATTAGCCTAAATAATGATCTTATACATGGTTTGATTTTTAAATATATTTTTGGTACCTATGGGTACACGGGTACAAATATGCTTTTAAACACAAAACCTACTTTCATGTATATCGTTGAAAAACTCTTGAATAGGCCTTTAATTGTAGTTATGTAGTGTTTTGTGATATTTTTACTTTTTAGGGGGGTAAAATTGAAAAAAGTCCTTATATAGCTGTTTTTTGGCAATGGTTCCTTAGGTTTTGGTTGAAATTTAAAATATTGTTATTATTTTTTACTCTCCTTTTCGAGACGTTTACGAATATACCTCATTTATTTTGTTATCTTCATTTTGACTTTTTCGGGTAAAAAAATCACAGGGGTGTGGCTTGACGATTTTTTGGTAAAAAATAAAGTTTGTACTATCTTCATGAAATTTGTCACGCTTATAAAAATGAAAAATACAAGACGAAAGTGCTCTTGGACTTTTTTTCCCAAGACTCTTAGTTTCCGAGAAAAAGCCACTCAAAGTTCATATTTGGCAATTTTTGGGGTTTTCGATTGGCCATTTTTTGGGCTTTAAAAGTGCTAAATGGTAAACTGACGGCATATTCGTAATCTACTCGACGGGGGCTTTAAAAAAACGTATAGTTTGTATGGGGTTGTCGACAACTTTTTTTGCCCAAATTTTCCGGCTCAAAATCTGGGCCCAAAAATAGGGAAATTAATAAAACATTAAAAATATGAGAAATATTGATTCGATTTGATTTAAAATTTGTATGCATGCCTTATTTAATATTAGGAACTCGGAAAAAAATTAATACTTGAACATATTTGTACACATGTGTACTTTTGGTACATACGGTACCTAATGTGTTATTTTAACTTGAGATTTTATGTTGTGAAACAATGTGTTATTAGTAATGATTTTATTTAGTAAGCTTTATACCATTCAGTGAATTTAATTTGTTTTAATATAATGTTGGTACCTATATGAGGTACATGGGTACAATGATCGAAATGCTCGAAATATATCATATTATATATAATTTTACAGTGCTTGAAAAGTACTTTCATTGTTGTTATGTACACTTTTTCAAAATTTTACATTTTAAGGGGTGTAAAGCATAAAAAACCGTTAATTTATCTGTTTTTCCGAATTGGTTTTTTAGATTATAATTTAAATGGAAAACTAATTAATAATTTTTTACTGCTCTTATCGAGACCTTTACAACAATACCAATTTTGATAATATTCGATGAATGAATAAACCACTGCTGCTGCTCAGCAGAGTAAGGATTTTTTATTCGATAGACTGCTGCGCAGTCCGTGAATTGTTGGTTGAGTTAGTCTAATTGTAGCCGTTACTCTTGGCGACAAGCTTTCTACATCAGTTTTCTGGTGTTTAATTTGACATAATATGACCAACCAATGAGAGAAGACTTTGAGAAAGGCTTGGGTTTGTCTTTGTGGGGGGGGGGGGGGGGTGCATTGTTTTGTTTATTTTTGACACATTTTGACAGTTTTTGATACGGCGCGGCAATAAAAGAATAAAGTGTATAGAAAAATAAAAATATAAATTAATCAAATATAGATATATGTATAAAATTACAAGATAAAAAGAACTTTATATATACTACGTTTTTTAATTCAATTAATTTATCTTCATATTCAATTATTTATCTTCTTTGTTTAATTGGTTTACTTATTCTTTTTCGCTGTCATTCACTGTTTACCTCTTAATAAAAAATCTTAAATTTGAAATCTGTCAAAATGAAGGATTGTAAATATTTGGGATATGACAAAACAAATAAAATAACTTGCGGATTTTTTCCGAACAGACTTTCCATGAAGCAAATTTGCTGAAAACTAATTAAATTCTGCTGAAAAATTACTAAAAGCATTAAAATATTGTTTGTGCCATGCCCTAAGGAACTTCATTTAGAAACTAAACTTCAAACGCATTCTAGCGGTGAACTAACAAACTAAGACATATAAAACTTTTACCAACAACAGTTTTATGAGTTAAGATTTCATTTCTGATGCAATAATATTATTAAATAAAAAAAAATTACACTGTTAAACAAAATACATTATCCACATAGTTAGTGCCAAGTAAATATGTAGGAAATATAAAAACTTATGGTTAAATTCATTTATAATGAAAAATATATTTTATATAAAAAAAGCTGGTCATATATTTAATTGAGATAAAATGTTTAAATATAAGCAATAAAAAATAATATAAACTAATTGCACTAAAATACAAAATTATTTAATAAAAAAGGTATATTACTTATATTGTTTTAATTATTTTTTACACCTAGCGCCAACTTCTAGACGAATAAGGCACGCGAAGCGTGCCAATTCGGCTAGTATATCATAAATTCGAAAATATTATTTTATAATTTTATGCATAGGTATATATTTTTTTTTAAAATGTAATAATTTTAAATGAAAATTCTAATATATTAACAATCTAAATTCTAATTTAGACTTAACAATAATAATAATAATAGTAGTAATAATAATAATAAAAGATATAAATGAAATAAATGATATATAAAGAATACTACGTTAGTGATATAGTTTAGGTCAAGTTAGTTTAAATTAGCTGACGGGGTTGTATAACTCTCAGAGAATCCGACGGTACTGGCATTACATTCTAAATTCAATTCAAATGATAATGGAACAAAGGTTATTAAGGTTTATTTTCATATAATAAGTATATTTAGCTTACAGATAAGGTATCAAATAAAACTGCTCCTAAATTTTAGTAAATAAAGAGAGGATTCAATTTATATTAATGATAAAATTTCATATTAAAACAATAAAATTTAAAAACATATCGATATATGTATGTAATTGTGTGTATGTGTGTTTTATATATATAACAGTCAATAATGTGTGTAAATTTGAATAATTAGATTATTATGATTAGGGTATCAGGCTCATCCTCTACGCTCGGGCAACCTTGTAGAGGAGTACAACAAAAAAAAATATGTATTTATGATTATTGTCAAGAACTATGTATATTTTAACTAAATGTATTTCTGTTAATGTAATTATGTTGAATAAAAAAAAAAAAAAAAAAAAAAAAAAAAAAAAAAAAAAAAAAAAAAAATTGATGTGGCACATAGCTTCCTCGCATCCTATTACGTACTTTACTGATTTTATGCTTTTACAAGCCATTATTGTCTAATTTGTTTAATTTTTTCTCCCGTTTATTTTAATCTGTCAAAATTGTTTTGATTTTTTACATGAATTAAATAATATCAATTTAGCAAAATGTAAAGATCGCAGACGGATCAAATTAATCTGGAGCTATCTGCGGGTTACTTTCGATAAACTATAAAAGTTCCATACAAATCAGATAAGTACTTTTGAAGCCAAAGGTGTTAAGAAATGTATGTTTGTGGGCATATGGAAGAGAAAAAAATGAGCGCAGAAAGTTGAAATTTATATGGGACCAACAATGAGCTAGTTATGACCTACCATCTAAATTTCATTAAAATCGGACGTGTAGTTTTTAAGATATGTTGGTTCGCAACAGTTGAGCGACTGACGCAAAATCATCATCATCGTCATCCTCGGCGCTACAGCTCTCGAAGAGCCTGGGCCTGCAGCACTTCGCTTCTCAAGAGGTCCCGCTGCTGCGCAACAGCCCTCCATCTCCTAACCCCTATCGTCCTCAGATCATCCTCCACCTGAGCCATCTCAGCCTAGGACGTCCTCTAAGCCTTCTTTCGCCAGGTTTACCCTCATGCAACTTCTTAGCAGCTCTATTCTCCGGCATTCTCTCAACATGACCTAGCCACCTTAGCCTATTTTTCTTGATTTCAGCCACCAGGTCCGGTTTGCCGTAAAGGATACGTAGCTCTTCATTCCACCGGATTCTCCATCTTCCATCCTCGTTCACTGGACCGAAAATCCTTCTCAATAATTTTCTCTCCTAACGCCGTAAGAGGTTTTCATCAGAGTTCGTAAGAGACCATGTCTCCGATCTGTACACAAAATACCGACAGATTAATAAGGAACCAAAAATATTCCCTGATGTCTGAAACGGATTTCTGACTTGGAATTTTTGAAATCGGAGACATCAAATATTTTTTTTCTTCAGAACGATCACATAGCTTCGGTTACCTTCAGTAAGCTCGGAAGGAAACAAAGAATCAAGGAACTTTGTTACTTTAGCACCCCCCTTGGTTCTAAACAATAGTCTGCCCGACAAAAGTCACAAAAGTTTGTATGTTTCTTTCCCCAAGACATTGAGACTCCTGGGTTTTATTACGATATTTTAAGATTGAGTTATCATGTGTAAGACTAAAAATCATTTACAGAAATCCGAAGGACAATGAGTTCTACAGTTTTCTTAGCACTTAATATTCCTTTGTCTACATAGTTAATAATTTGACTGAGAGATATTATCACATTTTTATACATGAGTGTGATATCCCTTTGTCCCAAGGTAATTGGACTAAATATCCCTTTGTCTTAATAGTATTTTAGACTAAGGAATATATACTATTCTGTTAATGTTCCTTTGACTAAATAACTATTAAGATAAAGGGATATAGGGGGGTGCTAAAGTAAAAACGCACCATTCATTTACTATTTATTTGAATTTGAAAATATCGGTCCGAGAAAAATTAGACAAACTTTCTCATATACGAGTACAACAGTATTGCTTGGTACAGTGTTTTTTATTCAATAGTTTTTCATTTTCGAGTTTTCATAGATACATTTAATTATTATTGAAATGTTTACTAAAATTTACCATAAACATAACTTCTCCCTTGGGGAACCGGTAATCTAGCCTTTCCTAAATAAAACTAAATTTGATAAATTAAAAAAGCAAATCTCAAAATGAGTTTGAGCTCTTATGGCGTGTGCAATTGTTGACCGATTTTATTTCTAATTGGGGTGCTTAAACCTCAAACTAATGCTCTTTAAGTCGAGTATTTATCATTTGTCATAGTACAAGAGTTATTAAATATTTACTGGTGCAACGGCCGTATAGGGAGAAGAGACTGGTAATTAAAATAATACACCATCATGGTTGATGGTTCTTTAATGACTTCCCAGTCTAATTGGTTTTGACCACGTTTATTTTCTCTTTTATTATATATTATTTTAGCATTGTTATTTATTACTATTGCTTAGTTTCTTTTGGCTATTTTTTTATAATATATAAATAGAGTCCAAACTACGATTTGGAGAATATTATATTGGCACTTCTTTAGATTGTTACTCCCCTTATAAACAAAACAGAGGGGAGTAACACTCTAAAGAAAGTGTACGGAATGTTCTTCTTTAGATTGTTACTCCCCTTATAAACAAAACAGAGGGGAGTAACACTCTAAAGAAAGTGTACGGAATGTTCTTCTTTAGATTGTTACTCCCCTTATAAACAAAACAGAGGGGAGTAACACTCTAAAGAAAGTGTACGGAATGTTCTTCTTTAGATGGTTACTACCCTTATAAAAACAGAAGTATGATATTCCTTTGTCCCAAAGTACATTGTCTAAATAACCTGTTGTCTTTATATTTTATTTAGACAGTCATTTATATTCTAAAGAACATAGCGGAGTGACAATCTAAAGAAGTACCATAATATTCTTAGCAATGGAATGAATGATTATGGTCCTGATTCTATTCTTAGAAGGCTTTGGAAACAAAACTATTTAGGCATACATTTTATTGCTATAGGCCTACACGATCATTGGAAACATAGCCACTAATACCTAGCATGAGCCCGAAGCATGGGGTGAAGGCTAGTTCTCTATAAACATGGGTCTTAAAACGGTGTCAGACGTACGACCCCCGCGTGGAGTGCGGGGTGAAGACTAGTCTTATTTTTACAATATTCTTGAACTTTACGTTAGTCAATTTTAATCTATATTCTTGGATATTGACAACGCCAAGGAACATACCTAACTTTGTCAGCTTTTAGAAAGAAGAAAACCAAATATTTATTACACTGACTGAAGATGACTCTCTAAGATCGAAACCTTTCAGATAAACATGGTCATAAACTGTTCTTTTATTCACACTTTAAAAAGCCAACTCATTTTTACAAGCTTTTCTTTAACTTGCAATGTTTGTATGTATGTATGTATCTAGGTATGTATGTATGTTCGGGGCAAATCATGCAACTGAATTTTAAAGCAGTTACCCTCAACCGATTGAATTGAAATTTGGTATACACGTTTAGTTTGGATGACAATGAATGGTCAACTAAGTGATGTCATTCTAAATCCAATGTGGCGGACTAATTATTTTTAAGCACGAACATGATATGGGTATCAAATGAAAGGGTTTGATGAGAAGAATACGCAAAATAAAATGTCTTCACTTTAAATCCAATATGGCGGATGTCCTAAGATAAAAGCTTGTTTTTAAAAATGTTTTTACTATAAATTTATATTATTTATTTTAAACTTTTAAATATGCGGAAAAAAGAAAAAGAGAGAAAAAAAAATGTAAGAACATGTTTGTTGAAATTGAAGGATTCTATTTATGGATTTGGGTGTGGGCGGATGGACAGAAGTTTTGGGAATTGCGAGGAATAATTGGGAATTATTGGGTTTGTAGTCATGAAGCACTGAATAGTTCGACCCTGACGCTTCTCGTCTTTATCCCGTATCGTAAATTAACTTTAAATAACCCTCTGACCTTTTTAATTCAATTATAGTTCGTTTTGTACGAAAAAGAATTTCCGTCTCAAATCGAATAATTCGGCCTTGGTTTTACACAACTTGTGTAATATATTTCGTGCTACGGTTCTTTACTTAATTCTTTGGAGGTACATTTCGTTCTTTTTTTTTTTGTAACTATGTTTTGTTCTAGCTTTATTGTAAAGTTTAAAACATAAACAAGATTTAAATATCAATTTTTTTTTGTGTGTAGATAGACTTTTACTATTCCAGATGATTTTTGTTTTCATTTAATACAACTTACATATCGTAATCATAATTTAAATCTATGTAATAAATGATGTAATAATAAACTATAAACTTCACTAATTCATTTATAAATGATTTTTTTTTTATTTATTCAATTTATTACAGTTAATTGCCTTATAACTATAGATATCTTTTAACATAATACATATAATTTGACAGTAAATCAGCTTTTCCAAGCTGTGGTCCCTAAGATTAGGGTAAAATGAATTGCCTTAATTCTAATAAATTAAATTACATTTCTCCTATGAAAATATAAATTATAATACAATCACTTTAATCAACAAAAAATAATAAAAACTTCTGTATAAATGTTTAATACTTTTTCAACAAACACGCCTACTACATCTTATATAATTTTACCTGCGCATACTTCTTTCATATTATCTTTATATTTTTTTTTTTTCTTTTTTATGTATTTGATATATTATTATATTTTATTTTATTACTTTTATTTTAATTTATTAATATTATTTATTTTATTTTATTTTTTTAAATACTTTACATTACATTTTTCTTTGCCTCACTCACAATTATTAAGCCATAAATGCTATAAAATAAGCCATAAATTAAGCTATAAATGAATAGTCTGTTGGGATTCCGACCGGATACCGGCTGAATGTTTTTATTTATGTTTTTGTATTTTGATTTAAGGTTGTCAATGTTCAAAAATATAAGTCAGTTGAGTTTAATAAATGAAGACTTGCGTTACTATTAGAATTAACTAATAGCATATATCATAATAGGTTATGGGCTCTACTGCGACCACGTGAATAACTCTACAATCCAAGTAAGTCATTATTTTTTATAAAAGAAAAAAAAAAAAAATGTCATCCGACACGAAATTCAGTATTGAAAAATTGAACAGTGACAATTATGGTCCTTGGTCATATAAAATGAAAATGTTGCTTATCAGAGAGGGACTCTGGTCAGTGGTTAAAGACCCCCCTCCTGACAAACCTGAATTGACTTGGACGACAAATGACGAGAAAGCGCAGTCAACAATTGCGTTGAGCATTGCTGACAGCCAAATCATTCATGTAGTTCAGTGCACGACGGCAAGGGAAATGTGGTTTAAAATCAGGGGTATCCATGAAAGGGAAAACCTTTCCAACAAATTATACCTCTTAAGGAAGCTGTACCAGTCTAAAATGGAGACCAATATGAATGAATATATCCGCCACGTCCTGGAGCTGGTGGAGCGCTTAAGAGGTATAGGTGAGGAAATAAAAGAATTCCATGTCGCCGCACTGTTACTGAGTGGTTTGCCGGAGCAATACAATGCACTTGTGACTGCGCTCGACACTAGGCAAGACAACGAATTAACTCTCGACTACGTTAAAGCCAAATTGCTAGATGAGTACTCCAGACAGGAACAACGTACTTCTGACAGTAATATAAAAACTGAGACAGCATTTAAAGGGAATTATAAAATGTCTAAATCACAAAAAAATAGTCCTGTTCCTAACAAAATCAAATTTAATTGCCCAATTTGCTCAAAAAATCATTCAAAAGAACAATGCTATTTTTGGAAAGCAACAAATTTAAGAAAAAATTCAGCAAAAACAGTTTCCAACTCTGGCCATTCCTCCAAAGACGATTATTGTTTATTAACCCCTAAAACTAATACGAATATACGTAATAAAGTATGGTATGTCGATTCGGGGGCGTCCAGTCACATGACCAACAATAGGCAATTTTTTAATAATTTAAGTCCCATTAAAAGCGAAATTGTCACTGCTAGTGGTCAAATAATTGTGGCTGAAGGAATAGGAGATGGATATATAACTGTCAATGATATAGAATCAAATCCAACTAGACTCAAAATTAAAAACGTATTATACGTTCCTAAATTAGAAGGCAATTTATTGTCCGTAACTGTCCGTATTAACTGTCCGTAATTACGGACAAAGGAAATAGAGTTACATTCGTACAAAACAAATGTGAAATTCAATTAAAAAATGGGGTAACTTTTGTTGCACATTTAAACAATTTATACAAACTTTACGAAAATAAAGCATTTATAGCTGAAAACACAGAAACCTGTGGTTACAACTGTATCCATTCATGGCATAAAAAATTAGGCCACAGAAATGCATGTCAAATAAAACAGTTGGTATCTGACAACTTAGCTAAGGGAATAAAATTAAAAGATTGTGGGAACAAATATTTTTGTGAATCATGTATAACGTCAAAATTAACCAGAAAATCATTTCCGAAAAATAATGTCAAAATTAGTAAACATAAATTAGACTTAGTAGTTAGTGATGTCTGTGGCCCGATGGAAAATACCCCTGGTGGGAATAAATACTTCGTGTCATTTACGGATGATTATTCAAGATATACAACAATTTATTTAATGAAAACTAAAGATCAAGTCGGAAAAAAACTTGAGGAATATTTAGCGATGATTAAAAATAAATTTAACTTAGTCCCAAAAATCCTAAGATCGGATGGAGGGGGAGAGTACATAGGAAATAAAACGCAAAATATATTAAAGAAATACGGAATACAATTCCAATCCACCGTTCCATATAGTCCTGAACAAAACGGAATATCCGAACGTAAAAATAGAACTATATGTGAATCAGCTAGATGTATGTTATTCGATGCCGGTTTAGATAAAAAGTACTGGGGAGAAGCTGTAATGACAGCAAATTATTTAATAAATAGATTACCCACGAAACCGTTAGACAAAACCCCTTTTGAATTGTGGTTTGACGGTAAATTACCAAATTTGAAACATTTAAGGCCCTTCGGATCAAAAGTTTTGGTACACGTCCCTAACGAAAAACAAACAAAATTCAGTTCTCGTGCTATTCCTGGCGTCTTAGTAGGGTATAGTGAAATATCTAAAGGCTACAGGATTCTCATTACAGATACAAACAGAATTAAAATATCTAGGAATATAAAAATTATACAAACAAACACTAAACATCCGACTGAAGGAGAGGGGACTTGTCCATTAAATAGGAGTGATCCTCTTGAAACAATTGAAGTTAAAAGCAACTCACCTCAAAAGACAGAAAACAATGAAACTACCGCAATAAGAAGATCCCAAAGGTCGACCAAAGGTATTCCTCCTCAAAGATTGACCTATGTGGCAAAAACAAATAAAAAAATAATATACGAACCTACATCATGGAAAGACATGATGACCTTAGATGAAAAGGAGAAACAAAATTGGATCATCGCGGCAGAAGAAGAAATGGCAGCTCTTCTCGAAAAAGAAACGTGGATCCTGACAGACCCTCCTCAAGAAAAACGACCTATAGGTTGTAGATGGATCTTTAAGGTAAAGTACAATAGCGAAGGTGACGTCGATAAATACAAGGCCCGTCTAGTAGCCAAAGGATACAACCAAAAGTTCGGGAGCGACTACGATAGCACATTTGCCCCAGTGGTGAAACAAACAACTATTCGAATCTTACTTACTGTAGCCACAAAACTAAATTTAGAAGTGCAACATTATGATGTCAAGTCTGCTTACCTGAACGGCGAACTTTGTGAAAACATATATATGACTCAACCTGAAGGATTTATAGACAAATCTCGTACGGAAATGGTGTGTAAACTCCAGAAGTCATTATATGGTTTGAAACAATCAGGAAGAGCCTGGAACATCAAAATCAACGAAGTTCTGAAAGACCTTGGATTTAAGAGAAGTGAGGTAGACCCTTGCTTGTATGTAAAATACGAAGCAGGAACACCTGTGTATCTCTTAGGCTACGTTGATGACCTGCTAATAGCTCACAAAAATTCAGAGGTCATAAAGTCCATAGCAGAATCATTGAACACTACATTTGGAATCAAAAAATTAGGAGATCTCTCGAACTATTTAGGAATAAAAATTGATAGAAACAAACACGGCTACGCTCTCAGCCAAAAACAGAAAATAGAGGATTTGATAAATAAACATGGACTTGAAGATGCGGCTGGAGCGACAACACCAATGCACCCATCATATCCAAGCCTACAGGGAGAGGAAGATCTACTAGAAAGCAACGAAGAATACAGATCAGCTATTGGATCATTGCTCTACCTCAGTACAACAACCAGACCAGACATAGCCTTGCCTGTGAGTTGTCTTGCAAGAAGGGTAAGCAAGCCTCGTCAAAGAGACTGGAATCAAGTAAAAAGAATTATAAAATATTTAAAAAGCACCAAGGACATGAAACTAAACTTAAACGCTTCACCCGATGAAACACTCCAGTTAAAAGGATTTACTGATGCAGACTGGGCCGGAGATCTAATTGACAGAAAGTCTACAAGTGGATATGTTTTCTTACTAGGTAACAGCCCTATATCATGGTCCACGAGAAAACAGAACTCAGTGGCACTTTCATCTACCGAGGCCGAATATATATCGGCAGCAAGCGCTTGCCAAGAAGCGATCTGGCTCCGACAGATATTAGAAGATTTTGGATTTCCACAGGAATCACCCACCACCATCTACGAAGACAATCAAGGCTGTATTGCAAAAGGAGACCAGTATAGCCAAAAGGAGACCAGTATAGCCAAAGAACGAAACACGTGGACATAAAATATCATTTTGTCAAAGATTTGGTAAATGAAAAAACCGTACAATTTATTTACTGTGAAAGTGGAAAGATGACAGCGGATGCGCTTACAAAACCAGTCACTCGTCCTAATCTAGAGAAATTTCGAACAGAAATGAACATCTCGGCGAGTGGGGGCTCTGCGTAGCAACGACTCGATGTCCTTTCTACTTCATCAAATTACATATTTTAAGTTTAATCTGTTAATTTAATTAATATTGAATGAAATTCAATATTAACGTTTTACAAACATATCAGGACGGTATCAGATCGAGTGGGGGTGTTGGGATTCCGACCGGATACCGGCTGAATGTTTTTATTTATGTTTATTATGTTCGAGATTGATTGATTTAAGGTTGTCAATGTTCAAAAATATAAGTCAGTTGAGTTTAATAAATGAAGACTTGCGTTACTATTAGAATGAACTAATAGCATATATCATAATATAGTCCTGCAAAAAAGTGTCTGACTAACATTAGTCTAAAATATTGTGTATAAGTAAATATTTTGGTGCCTTTTAAGATTATGTGGTCATTTAAGTTCGTCTGCGGGACATAGCTTGGCAATGGGCATTTGAAGAAAACAAACCGGTGGAGAGCGGACATGGTCCGGCCCTTTTTGGTGGACAGTGTGATTTTCATGATCCTGAATAAAAACTTAGTAGACCAATAATCAAGTTGATAGTATTGTGTCACTCAATAGGTTAGTTAATCAAATATTACTCCAAATCAAAGAGGACACCTGTTAAGTGACAAACTACCATCAACTTGATTATTGGTCTACAAACTAATTTCGTACCAGGATCATGAAAATCATATTGTCCTCCATAAAGGACGGGACATGGTCACTCTCCACCGGTTTGTTTTTTTCAAATGTCTATTGCCAGGCTATGTCCTGCAGACGAACTTAGCCGACCACATATTCTTAAAAGGCTCCAAAAGATTTACTTATACACAAAATTCTAGCTTGATGTTAGTCAGACATTTTTTTGCACGCTATCTCCTGGAATATTATTTTTTCATACACTGATCAGGTTTTACTGTTCGACTTTATTCAGTGTGAGTATGTTGAGTTAAATCTTTGCTAGAACAAGCCGTTCAGTTGTTAGATGATTATTTTATACAGGGTGGAGCGCGGCAGACGTATGAATTTGAAGAGGGAATTGCTCCCTTCCTATTGGTCCTAGACGGTTGAGAATAGGGTCGTTTGAAAGAGGGGGACGGGAAGTTTATGTTCCACGTTTCATCAGGACAGGGCCACAGCCCACACAGCAACGGTTTGCGTAAACTTTTTGCAAGACAGATTTCCAGGAGGCGATTTAAACTGGCCAGCAAGATCGCCTGATTTGGCTCCTTGGGATTTTTTTCTGTGTGGATACCTTAAATCCTTGGTGTACAGCGATCGTCCCAGAACCCTGGAAGCCCTGAAGAACAAACATTCGAGCCAAAATTGCCGAAATTCCTGTGGAAATGTTCGAAAGAGTGCACATAAACTTCAAAAAAGGCTTAATCAGTGTTTGGAGTGTTAGGGGAACCACTTATCCGATAATTTGTTTTAATCTAGGTAAATTTAAATTTCCCATGTTATTGAATCAGGAAAAAATTTTTAAAAAAATTATTTTGTAAAATTCTGTTTTATTACATTTTCAAATTCATACGTCTGCCGCGCCCCACCCTGTATATAATTGGTTGTATTTGATTGACTATTGTTTGTTGTAAAATAAAAAAATATATTTTTTTCTTAATTTGTCTTGTCGGTTGTAGACTTGAAGAAAAGAAAAGCTTTGGTTTTTTCTATTTATTTGTATTGTATCCGGGGTATGGATTGAAAAGAAAAAGAAAAGCATCTAAGGATTGTGTAAGGTGTCCAGTGTGTAGAGATTAGGGATTAGGGATGGGATCAGATTCAGTGTCCCGTTGTGTTCTATCCTACACAAGGTATTAGTAGACCGAAAAAGGGATTCTTTTCTTTTACCACTGAACTGGGAAGGGAATTTACGGTAATTGGATTCCTAACAATCTTCTTTCACCGTCTCCTTTACCTTCCCCCACTTCCCTCCTACATAAAAACACAATATTGGCATTATTATCAAATCGAAACAAAGAAACAAAAGTGTATATATGAAACAAAAGAATAGAAATATATATATGTAGTAGGTATATAAAAATGAACCAAAATAATGAAAATATGTATTAATAACTTTTATCTACGACTTGCATTGTAAGTGGACTTTACATTGCTAATAACAGGGCAGGAAGTGTTACATCCCTCCTATGGGAGTAAAAAAACAATCATACTAACTTAAATGGTATTTTTTTTTTAGGTATTTATTAAGTATTATGTTGGTAGTAAAGTTTTCCGCGGTTTATAGCTTATTTTAAGGAAGGTTACTTTAGGTTATCATACAAAGTCTTTAAATAAAAAACAAACTATTGAAAGTGTTTGTTGTAAAACGTGTATATTTAGTATAAATATTGTTATTTTAATAAATCAAGTAACTAAATATTAGTTTAACTACAAACTTAATAGCTATTAGCCATGGTGCACTAGTCGTAGATAAAATTTAATCCGCAACATGGATCGAAGTATTTCTGCTCTCGGGATTATCTCCTCATTTATTTCCTCATTATGGCCATAAGGCCTCGAGAGCTAATGAAGTTTTCTCCTTCGGCGGTGCCTCAGGAGAAAACTTTAACCTCGAGCAGGAAAACATACTTCTCTCCCTTGTTGCGTAAATAACTATTGGTACCCTGTTGTAAGTAAATAAGATGATAAGAATTTGATTTTGACAAAAGAAATTAAAGTTCATTGCTTAGGATAAATTTAGAAAAGTGAAGTATTTAACAAGAGTCAAAAGATGGATTCAGGATTAGTCAGAGGACCTGAAGATTCTGCAGGTTGAAAATTGGGTACTGTTTTACTTTAGAACCCCCCTGATTCATTTTGTCTTAATAGTTATTTAGGCAAAGGAACATTAAGAGATTAGGTATATATATATATTCCTTAGTCTAAAATATTATTAAGACAAAGGGATATTTAGTCGAATATACCTTGGGACAAAGGAATGTCACACTTTTGTATATTAATACTTTTGTGAGAATATCCCTTAGTCTAATTAACAATTAGGACAAATAAATATTAAATATACATACGCATAGAAAACTGTAGAACTCAATGTCTTTCAGATTTCAGTAAAAGATTTAGTCTTACACATGATAAGACTCAATCTAAAAGAAGTGTAATAAAACTGCCCCAGGAGTCTCAATGTTTTGGGGGAGACAAACTCACACACCTTTGAGACTTTTGTCGGGCGGACTATTGTTTAGAACCAAGGGGGGTGCTAAAGTAAAAAAGTGTCGAAAATTGATTGGGGAAGCGCTGAACAGAAGAGGAATGAATAAGGTAATTGAAGAAGGGTGAAACTCTTCGGCCCTATGGTCACAGAAGAGGCGACGAGTGGAGATGCAGGCGATACTTGAACCTATGAGCCAACCTCGCCTCCTCTACGCCACTTCCTCTGAAGAATCAAATTTACGACTTAAGAAGCGATTTACGCTTAAGAAGTGTATTTTATTTACAACAAGTAGTTTAAATACATTTCTTGCTGTGCAAACGTGAGGGCCATCAGTAAGTGCTTTTTCACCTAAAGAGAGGGTCCCCTCTCAAAATTATTTTATTACAATGCTGTTTTGTTATATGTCTATATTCATATAAGCTTTTTGATTTTATTTTTATCCATTCAATTATCTCTCAAATTTTAAATCAATATTTTAATCAATGTTTTAATTCTTATTTGTTAGTTTATATTTTATAATTGAAATGAGTTAAATTTAATATCTTCAATTCTCTAGTTAGGAGATGTTGCTTTATTTTTTTTCTTAAACATATTTATATTATTAATATTTTGTAATAAGGCTGGCAGTCTGTAGTAATAATGAGGTACTAAGTAAGTGGCGTGTCTTTGATTAGTCTTTGTACGGCAAAGTGGATTTTTATGTTTTCTGTCTTGGTGATCTAATAGAGTTTGTTTGAGGAACTGTAGATAAATTAATATGAAAATAATGTATTAATAGGGATTTTTTGTATAGTGATTTAATTTAGAATGCATTAGATTTAGAATACGTTTAAACGGAAGAATATATTTTTGGCTTTTTTAATGAGATTTTTAATACAGTTATTAGAATTATGTTAGCAGGTTCTATGCTTATTGGGGGAAGCCATTCACTAAGCTAATTGGGGAATGGCCAAATTAATTTTAAATTCACTCCTGAAGAGTGGCACTTCTTTTTTTTCTTTTTTATTATTATGATGTTACAACATAACCTGACTGATATCAACATGACTTTTGGTCTCGAAATATATCAAGACCTAAATGTCATGTGTTATGTTTTAAACTCATGTGACTGTAAATTACAGATTCACGTAGATACATAACAGCGCGCGCATCTTCATAACAGTACTTTTGATAATATTATTTACCCTTGACATCAAAGTTACAGAATCTGATCATTTGTCTACGTGTAAATTGGATAATAGGGGATAACGCTATGAGCCCTTCAATTTTGAATTTAAGTGGATTCCTATTCTATGCTTGAACAAGTTTTGTAGTTAAGTCCTTCAAACTTAAGTTTCTCTTACTGATTACTCACTTCTTACTCTCACTATTATGTACGATATGGAAAGATTCAAAGATACATACTCTTCCCTTTTGGTCCTCTTATAAATTTAATAAAAGGACCATGAGCCCTTACAGCCCTTTTGGCCCTTTAAAATTGAGTATATTCCGTATTCCTTGATCAAGTTTTTGAATTGGGTACTTCAAACTCAAGTTGCCAACTATAACTCTTTAACACCCTTTTCAAAAGCATTCAATTTAGCAAATCTCAACTTCTAACAAAATTCTACAAATGAAGGTGTTCTGCATGCCAATCGCTTTTCTCTAAACCCACTCTCATCTGATCTTCACACGCTCCAACTACTATCTCAATGAATTCTAAAACGTCCCAACTTCAATCGTACAAAATCCTTTTATATGTATAATTTCCTTTTACAGACCTTTCTACTTTCTCATATAAAGAGAAAGTATTGAGATGGAACGAAAATTCGATTTGATGGATTTACTCGATTTGAGGTCCCCTTAGTCCAAAATAGTGGTTTATATAAAATTTCCTTCTGTTTTCTGTACAGATGCGTGAAACCTTAAATACATGGTCGATTTTTATGAAACTAAGCAAACAGGTTCAGAAAAATCATATTGGAGCACTATCCTCCAAAAACTCAAAAAAGAGGTGGTTTTTAAACAATGTCTGTCTGTGTCTTGTTTGCTTTAACTATTGGACTGATTTGGACGAAATTCAGAAAATTCATACCCCGAGGCGTAATTGTGAAAAGAATTTCAGCTCCAAATGTGGGGGCTTGAATATCCAAATGAGGGGAAATTAAACTATTAAAATTTTACATTTAATAATTCTAACTTATTTATTTATTTTGTTTGTATTGATGTTTTGTTTGTTGTGTTGACAGGTCAGAGAGTAATGTATCGATGTTTTGTTTGTTGTGTTGACAGGTCAGAGAGTAATGTATTGATGTTTTGTTTGTTGTGTTGACAGGTCAGAGAGTAATGTATTGGTGTTTTTGTTTGTTGTGTTGACAGGTCAGAGAGTAATGTATTGATGGTTTGTTTGTTGTGTTGGCAGGTCAGAGAGTAATGAATTGATGTTTTGTTTGTTGTGTTGACAGGTCAAAGAGTAATGTATCGATATTTATTTTGTTGTGTTGACAGGTCAGAGAGTAATGAATTGATGTTTTGTTTGTTGTGTTGACAGGTCAGAGAGTAATGAATTGATGTTTTGTTTGTTGTGTTGACAGGTCAGAGAGTAATGTATTGATGTTTTGTTTGTTGTGTTGACAGGTCAGAGAGTAATGTATTGATGTTTTGTTTGTTGTGTTGACAGGTCAGAGAGTAATGTATTGATGTTTTGTTTGTTGTGTTGACAGGTTAGAGAGTAATGTATTGATGTTTTGTTTGTTGTGTTGACAGGTCAGAGAGTAATGTATTGATGTTTTGTTTGTTGTGTTGACAGGTCAGAGAGTAATGTATCGATATTTTGTTTGTTGTGTTGACAGGTCAGAGAGTAATGTATCGATATTTTGTTTGTTGTGTTGACAGGTCAGAGAGTAATGTATTAATGTTTTGTTTATTGTGTTGACAGGTCAGAGAGTACACAAGAGTCGGACTCCGAGGATGCGGCTACCTCAGCAACTAGTCCTCCGGGTGGGATCAGATATAAAATAGTGGTAATGGGAGGAGCCAAGGTAGGCAAATCTTCCATCATCTCCCAGTTCCTCTACGATACATTCTCTCCTAAATATAAGAGGACAATCGAAGAAATGCACAAGTAAATAACCAAAATAATACTAATAATAATAATAATAATAATGTGATTGTAAAGAAAAGTGTACACTGAAGTAATTCTTAGTGAAAGTAAGTGGATCCTTTAAGGGTAAGAGAAGGAAGAAGAAATACTACTCTTCATTTTACAGTAGCGACGTTTCGGCTTTCCCAGCCATTTTCAAGCCTAAAAATAATAATTTACTGTAAGCATGACATACGTTACATAATGGCTCATTTCAAAGGTTGAGTGCGAATTACGTTTAAAATAACATTACCTCTATAAGCCCTCAAGCTGAAGAGTTAAAAACGAGTTGAGTTCTTAAGTATCTGGGAACTTGTTGTTCTCCACGTCAGAATCCAAAAACCGTAACATACACAAGCATGATCGGTTTTTTGTAATTTGTTCAGGATGTTGATGAACAAGTTTGAATTTTCTCAACATTGCAGCATGACTATCAATTATATTTATCTTATTGAAGCCTCGCTCATTAAAGAGTTAGACGACGCTTTTAAAACCTTTTTGAATGATCATATTGAGAATAATTTCTTCTGGAATATTAAACGTACTGTCATTCAATTCTGTCGTATCACTGCCAAAAAGAATTACATTTATTACCACCTGAATAATAATATTTTTCCTCAACACCTCACTAACAGTTTAAAGAACATTAAAAATTGTTCCAACCAACATTCATTAGTAAACATAAAGACAGATTGTTCATCAACATCCTGAACATATTACAATAAACCGATCATGCTAACTAGTGTATGTTACAGTTTTAGGATTCTGACGTGGTAAACAACAAGTTCCCAGATACTAAAGAACTCAACTCGTTTTTAACGCTTTAGCATGAAGGCTTATAGAGGTAATATTATTTTAAACGTAATTAGCTCTCAACCTTTGAAATGAGCCATAATGTAACGTATGTCATGCTTACAATAAATTATTTTTTTTAGGCTTGCAAATGGCTGAACGCCACAGTAAAATAAAGTAGCTTTTCTTCTTTCTTCTCTTACCCTTAAAGGATCCACTTACTTTCACTAATAGTAATTAGTAATAATAATATTCCAGGAGATAGCGTGCAAAAAAGTGTCTGACTACCATCATCAAGCTAGAATTTGGTACCTAAGTTAATCTTTTGGTGCCTTTTAAGAATATGTGAACGGCTAAGTTCATCAGTGGGACATAGCTTGGCAATAGAGCCGTCATGTCCCGCCCTTTATAGTGGACAATGTGATTTTCATGATCCTAAGTACGAAATTAGTAGTAGACCAAACATTAAAATTAATCATAGTTTGCCAATTAATAGATTAGTTACACAAATATTTCTTTAAATCAAAGTGGTTACCTATTAAGTGATAAAATACCATCAACTTGATTTTTGGTCTACCAACTAATTAAAGCTATTGTAAAGCTATGTCCCGCGTACGAAGTTAGCCGTCCACATAATCTTAAAAGGCTCCAAAAGATTTACTTATACACAAAATTCTAGCTTGATGTTAGTCAGACACTTTTTTGCACACTATGTCCTTGACGATAACATTTATTTATTTTTATTTATTTATTTAATTTTTATTTAATTTTTTTTTATTTATTTTTTTTTAATGAACACTCCAATGAATTGGGAGTGTATTTTTCACTGTCTGTTTCCCGTAGTAAATAATAATTATAATTTGATTTAAATTAAAATTTAAACTTTCCGTAGTATGAAAACTACCAAAAACTTAAAATTGGATAACATTTATGTAAAATTTAAAGTTTAATGTATAATTTTAATTATATATACATCTAATATTATAAGAATTAATTGTAATTTTTATTATATATATTTTTATGCTATTTAGATAAGAAAATTAAATTCTTTTTTTTTTTTTTTTTTACTTTTTTACTTTTTTTGAAGTTATAGAAATATTGTTATTTCCTTAGTAGTGTATGTTATAACAAGAGTCAGACATTTATTTGCACACTATCTCCTGGACTATAATATTTTTATTGTTATAAATCATGGTTAGGGAGAGAGACGAAGGGAGAGTAGGGAGGGAAAATTAAGAGGAAATTAATAATAAAGCAGTTTTCCTAAAACTAAATTAATTTAAAGTTAGACCGACCAGAGCGGGATTGTAAAATTTCACGAAACAATTGGGGTCATCATTGAAGTGGCACAAAAAAATCTTATTGGATATAATTAATTAAATATTATTGATTATTATTAATTTAATATTACTTTTAAATTCATTAGAGTGTTATTATAAAGATGATTAATTATCAGGCTTTAACAGAAGAAACCTGCGAGTTCCCTTCTTTCTTGTTTACATCGGAGAAACTGTCAAATTAGTTCCCTTTTCTTTCACTACCCGCTTATAGCAGCACCTGTCTTCTTCTACTCGTACTAAAGAAATTAAATCTTCTTTAGCACTTTTTCACCTCTTCATGCCCAACGCTTAAAGGTGGGTTTCATAGCCTGCGTTTTATACGCGCTTCAGAATAATCTATAGACTGTCAACATTACGCGAGAAAAGTTGGTTCCAAACCAAGGATGTTAATAATAAAGGGGATGGAACGTTAGGTAGGGTTTATAAGGCAAAAAAGGTGATCCCATGGAGATAAAAGAAATTGGAGAAATAATTAAACTGCGCATGTTCACAACTTTAGATCGGGACACATTACCTTCTTTGTTTATTTTGAATCAGGTTATAAACTAATAATCAATAATTAAAGTATTTAGAAGAGTGTTATTTTAGTAATTATTCCAATTTACGAATAAGTATTACAAAAATGTAAAATGTTTAAGTGATAAAGATAACTATTTTAAATTCAAATTATTTCAACTTACTTGCTAAGATGATAAATAATGCAAATCAAGTCACTATAAACTGCTAAATATAATCCAAATATCAAATAAATAAAAATACCCATAAACAGCACAAAATTATTAAAACCAAAACTATCGGGAGAATACAACACACGGGACTACGGGACAATCGTTAAAACGCAAATAGAAAAAATGGTCTGTTGATTGTTGATAACCTGCCCCACGTTTCTTGGTAACCTACAACCTAGAGGAAGGTAATATGTCCCACTGGTCTCAAATTTCTTTATATATCTTCATGGGGTCACTTTTTATCCACAACTCTCCATCCTCTTTCATTAACATCCTTGGTTCCAAACCAAGTTTCTCTCGTCAAAGTTAACCTGAATAAAGCCTTCCCGTCCTCTTCCCTCTTGTTTATATATTTGATTAGTCATCCACTTACATAGTAAATATTAATTACACATTTGTTCTTCATTTTATAACCGTCGTTTTAGAATGTTTGTTTTGTATTATATTATTATATTAATAAATTCGACTTTTTTTATAACCTGAACAAAACACTGAGCAAGTGCACATGAAAGGAAGGGTGGGGGAAAACACTCAGTGATGTCGCCACGGCTTTATGAATTTATTTTTATCTATGAAGCACAAACGCGCGTTAGTAACGCATGCTATGAACCTACTTTAAGAGCATCGTGTCTAATTTTTCAGCCATTTTGTTTACTTGCTCCCTATACATTTTCTTGGCTATTGACATTTCCATGTCTTGGCTGTCCTACATAACTCGAAAAGTGTTACTAAAAATCTACGCCAAAAACGTTACCCGGTGTAACAAGGAGTTAGAAAGATATAGGAGGTGTGCACAGTCTGTCTTCTGCTGTAGGACTCCCTCTACCGCGCTTCATAGGGCCGAAGAAGGTCGAAAAGAGTTAGTACGTGAAATAGGGAGTTGGGAGATTATAGGAGGTGTGCAATCAACTCTCTGCCCCTACCGAGCTTCTCAGTCGAATATCACTCGGGGATCATCGGGTCCGCTCTACTATACAGTCACACTATATTATAGTCTAATTCTACCACTACATTTGCTCCTCTATATCTTTAAACACGCACTCTTTTAACCCCCTTTACCTTTCATCTACCTTTTATTTTTAAATTTAGTTTAATACGATAATAGGTTAAAAAATTAATCACGTGGAGCAATTATTTGTAAATTTCAGATTTCATCCTTCATAAGGCCATCATTAGTGTGCCTAAGAACTAGGATGACCTCCATAGACGCCCCCATATCTAATATTTAATTTGATTTAATCTGAGATACTATTCTGTACACAGGGGTGAGTTCGGTGTTCATGGAGTGAGTCTAGTTCTGGATATCTTAGACACGTCAGGTTCGTTCGAGTTTCCAGCTATGCGAGCTCTGTCCATCTCCTCTGCAGAGGCTTTCATCCTGGTCTACAGTCTGACTGACTCCGCATCGTTCGACGAAGTCAAGACTATACGTGAACAGATCATCGAAACCAAGGGAACTACCTCTGTACCTATCGTAGTCGTCGGCAACAAGACTGACCTTGTTGAAGATGAGCCAGACTGCAGAGAGGTAAATTATACACAAATTACCAGTTTATATGCAAAGTTTCTAAGTTATAAAGTACTCATTATAAACAGCTGATTATAAACAACTAATTATAAACAGCTGATTATAAAGAACTCATTATAAACAGCTGATTATAAAGAACTCATTATAAACAGAGTAAAATTAATTAATGTTTCAATACTATGATTTATTTAGCTGATGGAGTGACTTACTAACCCCGTGTCATTCATTATAGAGAGTGGGCTAAAAAAAAAAAAAAACACTTTTTTAACCCTTATAGCTCAGCTTCAGTAATAGAGAGATATGGGGTTTGCGGGGTCTAAAAACTACATTCTTCTACTTTAAATTTCATAATATATATAACAACACACTATTGGGTGAAAGCCATGCAATGACGGATTGAATTAGGGTCTTCAAAAAGTCGTTGTCCGGGTTGTTTTGATAAAATAAATGAATGTTTAACATTACAAAACTAATGCATATTTTACAGATTTACTTGTTGTTTGGTTAAATATGTCCTCCCAGTTGATTTGCGACAGCCTGCAAAGTCCTTTTCCAGTACAATATGGCCCAAGCAATAGTTGATTCAAGCATATCATCCCAGCACGAAGTATCACTCTTTGCAAACAATTCAATACTTACAAAAGAATTGCCCAGACTTCATATCCAGCCAGACTTAATTCTTCAGCCAAACGAGTGGCCACCCAACAGTACAGACTATGTCTGGTGTTAGTTAGAACAAAGAGTGAACGTGGGATGCAGAGTAAAGGACGTTGATGAACTTTGAAAGAGGATTTTTCGTATCCGAGATGATCTGCGTCAATCAACTATTGCTGGGGCCATATCCCACTGGAGAAGGAGAGTGCAGGCTGTCGTAAATGAACAAGGAGGACATATTGAACCATACAACAAGTAAATCGGTAAAGTATGCATTAGATTTTTGTTTTGTAATTTTGTTAAGCATCATTTTTACTACGTTTTTATTAGCTTGCTTTCTTGTTTGTTTGTTTGTTTGTCCGGTACAAATCTGGCAATCGATTTCTAACTACCTTCCCGAATAGCTAGACATTTGAAACTTTTAGCATAGCTCAGAACACGACGACAATGCATTATTTTAATACTTTTAGCCACCTTTCAGCAGGATTTAATTGGTTTTCAACAAATTTTGCTGTATGGAAAGTTAGTTCGGAAAACATCCACAAGTTACTTCATTTGTTTTGCCATGTCCCATATTTTCAATCTTCATTTTGAAAGGGTTTCAAATTTGAGATTTTTATGAATAAGAGATAAACATTGAATGACAGTAAAACAGGAAATATATCGATTATATTATTTATCGATTATATTATTTCAAATATATCGATGACACGGTTTAGATTTGGTGTTGAGGAGATCTGGGGAGATATTTTATAGGTTTAAGATCAGCTCTCTAGATGGTTGACATTTATGTGAAGTAAAATAAATTTGAAGTAAATAGTAGTTGTAGTAGTAAAATAAATTCGGAACAATTTTTTTTTTTTACTAACATTATATATTATATAACAATAACAATTATATTATCAACATTACATACGATTCAACAGAAAATTTAAAAACGTAGTACATATATAAAAAGTTCATTTTATCTTGAAATTTTTAAAATACATTTATTTTATCAAAACTGCCTGGACAGCGACATTTTTTGAGACCCTAATTCAAACCGTAATTGCATGGCTTTCACCCAATAGTTCGCTAAGTGAAAGTTGAAGAATGCAGTTTTCAGACCCTGCAAACCCCATATCTCTATCTATTACAGAAGCTGCGCTATAAGTGTTTTTGGGCCACCCTGTATGACCTGTATCTACAGTTGTTTAAGCCCTTTTGCACGGTCTCTTGTGCCACATATTATTACTATCCATTTTACCGAGTATCCATTTCTTGCATTTCTACATATCGTAATCCAATTGAATATATAAGTATTACGATATAAATGTAGCATTTTAGCCTTGACTGAGATTTATAGTCTTTGTAGTATTAGTATTCACCAAAAAATATTATAAATACGAGTTTAAAGACCCACTAAGAATATTTTCATTTAACAAAATATTTTCCAGTTTCATTTTTCTTCAAACATATGTTAAGTATTAAAACTCAAAGAAAGAAAAATGTATAATTTTTTACTCTTTTGATTTTGAAAAGAAGAAACATTAGTTCCATGTGTCCCATATAATTTTCCGTTTGCACTCCAGTAGTAGAAAAAGGTTTTCTCTCAGAGAACGAAATTCAACGAAGCGTATAATAAAAATTGGTAAACATAAAGGAAGATGGCCCATTTAGCTTTGTCAGTGTGTAGTGGCCGTTTTCCAAACTATACGATACACAGAGGAGAGAGGGGGTAGAGTTAGATCCGCTTGGTTTATCACTGAAATTGGTTCAGTAGCAAGGTAAAGAACTAACCGACTTTATTTCATATAACTAAGTCTTTGATAAGTAGGTTAGAGTCTGTTATCAGATAAATATAAGGGAATCAGAGTGTGTGAGGAGCACGCTATATAATTATATAACCGCACAATATTACACTTTTATATCATATTTTAACTTCTAAATATAATAATCCACTATATAAAACACATTTCTCTCTGTTCCATCTAATTTTATAAACAAATAGAGTAATTTTCTTCTCTACTCAACCAAAATGCAGATACTTTTAATAGTATATTATGTTGCTAGGCTGTGAAGTGAATTTTGTCTTCACCGCAGCAATTATATTTACGGTCGAGCTAAGCTACACAGTAAATATCCTCAGTACATGGATTGACCGTTTTGAACTGAGTGATTTGATTATTATCATATTTAAAAAAAAAAACATTATTTTTAATATATTTTATATAATTATTTGAATTGTAGCGGTATTTTGACAGATAGAACAAACTTTGACGTCATCAAAATTATCACCATATTATATTCGCTTATAACTCTTAAACTAATTAATGGAATTGCATGGGTTTTTTTTTAATATTTGTTCCTTAATTTTTTTCCGGTTCGAACGATATGCTATATGAAAAAAACGTATTTATACTTTCAGTATTATTTACCGTCAAAGTTTCAAAATTCAAAAATTGATAACTTAAAAATGGCGGTCAATATCAAAATGAAATTTGGTGGGCTTGTTTGTCATACAGAGAGGTACATTCGTGCCAAATTTTAAATCGATCACACACATACACGATGTTAACATACACACATACATACAGACGTCATGCTGAAAACCACTCAGGAGTCTTAAAAACACCCAAAACGGATAATTCCGTTGAAACCCCGAAACTTTTTTTTTTTGTTGGGTGAAAACAATGCTTTTCCTATATACCTTCGGAGAAGGTGAGGAAAAGTAAAAAATTATCATTTCTGTTGTGTTATGTTAACATAATTTATTTAATCACTTTAATCCTAGCTCTTTTATCC
This sequence comes from Gerris lacustris, assembly GCA_951217055.1. NCBI lineage: Eukaryota > Metazoa > Arthropoda > Insecta > Hemiptera > Gerridae > Gerris > Gerris lacustris. The sequence goes on along the minus strand of OX578277.1, from coordinate 107,399,584 downwards.
AACTATCGTTAACATTTTTTTGTAACAATCGTCAAAGGACAAAAAAACATAAAGGTGGAAATACACATGCTAGTTACTCGCACAAAAACATACGAGTAGCTCGCAGAGGAGAGCTACTGGCATGTGTATACATCAAATAGCATGCGAGTAAATCGCACGAGGTTTGATTTTTGTCTTGCCAGTGGCACAAGTCGAGGGGAGGGGAAACTGATAAGGAACGTGTAAACAGGCCTGCCAGTGCAAGGTTGCTAGTAGCTAGCACGAGTCTCCCTCAGCCCTTCAGTTGCGTTCCTTCCTTTCGCGGGTATCTGAAAACAACTCATCAACTTTCTCCGGAAGCATTCGCAATATATCCCTAAAACCATTAACGTCCCCGAACCGCATTTCATTTAGTAGGCACTGACTCGCTCCATGTACCTAATTCCCTTCTAGCTTTCCAATCTTTACCCACACTCTTCGTGTCTTTTTATTATTTTTCAAATGTTTTAAAACACAGTTCTTTGCAAGTAACAGAACAATCTGGTTTATTTCATTCCGCACCGATACATTCATAAGGTACATTGAAACAATTAATAAAACTATCAAAATTAATTAAATAAAATACAATTATTTCATAATTTATTCCGGCTAAAAGAAGGGAAGAAATTATTGTCTGTTTCAAAACTATAGAACTGTGACTGGAATGTGTATTGCCTTGTGCTAGTAGCTCGCACAAGACCTATCATCTGGATGATATACTAGCATGCTGTTTCACTGGAAAATGTACACAGCGTCTGCAGCATGCCAGCTACTGTCGTGCTAGTAACTTGCCACTGGCATGCTTTCTTACTAGCATGTGTATTTCCGCCTTAAGTCAAATGACATAATGACATATGTCAATATTTTCAGCAACCGAATATGATAACCAATAAATGAACTGTTTCTTTTAAAATGCTTTGACAATCGAAAACAGACCAAAAAGGTTTCAACTTCCTAGGTATAGGCGTTTAGGTGTATTTATAATTTTATGTTTTTGCTTGCTGTAAGGCTGATCGTTTTTTGGCTCTCCAGCAAAGTTCAGTAAAATGACTTAAGTGGTTTTTCCCGCAGACCCTAGATATATAGGTGAATACTGGTTGTCCGATATATTAGAAGTTTATTTATACATTTTCTCTCATAGAAATACAAAGTTTTCCACCTCACTGTGAAAATTCAAGGAAAAACTAAGTTATTTTGCCCAGAAAGCATTGGAAACTAATATATTGGTTTTTCCACTTAGCTAATATGATTTATTATTTTGCTTACATACATTTTCTTCTTCCTTCCTTAAGATTTTATATATATATAACAACTAATCTATTTAACAAATAAAAGCCTCAAATTTTATTAACAAAAATTCAATTATCTTTTTGAGCCAATCACAGCAGTTAATATCATCAGATAAAAATATTAATAGTCTAAAAATTAGTTTGGCACATAGCTTCCTTGCTTCTTATTTTGTATACTTAAACAGTTTTATGCTTATTGAAATATTTTTGTCAAACTTATTTAATTTTCCCACGTATTTTAAATATGTCAAAACCGAACGAAGCAAATTTGCTTACTCCAAGAGCTTAAAATTCAAGACATTCAAGATGAAAAAGAAAAATCAAGACCATACTTCTCTCAAAATTAAAACATATTATTACTCTTACACTAAAATTCATGAAAGAAATAAATTATTCCCCTTAGCCTAAAATTATAAAATCTGGAGACCACTCACCCCGAAACCAACAAACGAAATAAAAAAAAAAAAAAAAAAATTATTATTACTGAGGGAAAACATAGGAAGGACTCGGGTCCACCCAACCTAATTGAGATTTTCTGTGGTTTCTCTCAATTTTCAAGGCAAATGCCAGGTTGGTCCACTCTTAAGTCAGTCCACTGACTGCCAATCAAAAGCTTCCATTTAAAAATTAAAATAAAAAATATATAGGTACTCCAAATAGTCCATTACACCCTTCCACAAATTTGATTAAAAAGCTCCAACCCTTAACAAAATATCATAATTAGAGAAGGCACAAAATAACCCCTCTCAAAATAACATTATGGCTCCGGTAAACACAAATAATATATTATTAGTACTAAAAAAAATACACACACATATATATATATATATATATATATATATATATATATATATATATATATATTTTTTTTTTTTTTTTTTTTTTTTATTTTATTTTAAAACATTTTTACCAAAAAAATGTTTTTGCTATATATATATATATATATATATATATATATATATATATATATTGATTTTTTCCATTATTTAGGGGCCTTTCACACCAAAGATGCACTCTGCGTCCTGGTCGCAAGTGGCATGTGCGTCTTGCATCCTTATGACACGAGCGTTCACACCGAAGTGGCACGGGCTACTTGCATCTTCTTATATTGCTTCCGAGCTTACCGAAGGTAACGGAAGCATTGTGTTCACTTTTGAGAACGAAAAACTTTTATGCCTCCGATTTTAAAAATTCCAAGACAGAAATCCGTTTCAGACATCAGGGAACATTTTTGGTCTCGTGTCTGTCTGTCTGTCTGTCTGTCTGTCTGTCTGTCTGTCTGTCTGTCGGTCTGTGTGTCCGCGAATTATGAAACGTGCGACGATAACTTGAGTAAATGTCAACAGATTTTGATGAAATTTGGTAGACATGTTCATTTTACCAATCCCCAGGACGAGTTCGTTGGACAACGTTATCCGTCCAAGCGTTCACGAGCAACGCTCGCGTAAACGTGAACTTCAAATTTAAAATTGGAATTTTAGGTTGGGAAAAAATCTAACTTCATCTATTCAATGAGACAAACATTTTTTTCAAATACAATTTTTCAGGAAAACCAACAGCGACTCCGCTATAAAGTGTTAAAGATCGCTAAAACTATATTAATAGTTTTTACACAATAAACATTATAACAATAAAGTACATGATAGGATGCGAGGAAGCCATGTGCCACACTAATTGGCAGTCTATCTTTTATTTTTGAACTCCTCAGTTTTTTCAGTGCATTTGGGTTAAAATGATGAATTATCATTCATCCGACTCTCCGCGGAGGTAAATGTGTAGGGCACATGTAAATGTATGTAGGGCGGCATGTAAATAATAATAAGGGCGCACGCTAATAAAACACCAGCCGGCTGGTTCTCGAGTCGTACGTGCCACTTGCATCTAGGATGCACGTCGCACTTGCTACTTCGGTGTGCAAGCTCTCGTTCAGTTATACAGTCCGGTGTTCAAGATGCATGCATCTTGCCACCAGGACGCATGCATCCTGCGACTTGCTATTTCGCTGTGAAAGGCCCCTAAAAGTATAAATTTAGCAAAATGTGGACGGATAAAAATTAATCTGGAGGGCTACTTTCGACAAACCCATCAAAATGTCATATAAATCAGATAAAAGTTCTTTTGAAGATATAGATGTAAAGAAATGTATGTTTGTGCGAATGTGGAAGAAAAACATTTGTTTCTCTTCCACATTCGCACACACGCCCATTTGGGCGTGAAGTTTAAAACTGATATGGGACCAACAGTGTGCTAATAATGACCAACCATCCAAATTTCATTAAAATAGAACGAGTAGTTTTAAGATATGTAAAATTGAGCGACAGACGGGCAGGCACACTGACTTCCACGGAGCATAAAATAATTCCCGATGTCTGAAACGGATTTCTGTCTTAGAATTTATGAAATCGGAGACATAGCAAATACTCTTTCTTCAGAACGATCACATAGCTTCTGTTACCGTCGGTAAGGTCGGAAGATAAAATTTAATTCTGTATGGTCAGAAGCAAAATAAAGCTTAATGAAAAGTGATGTGTTTAATGAAAAGTGATGTGTTTAATGAAAAGTGATGTGTTTAATGAAAAGTGATGTGTTTAATGAAAAGTGATGTGTTTAATGAAAAGTGATGTGTTTAATGAAAAGTGATGTGTTTAATGAAAAGTGATGTGCTTAATGAAAAGTGATGTGTTTAATGAAAAGTGATGTGCTTAATGAAAAGTGATGTGTTTAATGAAAAGTGATGTGCTTAATGAAAAGTGATGTGTTTAATGAAAAGTGATGTGTTTAATGAAGAGGAAGTATATTATTTATCAGATTACTTTGGTTTAAAATTAAGTTAAAAAGCAATCTATATTTTACCAATAAATCTTACTTAAGCTTGAGGGTTCCTTTATGAAAATATAACACTTTCCATTTTCCTTTAACGAAAATACAATTTTAAAATAAACTTTTATTTTTATTAACGTATACATTTTAGCACTTATACGTAGTCGGTCCCAAAAATATAAAAAAAAATCATATTTTTTTTATTTTACATTTAATCATTTAAAACAATTTTGTCTCCCTGAAAGTACTCCCCCCCCCCCCCCCCCTGATAAAACGCACTTGGCCCAACGCCGTTTCCATTATTGGAAACATCTTTCAAAGTCTCCTACTTTAAGGCTCTTTAGCTGACTAGTCGTCGCTGCTTTATTGCCATCCAAACCTCCCAAAATGGCGCCCGAAGCAAAATTTTGCACTTTGGAAACAAAAAAAGTCACTTGGTGCCAAATCGGGTGAATATGGGGGTGGTCAGTGACGATAATGGAGCTACGCGCACAACCAATGAAAACCACGTTTTTCATTATTCTTTTTTTGTAGTGTTTTTTTATTTCCATGCCGACGCGACGTGACACTTAGAAAGGGGTCGGATCAGCAGTCTCTAGAGAATGAGTGACAACACCTGCGGTGCCCTCCACCTAGCTCAGGCTTGCTTTGGTTGTTGGGGGGGAGGGGAGCTCACTGTCTAGTCTCCTCATTTCCTACATAAGTCTCTATAATTATTTTATACGTATTTATGGGACAGAGTATATACATATATTTATGTTGATTGTTTTTATTTATTAATTTTCCTTAGATGTGTAAATATTTCTACTATAGTTTAAGCAGGAGGTAAAATCGAGTGTAGATTGTAGGAATTAGATTTATTATCAATTAGACAGAATTGAATGATAAGACATTATTTATGAGAAATTACGTGTTGTTAGTCTAGTTTTAAAACTGTATTAAATATGATTTAAAAATATCTGTATGTTGGTTTGAAAACAAGAGGAAAATTATTCTAAAACTAAAAGTGAATTTAATGAGACGGAATTTGATATGAAATTGTAGTATTATGCGATTATTTGCGTGTTTCTCACACACTCTGATTCTCTTATCTTTAGCAATATAATCATGATAACAGACTTAAAACTAATTATCAAAGACTAAGATTCTAGTGATGAATTAGTTATTATAAATGACTATTATTACAGAAGAATATTAATTCTAATTAAATATTGGGATCATTTATGTCTTGAGAGAAATGTGAAAAAACTCAATTTTTTAAGGTTCTATATTGTATGTTTAAAAAATTAGTAAAATTATAGAAATATCTATATAAATTAAAAATACACGTACACGAGCAACTAGGAAGCTCAAGTCATTAGCGAGTTTACAGGTTGAGTTACCGGCACTGATTGCAAACGCGTTACTACCTTAGTGACTAGTAGTTTCCCATTCAATTGCGACATTAGTAATTGAATGGGACAGCCCTCATAGTGGACTGATCAGTAACTATGTATATCAGGTGCACGGCTAAAAAAGCCAAACAGCTGCACTTTTTGTTTGGAATCTGCCCCTTTATGTGGTCATGGTTGATGCCAAAAGGCAAAAGGTAATTTTCCAAATAGGAAGCCACTTGAAAATAGGTGTAGAACAGTTTTGTTAGTACCTGTAAACTTTCTGCAAGCGTCCTAGGGAGCCACTTGAAAATAGGTGTAGAACAGTGTTGTTAGTACCTGTAAACTTTCTGCAAGCGTACTAGAGAGCCACTTGATAATAGGTGTAGAACAGTGTTGTTAGTACCTGTAAACTTTCTGCAAGCGTCCTAGAGAGCCACTTGAAAATAGGTGTAGAACAGTGTTGTTAGTACCTGTAAACTTTCTGCAAGCGTACTAGAGAGCCACTTGATAATAGGTGTAGAACAGTGTTGTTAGTACCTGTAAACTTTCTGCAAGCGTCCTAGAGAGCCACTTGAATATAGGTGTAGAACAGTGTTGTTAGTACCTGTAAACTTTCTGCAAGCGTCCTAGGGAGCCACTTGAAAATAGGTGTAGAACAGTGTTATTAGTACCTGTAAACTTTCTGCAAGCGTCCTATAAGGCAAATCAATTCTTCGTTGCTACATTCTTGACATAAGCAACGTATGGTTTAATCTATGGCACTATAGGAGGAAATTCAGAGTTAATATCTGCCAGTCACAGATGCCTTAACACCAATTAAAAAAGTTCAAAACCGTACAATCTTAAAAAAAGAAGTTTAAGAGGTAGAACTGGGTAAAACTTCCTAATAGAATGAAAACAACTTTAAGAGAACTCAGAAAATCATCAAAGAACAAAAAAGGACTCCTAAAAATTAGTAATTATGTGTTGTTTTGAAAATTGAGCAGAACCCTTAAGTCTGCACCTGATAAATTTATACAAACAAACAAGTTTCCTCTTCACAAGAGCTTTCAAACAAATAAAAGAAATTTGCAATCGAGCTAATAGGCGCTGAGATGAGGAAAAAATTGTGCACCGACGGAAGCCATCTTTAATGGGCGCCAATTTGGTGTTATACGTGCTTTTTAAGTGGCTCCCTATCTGGAAAGTTACCTTTTGGCATCAGCTATGGCCAAAGAAAGTAGTACATTCTAATAAGGGTAGTTTTCTTTGGTGAACCCGACGTACTATTAGCGTCTGTGATCAGTTATTTTTGTAGTTGCTCCGTGTGCGTGTGGCCTTAGTTATATGAAATTAAGTAGGTTAGTTCTTTATCTTGCTACTGAACCAACATCAGAGGTAAACCTACGAGGTCTAACTCTCCCCCTCCCCCCCCCCCCCCTTCATCTCTTCTGTGTATCGTTTTGTTTGAGAAACGGCCACTACACACTGAACAAAGATAAATGAACCTTTTTCCTTTATGTTTACCAATTTTTCTCATACGCTCCGTTGAATTTTGGGTATCTGAAGAAACCCCCCTCTCCTTCCCTAACTGGAGTGTAAACTGAAAATTTCATGGGACTCGTGGAGTTACAGAGTTTCTTTATTGTCTAATTTTAGAATCTAAAAAGGTTGAAAATTTATATTTCTTTCCTTTGAGAATAAAAATGCTATACCTAAACTTTGTTTTAAAAAATGAAAAATATTTGTATAAAAATATATTATTAATAAACATATTTTAACCCAACCCTTAAACTGCTTATTTACATCATTTGAGGGAATACAGATTTGGTTGAATTATATATTTTCCTAATTTAATTTATTTTATTTTGACTTATTTCCACTATTATTTAAAGGTTGTCATGCAAAGGCTAAACGGTAAGTCGTATCGAAAAGCAGATTGCACCAACGGTAACTGATTTTAAAAATGATCTACAACTTTGGTCCTATAACGTTTTGTCGTATCTCCATCAGTTCTACCTTAAATAGAGCTAAATTTGAAAAAAAAAAAAAAATATATATATATATATATATATATATATATATATATTTAATTTTTGCCTTTGAGCTCTTATGGCGTCCGCAATTATTGACCGATTTAATTTCTGATTAAACCTCACACTAATGCTTTTTAATCGAGTATTTATCATTATTAATTCAGCAATGTTTGATGATTGTTCAATGACTTCCCAGTCTAATTGGTTTTGACTTCGTTTATTTTCTCGTTTATTTTCTTCTTTTTTAGCATTGTTATTTATTACTAAACTTCTTAGATTTGCTTGCCTATTTTTATATAAATGTATAAATTAACTCCAAACTACTATTTAGAAAGTATTATATTCTTAGTAATGGAGTAAATTATGTATAATATAGTCCTGATTCTACTCCTAGAATGCTTTGGAGACAAAACTATTTAGGCATTTCATATAATTGCTAGGCCTAAATGATAATAAGTAGGGCTCGGATCGATATGCTCGATAAAATCTCCAGATATGCTCGTAAACCACCTGTTTTATGCTCGATAGATATGCTCGAAAAACACATTATATGCTCGATAGATATGCTCGAAAAAGACATTATATGCTCGATAGATATGCTCGAAAAACACATTATATGCTCGATAGATATGCTCGAAAAAGACATTATATGCTCGATAGATATGCTCGAAAAACACATTATATGCTCGATAGATATGCTCGAAAAACACATTATATGCTCGAAAAAACCCATAATATGCTGTTAAATATGCAGAATATGTTCGAAAAACACTGTTTTAAACTATAGAGAGGACAGTGAAACGAAAAAAATCTTCGTATATCTTTATATCTTAATCTTTTTATTCGTATATCTTAAAAAAAAATCGTATATGTTGATATACGAGTATTATTTTCAAATTGTATGTTTGATACACTGCTACATCCACAAGTTTCAAGTATATGTAAGAGAATTTTTATGTAAAAGTTATAGTTTAAAAGTTTATTTACAAAATGTTCGGTATTAGGCGAGTAATGAAGTAGATTGGTATTGGTCTGTACATCAAAATTTGTTCTATATTTTCACTTTGAAGTGATTTTCTTAAATCGGCCAATAAAATCTATCGACGTCAATTGACACGAGAGGTAAATATTTAACTGATGCTGCTTCTTGTGCAGAGTAGTTGGGAAAATCGTCTGGCATTGCTGACTCACCAGTCCAATCCTCTCCAACTGAGATTTTTAGTCAATTCAAACTCTAACTTTTTTTTCATAGTTTTTCTAGTCTCTCCAGGTCATGAGTTGCTTTTTTGATGACTCCGTTTAGTGTAGCGACCACTTCAAACAACTCGTTCCCTCGAGATTCCAACTTTAGGATGACCTCAGAAATGACGCTCATGAAGGCTTTGATGACAGCTCAAGCATGACATCACGTCCTTCATTCTTCGTTGTGGTCAGGGCCCGAATGGTGGGGGGGGGGAGGGGGGGAGAGAATTTGAATAAAAAAAAAGTATTTAGACGAAAAACCACAAGAATATGCATTTATATGCATTTCTGAAAACAGCCGTTTTATGCATTTATATGCTCGATAAATTTAAATTCTGTTGGTCCCAGAAAGGTGAAAGTACCACCAAAAGGCTTCTTTCAATGAGTACTATTCAGGAAAAAAATATGCTCAAATCCGAGCCCTAATAATAAGAAACATAGCCACTAATACCTAGCATGAGCCCCATATGAAGCATGGGGTGAAGGCTAATTCTCTATAGACTTGGGTCTTTAAACGGTGTCAGACATATAAAAACCATTAATTTTGTACGGTTCGCTTAGCCCGCAATACACAATTGTTTTGAGGGTCGGTGAGAGTACTCTGTTACTGTCTGTGTATGCCCCAAGTTCTTTATCCAGACCAACATGTTCCACATTCTGGCTGTTTCTAAGTTCGATTATAATGCCAAAATTAGAAACTTAGTGAAATGTTCCGGTTATAAATCATTGGGGTTGTTGTCGCCAAGTTAAATAGCTGTAACGAGTTCTCTTCGCCTTGTTCTAGACAAAGTTTTGCCCCGAAGAAAAGTGGCAAGATGAAGCAGACATCTTGTCACTGTCAACAACCAACAAGTATAATAATGTCTTGAGCTGTTTGTAAAGATACTTTAGACCTGTCACAGTGTTGCCTTCATTAGAACCCGACACTAAATCTTCCCTTACAGCAGACTTGCCAACCTTAACTAACTAACATTCTCTAGTGAAAAGCACAATATCTAAATGCTGACTCAGTTGCTTTTCATCCGCTTATCTTAGCTTAAACTCTTGATGGAGTCATCGTTAACTCACCAGTCTTAACTTAGTCCTATAAATCAAGTTAATTAGTCACAGGTGTCTTCGTTAACTCAATATTCCAATATTAACTCACTTATCTTCAACCAACTCCACTAAAATTCATTTCCATCTACTGGCTAAATTCAATTTTCTTGTTAATGGATGTATATTCTGGTGTAATGGGAAACATTTCGGTTTCTCTATCAAAGAAATGTTGTTGTTTTTCTTTTTATAAAAAATCGTGAAATAAAAAACGTGAATTTATGAAATAATAAACTAGGCATCGCGTGGCTCTATCATTGAAGCGAGCGTATAGTAATAAATATGTATTGAATATTGAAAAACTAGATAATCATGAATCATGATGAGTTGATAGATAATGGGTCTGGTAGTAGTACAGCGGCTAGTAGTAAGGGAACAACACCGCATTCTTACTATTCCTCTAACCACACATCTCCTTTTCAATTATTATAAAATGTATCTCTTTGCTACAAAAAAAAACTACTGCATGTATCGAATGAAATGTTGCATGCCTGTTTCAATTGTGCATTAGATGGTGTATATGAAGTTTTATTAAAATCGTTGCGTTAGAACGTAAGATATCGGTAAAAAGGTTGTTTTCTCTAATATAAACGTTTAGGTCGGCTTTAATAGTTTTAGCGATCTTTATTAATTCAGAGCGGTGTCGCTGTTGGTTTAATTAAAAAATGATATTTGTTAAAAATGTTTGTCTCATCGAACAGATAATGATAAAATCTTTTCCCGTCCTAAAAGTACAATTTAATTTTTGAACCTCTCGTTTACGCGAGCTTTGCGCGCGAACTCTTGGACGGATCACGTGGTCCAACAAATTGCCTGAGTATTAGTAAGAGGAACATGTATACCAAATTTCAACTAAATCGGTCAACTATTACTCAAGTTATCGTCGGACACGTAAACGTTGCTGACAGACAGACAAGTTAGTTTGTTGAATGTAAGAAGCTCGCTTGCGCTCGCTTCAATTAATAATAAAAAATATTTTTTAAAACAAGCTTTTATTTGCATTCTTCAGAAAACTCTTCAATTCAATCGGTTGAGAATTGCTGCATGCTGCATTAAAATTCAGTTGCAAAATTTGTATGCATCATACATACAAACCTTGCAAGTTGAATAAATGCTTGTTAAAAAGTCGATGAGTTTTTCTGTTAACGAAAATGTTTATTTGAACAATTTTAGCAATTCCAATGATTGTCTGAAAGCATCATATCTCTCAAAATGTTCAACACAAAAATTTGAATATTTGCCGTTATTTTATGCTTAATACAAAAACACAGAAAAAAGTATTGGAAGCTCCTAAAAAATCATCCCTTAAAAACAAGGGGTTAAAGAGTTATATCATTTTTTATGTCCCTATTCTATTTTTTTACTTATTGTGTTGTTTGGTCTTTTTAGGGTGTATTAAATAAACATAATATTTATTTCATATGACTATATTTCGACCACACTTGGTCATTTTCAAGCCTTAACGAAAACGGATTTTACGTACTACTCTTCAACATTTGTTAAATATAGGAACGAACAAATAAAATTGAGAAATAGTATATTATGTTACTAGGCTGTGAAGTGAGTTATTTCTTTACCGCGGCAATTACATTTACTGTCGAGCGAAGCGAGACAGTAAATATTGCCAAGGTAAAGAAAAAACACTTCACAGTCGCGTAGCATATGCTATTTTTTCCGAGGTAGCAGACAATGAATAAACATTAAATATTAATCACTAATCAATATATAATAATAAGAAATATTAGTACATACTTAAGACTTAAAAAAAGAAACCTTAAAAAGAGGTTACACTATAAGAAAAGATAAATAAAACGCATTGACATCTAGCGGATTTTAATCGTACTAGAAGCATTTCTACAAAGACTGCAGTGGTACTCACGAAAGTTTTGACAACTACCCGCCGGACATAAAAAATCTTTTAGTTCCTAGGACGTAAAAGATTTTTTCTTTACAGCTAGGAGTAATGAAAAGATTTTTTAAGTCCACGTAATGAAAAAATGGATTTTAGCTATGCCTTTTAGGCTCTAAAGTTACTATTTCACAGCCTACCACGGAAAAAATTATATTATATGAATATAAAAAAAAAAAAAAAAAAAATGAAATAAACACTCTCAAAATTAAGGTCAAATTTTATTTTATTTTAATTGCGTAATTTTAAAATCCTCGTTGCTAAAAAGCATAAATAATTGTTATATTTTAACAAGTATTTTATAATAATACATAAAATCCATTTTCGATGTTTTAGGTATGAAGATGACCATGTGAGGGCAAAATATAGCCATATGCCACATGAGATAGGTATGATTTATTTAATAAACCCTAAAAAGACCAAACCACAAAATAAACAATGGGTTAAAGTATTTGGGGTTATTTATTTTATTTATTTATTTTTTTTTTTTACGGAAATACGTCTTGTGGGGTCTTAAATGAAAGAAGATGACGCCCTGCTTACCGATATTCACTTTGTTCCTACCAAAAATCATCTTTGCGTAGTATGTCTTAGTAATGCCGAGTTTTGCGTTGCTTATCTGTGTTTCCCCTCTATTTAAAAGAAAAAAAATCACAGTTTCTCTTTATGAAAAGAGCTAAAAAAAAAAAAAATAGACTGCTAATTAGTGTGGCACATAGCATCAAAATTTTATAAAAATCAGATGAGTAATTTTAAAGATATAGGTAAAAGAAATGGACGCAGAAGGTTGAAACTTTTATGGAACCAACAATGGGCTAATTAAGACCACCCATACAAATTTCATTAAAATCGGACGTGTGGTTTTTAAGATATGTTGGTTCGCAAAAATTGAGTGACAGACCAACAGACTGACACGCCGATAGACAGACATGGAACCAAAAATGTTCCCAATGTCTTAAATGGATTTCTGTCTTGAAATTTTTGAAATTGGAGACATAAAATATTTTCATTCTTCAGATCAATTACATGGCTTCCGTTAGCTAAAGGTTAAGCTAACGAAATCTTCGGATTTTTTTAATAAATTACTCATTGCATGTACTGAGAGCATATAATATGTTAATTGTGTTTCATGTTTTGTTTATAATGTTATTTTTCCTCGTTTATTTTCACAAAATCTTTTTCTCTATGAATATGCATTTCATTTGCATAGATTTTAGTTTCAATTTAAAGATAAAATAAAAAACACTTAAATATAGAAAACTGCAGAACTCCAGTATCTGAATAAATTCAGCTATGATGATATTTTATCTATCGGTTTGTCGTCAACTATCTCACAATCTATGTCTCTTTCTATCTATATAACGAGTCCCTATATTTTGTTAACAAAAATGGTTTACTTTATTTTTATAAAAATTTAATCAAACTAGAGATAAGAATTTGAGCTTGATATAGTTTAGAGTGTGACTCCATTAGAAGCAATGTCACATCCATAATTTCTAGTATCACTTTTTCTACCTTTAACAACCTCTAACCACCAATTTCCATCTGTAACCACCTATAACTACCTTCAACCACCTCTAACCACCTCCACCCACCTCTTACCACCTTAAACCACCTCTTACCACCTCTAACCACCTTCAACCACCTCTAACCACCTTCAACCACCTCTAACCACCTTCAACCACCTCTAACCACCTTCAACCACCTCTAACCACCTTCAACCACCTCTAACCACCTTCAACCACCTTCAACCACCTCCACCCACCTCTTACCACCTTAAACCACCTCTTACCACCTCTAACCACCTTCAACCACCTCTAACCACCTTCAACCACCTCTAACCATTTCTAGCCACTTCATACAACCTCTAACTACCTTCAACCCCCTTTTACCACCTTCAACCATCTCCACCCACCTCTTACCACCTTCAACCCCCTCTAACCACCTTCCACCACCTCTAACCATTTCTAACCACTTCTTACAACCTCTAACCACCTCCAACCACCTCTTACCACCTTCTACCACCTCTAACCATTTCTAACCACCTCTAACCCTCTCCAACCACCTCTAACCATCTATAGCCACCTCTAACCATCTATAGCCATCTCTAACCCCTTACCATCTCAATTTTCTCTTTTTTTACCATCTCTAATATTATTTTTTCTGATTGTTTTCATTTCAGGTCCCAACCGAGATGGCGGAGTCCGTTGTCACAGTTGATTGGGAGAATGGTTTCGTTGAAACTTCAGCCAAAGATAATGTCAATATTAGTCAGGTAAAATACTGATGTTCCAGCCAGAGGATAAATATAACAGTTTTACACCTTATTAAAGTGATGAGACTTTTCTAATTCTCGTATGCTTTTTAAAAGAAGGAAATACATATTATATAATTATTATGTGTTTAAAATTAAGATTTTTTTAAATGGATAGCAAACCGCCAAACCAACAATACTCGTGTATTGCAGGTTTCGTTAATTTGACAAAAATCCTCCCAACTATCATAGTTAGAAAACTATCATTTTAAATGTTGCAAATATTTTTAGAGATTCAGTAGATTGAGGGAAAATTTAAATTCCGTGCTTCTTAGACTTTCTTTGTTTGTTTTTTTAAATTGACTCTAAGAGTTTTAGATAACTTAGACAATATGCATAGTACATTATGTTAAAATAAATTAAGCAAAGATAAATTATAGTCACCCAAAAAATAGACTGCCAATTAGTGTGGCTCACAGATGCCTCCCGTCCTATTTTGTATGCTTTTTTAACCAACAATTGTCAAATTTATTTAATTTTCCCCTCGTTATTTTAAATCTGAATAAATTGTTTTTATTGTATACATGAAATAAAGTATTGATTTAGCATAATTTAAAGAGCGCCGAAGGTTACAATTAAAAGAAGGAAATACATATTATATATTATGGACATTACAAAGGGGAATCCGCGGGCTACTTTCGACAAACCATCCAAATTTTATAAAAATCAAATGAGTACATTTGAAGATATAGTTTTAAATAAATGTGCTTGTGCGCACGCGGAAGAGAAACAAATGAGGTTAAAAAGGTTTAAACTTATATGGGACCAATAATTAGTTAATTATGACCCACCATCCAAATTTTATTAAAATCGGTGTAGATTTTAAAATATGGTGGTTAGCAAAAAGTAATCGACAGACAGACACGGAACCAAAAATGGTCCCTGATTTCTGATACGGATTTCTGTCTTGGAATTTTTGAAATCGATCACATAGCTTCCGTTACCTTCGGTAAGCTCGGAAGCAAAAATTGTTTTTGTGTATTTTTCAAGACAAACCTGAGAAGTTTTACGTATTGTTGACTTATTTTTATGAACATTTCTATTTATATAACAGCCAAATACCACTCAGGCACTGACTCATCCATTACAGTAAAGAACGGCAATGCCTAGAGAGTTGAAATTTGGCATGTAGGTTCCTCGTCCATCTTGATTCAAGATGGTGGCCAATAATATGCTGGATTCAACGGTATCTCCAAAACCAATTGAACTAGATCCTTGAAATTCGGAATTTAGCTTCCTTTAATGATATATACAACTATTATCAAAGAATTTTCCAACCATTTTTATGGTTAGTCCTATTTTTATTTAAGGTAGCGGCCATTTGTATGCAAAATTTGTCAAAGCGATTTCTCTGGACCAGTTTCACTACATCCTTGACACTAAAAAAAAAAAACGTGAAAAAAAATGTATTTCTTGAAAACGGTTCCTACGATATAGATTAAAAAATTCTAAAATGTAGTCCATTCAAAATTTAAATACAAATCTAACGAAAAAGACATTTTTCCGGGACAAATCTAGTTCCTGAGAAAATAGCTTAAAACGTGGACGGAGAGAGCCCGGGCGCAGTTCGATTCCCTGCCCAGGAGAAGTTATTTTTATAATAAATTTTGATAAAATGTTCAATAATAATTAAATATACATACGAAAACTAATAAATGGAATACATTGAGCTAAGTAATTATGAAATCGTATATGAGAAAGTTTGTCCGAGTTGTCTCCGACCGATTTTTTAATACCACGTTCTAGATAAAATTAAGTTTAAATGGTGATTCTTATTTTTAAAAAAATTGTAATTTCTTTAACTCTCTGTTTATCTACAATTATTATTCGTTTAACTTGGGTAGTTATATCAATAATTTTCAATAGTAGGGAAATTATTTACAGAATTTCCAGAGAATTTTTTTCTTTTTTAGATTTTGCTAAAAGTGAGTAAAGGATGTAATGGTTTGGTTTAAACAAACTGTTGAATTTGAATTTCCTTAAATAAATAATAATTAAACTAAAGCTCTTGTAAAATGTTGTTTGTTTTTCAACTTTGTTCAGTTCTCTGAAACAAGAAGAAGAAATAACTAGTGTGTAGTTTATAATTTTCTATTCAATGAAGGATTGTAAAACTGACTCTCAATAAATCTGCCTCAGGAGATCCAAACAGAGGAAATCACAAACTAAACTTTATTTCTACACAACTCAAAACCAAAACATTACTCTCTTTATACAACTTCCACGGAAAAACATTATTCAAACAACTATGTATTAAACTAAAAGCGTAAAATATCAAGTATTGTCTTCTACAAGTAATTCTTGAAACTTCGTACAAAGCAAATTTCAAGTAGTTTGTTCCACATTATTAACTACTAACTACAAAATCCAGGAAACATTCTCTTGTTTACAATTAACTTTTTGAATCGGGAACAAATCTACGAAAACGATGAAACAGCGCAGTTTGAATAAGTTGTTAAAGCTGTTTTTAATGTTCTATTTCAACAGTGTTAGATAAAATGGTAGACCTTAGGTAGTAGAAATGTCGGAGCCCTTTTTTAAACTAGGCATTGCACTAGGGCTGTGCAATATGTATTGAATATTGAGAAAATAAATAATCATGTTGAGTTGATAGTTAAAGATTACGATTGTAGTAGAGAGCCAAGTAGTGGGGGAGCCACCCTGCATTCTTACTATTTCCACTAACAACACGTTCTAGGCATCTCCTGTTCAACTATTATAAAATGTATCACTTCACTACATAACATTTTCTGCTTGTATCAGGTTGAAATTTTACATGCATGTTTCAATTGTACTTTAGACGATGTGCATGAAGTTTTATTAAAAGCTTTACGTTAGAACGTGTGATATCGGTAAAAACGTCGTTTTCTCTATTTTAAACATTTAGGTCCGCTTTAATAATTTTGACGATCTTAATCGCTTTAAAGAGGTGTCGCTAATGGTTTTACAAAAAAAATTTTGTCTCATCAAATAGGTGATGATAGAATCTTTTCCCGTCCTGAAATTCTAATTTTACATTTTAAGCTCACGTTTACGCGAGTGTTGCACGCGAACTCTTCGAACGCATAACGCTGACCAAAGAACTCAGCCTGAGCATTAGTAAAAGGAACATGTATACTAAATTTCAAATAAATCGGTCAACTTTTACTCAAATTATCG
Organism: Gerris lacustris; assembly: GCA_951217055.1. NCBI lineage: Eukaryota > Metazoa > Arthropoda > Insecta > Hemiptera > Gerridae > Gerris > Gerris lacustris. Next base: position 107,382,347 of record OX578277.1, on the reverse strand, counting down.
TCGGACACGTAAACGTTACAGACAGATAGACAGACAGACAGACAGACAGACAGACAAGATGCATAGTTTGTTGAATGTGAGAAGGTCGCTTCAATTATTTTCAAATTCATTTATCGCCCCTCTCTTTTTTGAGGGGGAGAGGGAGTCAAAAGGGAGAAGGGCCAGTGGAAGACCATAATCCAGTGTGGATGTCTTGTCAGAATTCGTCTTTTACTTTTTAGGGGATAAGCCTAAAAGGGCTAATGGAAGGTTATAATCCAGCATGAATGTTTTGTCGGTATCCCCTCCCCCTTTACGAGGAGATAAGCCAAAAAGGGGCAATGGAAGGCAATAATTCAGCGTTAATACCTTGTCAGTATGACTTTATTTTTCTACCTTGGTATTTTATTACGCCAACTTGGAACTCATAAAATTATTTGCATTTCCTTCAAATCCCTTTTTATATTTTAAGGGGAGAAGAAATGAAATTAAATTCCAATTTTTTTATTAAATAAAAAGAAAATCTTCTTCCACTTACAATAAATGGAAGAAAAATTGTCAAGAAATCTGAGTACAACTTGGCAAAGTATATTTTAAAGATATTTAAAATCATCTTTCATTTTTAAGTTATCAACATAAGTAATAGAGCAACTTGAGCTATTATGTAATACCATTTACATTTGCAAAACATTTGTTATTATTGAAATAATTCGAAAAATTTTATACTAAACCAAGAGAAACTTTATATTTTTGTTATTAGTTTTTACTTTCTTATATAAAGAGAAAGTATTGTGATGGCGCGAAAATTCGATTTTGAGATTTTGATGGATTTACAAGTTTTGAGGTCCCCTGAGTCCAAAAAAGTGGTTTTTAAAAAATGTCTGTCTGTCTGTCGTCTGTCGTCTGTGCAGACGCCTGGAGCCTAAACTACTGGGCCGATTTTGAAGAAATTTGGTATTCATGTTCAGAAAAATCATACCCCGAGGCGAAATCGAGAAATGAATTTTAGCTCCAAATTTAGGGGCGCTACCCCCAAAAACTCTGAAAAAAACGTGAAAAAAAATTATTTCTCGAAAACGGTTCCGACGATTTTGATTAAAAAAATTCTAAAATATAGTCCATTTAAATACAAATCCAACGATATAAGCCGTTTTCCCGGGAAAAATCTAGTTCCTGAGAAATCAGCTTAAAACGCGGAACGAGAGAGCCCGGGTTCGATTCCCCGCCCGGGAGAAGTTATTTTTATGATAAATTTTAATGAAATGCTCAATAATAATTAAATTTACATACGAAATCTAATAAATGGAAACACTGGGCTAAATAATTATGAACTCGTATATGAGAAAGTTTGTCTGAGTTGTCTCGGACCGATTTTTTTTTAATCAAACGATCATTCTCAAGCTTTTATCCTTCCCATCATTAACTTTAAAAGAAAATAAAAACATTTTAGAGGGTAATTTGAAATAATTGGTTAAGTTAAAATGGAATAGGGGTTAAAAAACAAAAGAACCCAGTTGAGTTTGCACAAAATGTCGAGAAGTTTAATAATAGAAATATAAAAGTGTAACAATTAGTTTAAAATAGTAGTTGGAGTATAAAGTTGTGGGTTGGTCCATATAATGGTTATTCCATATTATCAGCACTAGTATTCCATATTATCAGCACTAGTATTCCATATTACCCACACTAGTATTCCATATTATCAGCACAAGTATGCCAGATTATCAGCACTAGTATTCCATATTATCAGCACTAGTATTCCATATTACCCACACTAGTATTCCATATTATCAGCACTAGTATTCCATATTACCCACACTAGTATTCCATATTATCAGCACTATTATTCCATATTACCCACACTAGTATGCCATATTATCAGCACTAGTATTCCATATTCCCCACACTAGTATTCCATATTATCAGCACTAGTATTCCATATTACCCACACTAGTATTCCATATTATCAGCACTAGTATTCCATATTATCAGCACTAGTATTCCATATTATCAGCACTAGTATTCCATATTATCAGCAATAGTATTCCATATTATCAGCACTAGTATTCCATATTACCCACACTAGTATTCCATATTATCAGCACTAGTATTCCATATTACCCACACTAGTATTCCATATTACCCACACTAGTATTCCATATTATCAGCACTAGTATTCCATATTACCCACACTAGTATTCCATATTATCAGCACTCGTATTCCATATTATCAGCACTAGTATTCCATATTATCAGCACTAGTATTCCATATTATCAGCACTAGTATTCCATATTACCCGCACTTGTATTCCATATTACCCGCACTAGTATTCCATATTATCAGCACTAGTATTCCATATTATCAGCACTAGTATTCCATATTATCAGCACTAGTATTCCATATTGCCCACACTAGTATTCCATATTATCAGCACTAGTATTCCATATTATCAGCACTAGTATTCCATATTACCCGCACTAGTATTCCATATTATCAGCACTAGTATGCCATATTATCAGCACTAGTATTCCATATTACCCACACTAGTATTCCATATTATCAGCACTAGTATTCCATATTATCAGCACTAGTATTCCATATTACCAGCACTAGTATTCCATATTACCCGTACTAGTATTCCATATTATCCGTACTAGTATTCCATATTACCAGAACTAGTATTCCATATTATCAGCACTAGTATTCCATATTACCCGCACTAGTATTCCATATTATCAGCACTAGTATGCCATATTATCAGCACTAGTATTCCATATTACCCGCACTAGTATTCCATATTACCAGCACTAGTATTCCATATTACCAGCACTAGTATTCCATATTACCAGCACTAGTATTCCATATTATCAGCACTAGTATTCCATATTACCCGCACTAGTATTCCATATTATCAGCATAGTATTCCATATTACTGTGAAGAACAACCTAAAAAATTATAACCTTACATCTCTTTGAAAAAAAAAAAACGGGACACAATAATTAATATTGCTTGAGAAAATATTATGTTAATAACTATATAGTAGTTATAATACTGCGCCTAATTTGAATTTGTATAAAACACTTCTAACTAGGCATCGCGTGGCTCTTTCATTGATGCGAGCGTAATACAATAAATATTGAGTATTTCCTGTCCTAAAATTACAATTTTAAATGTTCGCGCAAAAGCTTGAGGGAGATAACGTTGTCCAACAAACTCGTCCTGGGCATTGGTAAAATGAACATGTGTACCAAATTTCACAAAAATCGGTCAACTTTTACTCAAGTTATTGTCACATAAGTTTCTGACACATTCACAATCACAATTACAGGAAGAAGCTCGCTTGCGCTCGCTTCAATTATACTTTCTGTCACACCCATTTTGTAGAATAGAAAATAAAATATCTGTCATGTTTTAAAACCATGGACAAATCATGGGCTTTATTTTTAAAAAAAAAAATCCTCAATCTTAACCCTAGAACAACCCGACATATATTTTTTACGTAAACTCCACACAGGGGTCTGAGAGGTCCCAATTAATTAATGGGTTAAATTAATTAATTAAACATTTTCTTTTTCAATTATTTATATATTTTTGTAAATATGTATAATTTGTCATACTAAAAATACCATTTTATTTTGACCAAAACAAATAAGGATTTTTAAATAGTATACATATATATTTTCATCAACATTTTTTTTAGAAAAATTTGTACTTTAAAAAAAAAATATATATATATAATTTGGTGTTCGCTAGATTGGGTTAATATTTTTTATTTATGAGGTGTTTTACAGAAAGCAGGAACAAAAATTATTATAAATATTATAGATTTTCTTACATACTCTGGCAAAGTTAAGCATTTTTGGCCTTAAATCCTTACTGTGATCCTCTAAACCTTCAACTTGAATGAAGTTATATACGTCTACTAATAGTAATAAACGTTTTATTTTGGAACTTTTGACAGTCTTAAACTTAACAGTTAACAGTGGTATATAAAACAATTACGTTAATGGCCCACAGGGGTCTATGGGGCCCCAACTCTATCTCTAATGAATACTGAAAGAAAACTGAAACAAATAACATAGGTATTGTTATCAGTATTTGCACAGAAAGGTTCAAAGGTAAATTAGAAGGGAGTCTAGGTTTAGAGAAGTACAAATAATACAAAAAAAACAACTTAATTATAGTTTGTATGGGGTCTGTGGGACCCCAATAAGTCGTTCAAGGGTTAATAATGGCCTTACCTAGACAATCTAGACTGTCGGACGTTCTTCGACCTTAAGGGAAGGTGGTTTAGAACTGGCCTCTTCAGTGGCGAGGGGTCAGTTGCACTTTATTGCACAAGCACTCAATCACAGCAAAGTCCACAACCTCACCTTTGTTTGGACCTTAAATATTGCATTATGCATACCTTTAAATATCTTAAGAGGTTTCTTACCAACTAAAGCAAAACAATTGATTTAACAATTTTAAATTGTTACAACGGAACTAAGCAGCCTATGAAATAATAACTCAATAGAATCAAGATTATTTTATAAGTCGGTCAAATAAAATGTTCTTTATGATAGGCTCTTTAAGGTCATTCAAATATAATGTTATTTGTAAACAGTACAATAAATATAAAATCTAGATAAACAGGTCAAGTGTTTAACTGTAAAGTGTATAAACAGTGTTTTTTAAATGCTAAAAAGCTTACTTTGAACTATCCTAAGGGTTTGATATTATCAAAACACACTCTGATAATGTAATTTTTTTGCCATTGAACCGGACTACAACCATATAAATACCCCGAAAAGACCATTTACCAATTATATAAAAACACGTATTTTGTCTATAAAAAATAAAATTATATTTTTTTTTCGAAATTTTCAAAAAGGTTGTATCATTACTTTTGGTCGAAGAATGTTCAGGATTTTTTTCAGATTTTTTGGACTTCACATAAGCGAGATAGAGGAGGGGGGAGGACACGTTTCACTCCCACTTCAAACTTGTTTACACTCGCCTTATCAAAGTTATAACCATAGAATTTTATATTTTTGTAATCAGCTCGACGTACTCTTTCATATGATACCCCTAAAGGTGTCGAAAAATAATTAAAAAATGATAACCCTTAAGTTTTTTTACCTTTTTTTTTTTAAAAAAATATATTTTTTAAGTTGCTATATTTTTAAAATATGTGGGTAGCTACAAGACACATATACATGCCAAATTTCAAAGTGATCGGACGAAAGGTGTAACCGTGAGAGCAGGCGACCGGACGGACAGATAGACACACTCAGGAAAATATAAGGGTCCTTGGTTTTGCCTACGGATCCTAAAAAAAGAAACTATTCAAACGAACCATAGACAGGTGCCTACTCTACCTATTTAGTATTCTGGCACTGCATTTCAACCTTAAATTTCAGATTTATTTGATAAAGTTAAACAATCTAATCTTAACCCCTGGAATGGTAATGGTAGTAGAATCGACGAGCACAGTTTGAACCTTAACCTTTTACACTCGTATGTGATGGTGATGAGTACCCCCATCCTTCTGCAGTGCTTCCACTGGTTAGTAACACACCTGCTAGTGTAGCTGTAGAAGTCCTTTTGAGCATACACTCGTTTTCTGGCAAATTCCCGTCAAAGCTACTTCGTCAATTCGACAAACATTTTGTAATAAACGTAGGGAATTAATTGGTCGTCGGATGAGCTTATAGCCTGGGAAAATGGGCCAGGGGTAAGGGGCAATGGGCCTAGGGTTAATGGCCTTGGGCCAAAGACCAGTGGCCGATAATCTGGGGCCTGGAGCACTTAGCAAAGGGCCTAGGGCTTTTGGCCTGGGGCATGGGACCTGGTGCAATAATGTTCACTCAATTTCAGAATCTTCTGATGTTCCTACTAAGTTATTTGTCATCAAATGTTTGTATATATCCCTAAAAGACTTAATAATAAGTTCTTAATAGTTTTCTCTTTATAAAAGTGTAGTTTCAACCCAAAAAAATGTATTTTCTGCATATGTTAGTCGAATCGACGAAGGTTTAGTAATACCAGCCATCCAATTACCATTTGTATTTAAGGGTTAACATATTATCAATTTTAATGGAATTATTATCTATATCTTTGACTTTGTCCATCTCATTCCCATAATAACACTGATATGAAATGTTTCAGGTTTTCAAAGAACTGTTGACACAAGCTAAAGTAAAATATAATCTATCACCGGCATTACGAAGACGTAGACGTCAATCTCTCCCTACCGCTCCTCCCGGAACACCCAGCCATACGAACCCTGCTATCCCTTCAGCTGCCCAGCTAGCTCACCTACAGTCCATCCGAGAAAAACAAGCGACACACTCTGGCAAAAGAAACTCATGTGTTATCTCGTAAAAGATGTATTAGAATAGTTCCTTCTATAAAAATAAAAAATCCTCAAGTAAGAAAAAAAAAAACTACTCGAATATCCTATAACTAGTACTTCCACCTCTATTTTAAAAATACATAACATGAAAAATTAAATTTACCTATAAATATTACGTTAGAGGTGGTTAGGTGATCAATTATTTGACCAATAATCTGCCAACTGCAATTCATCAAAAATTTAATAGCTTAAGGTTGTGTATGTATTTATTTTTTAAACAAAAATAAGTTTGTAAAAAAAATAAAAAATAAAAAGTTTTTGAAAAGTATTATTGGGTTGATACGCAATAGCTTTTAAGAAAATAATTTAGAAAAAAAGCAAAAACATAAATGGGGTTTGCTTTAAATATAAGCATTACTAATTTCTCTTTCTAAGGTCATTTAAATATTTAGCAACTGTAATGTTTCATGAAGGTTTCAATGTACATAGAATTGTGGTGTACATAAAATCAAAGATTTAATTTTATTCCATAGATCACACAACACTCATAGTAGTTAGAGTTTGTGCGTTTTGGGTTGTTACTTTTGATAGCATGGGAAAATCCGAAAAATTAGGATGGGAGCCAATGAGAAGTCAGGATTTTGAATTCTAGAAGCTCTGGCCAACTATACAAACAGAACTATACAAACAGAAATGTCACTGGCTCTACCCCTTCCACAGGCCTAGTGGCTTTATTTTTTTCTAATTTAGGTTGGCTAATCTGACTGTCTAAAGTCATAACTCGTAACGTGCATACTGTAGTACACTTTAAGATTAAAATATGTTTTATTTCAATCATATTCAATCAAGTTAAACAAAATACCCTTGACGTAATATGATAATACTTATTGACTTTTTCCATGTTACACTGTGTTCATTAGGAAGGGCTTTAAATCTAAGACAAAGGTTCCTCTATAAAGTCTAATATAATAAATTGACTTAAAAAAATCAGGTATGGGGTACATCAGAACTTTTCCTCATTTCGGAGGCCATTAAAGTGGCCTCTTCAGCCACGGAGAAGAAAAAATATATAGGAGGAAGCAGCATTAGGCAAGTTCAGTACTTGGATGGGTGACAGTTTTGTACTAACAGATTTTTTTTTTTTTTTTATCATTTTTCAAAAAGATATGTTATACATTATTATTATTATTATTTATTTTTATTTCATTTATTTAATTATTTGAATGTTGGGGGTATTTTGACAGATGTAAACAAACTTTGACGTTTAACAAAAGTATCACACTAATTTTTGGGGGCCTGGGTGGCTCAGAGGCTAGCGCGCTTGCCGTGTGATAACGCAAGTTAAGCATCCTCAAGCAGGGTCAGTAGATGGATGGGTAAACGCTTCTGACCACAGCTCTGGGTTCGATTCCCGGACCGGGCCCCCCACTCAATGTCAACCCAGCATTATTTAATTAATAGGAAGCTCCTCGAAAAATGGCGCCACCAGGTTTCGGCCTGGAAACCATGATGGAGGGGAGTCATGCTTACCGACCATATCTTCACAAAAGTGTGAAGATTTCGGTCCCTAACCCGGGTTGGTTCGATGGGCCCACCTAAGTGGCCTGAGTCTTCGAGTGTAAAAGCCCCCCCCCCCCCCCCCCCCCCCCCGAAAAAAAAAAAATCACACTAATTAATAATTATGTTTGCTTTTAACTTTTAAATTAATTAATGGAATTTCATCGTTTTTTTATTATATTTGTTCCTTATTTTTTACGGGTTCCAGAGATATGCTATTTGTCAATAACGTATTTATACTTTCAGTATTATTAACCGTCAAAGTTTAAAAAAAAATGATAGCTTCAAAATGGCGGCAAATATCAAAATTAAATTTGGTGGATTTATTTGTCATACAGAGAGGTACTTTCAGACTCAGCTAACTGGGTTCAAGATGGCGACAAATATTGATTTTTGCGGGTGGCACAACTAGATGTAAGGACTAATTTTCCTGCCAAGTTACAACTCTCTAGGTTAAATACCCTGGCGCTACGATGATAACACACACACACACTCAAACAGAAGTCATGCTGAAAACCACTCAGGAGGTCAAGACACCCAAAACAGATGAAATCTCGAAAAAAAAATTTGGTGAAAACAATACTTTTCCTACCATAGGTGAGGAAAAGTGAATATCCTATCAAGTACTAGCTAGCAAGCTATATATGGGTTTCTTCTGTCATAAAAATTCAAATTTCAAAAATTGTAAAAAGTTGCAATCTGGAGGAGCAATATCCTCCATTGCTGATTTCTTAGGGTGCGTTCGGAAACACTAACCGGTCAACCTCTCGGTCGACCGGCGGTTTGTTGTGGTTAGTGTCATGGCGGCTTGAAATCATTTTTGTTTCCGAACGGGCAGCGGTCGACCGAAAAGGTTATAAACAAAGAGAGGTTACAAATATAAATTCGTTTTTGTTTGGTGTGAGATAGAAGTGAAACTGTGACGATTCCTCAAGTAAATAAACTATTTCAGCTTCAGCGGCACCCCTTTAGGTTAAATCTGTATATAACTATCATCCCTTTCCTTTTTCCTTCTACTAAAAACTCAGATTACACGACGTTCAGCAGCATCTTCCTCCTGAAACCTTGAACTTCACTGTTTACATCGATAATATCAATTCATCTGTGTACAAATGATACATTTATAATCTCTTAAATGTATAAAATATGCAAACGGACAGTTTAACAAATGTATATAATCTCTCATGAATGAATCAAGCAAAATTATGCCACCAAGCGATCCTCGACCGCACAGTCTCCTTCAACTCAGGCAGGGGTTCTATTTTAGATTGTCTAAAATAACAACTATATCGGTATCCATAAAATGTTGAAAACTAGGATTGGTAACAAAGTAAATAACTATTATAGGACAAAGGTAGGTCTATAATGAACTGTGGTACAAAGGAATATCACACTTTTCATCTTTCAGTTTTGATAAATTGTTATTATTAATCAAAAAAATTACCCACCAAATTCATTTCAATTTTAAATTAAAACGGTGAATAACAAAGTAAAAGAGTGCCGAAAATGGTCCATGTTTCACAAAAACTAAATATAAAAAAGAATTTTAAAGATTAGCAAAAAAAGACGACAATGTATTCTAATGTTTATAAAATGTTATCAAATGTTTACAATAGAAAAATGACATTTCGCCAAGAAAGGTAACATTATGGTTACTGACCGTATTTCGATTTCGGTCGAAGCGGTCGCGACCAAGCCGGTCGACCGCTAAAACGACCGGAGCTTTACGAACGCGGTCGGTTGTTTAGGTTGGTGTTTCCGGACACACCGGTTACTTCTCGGTCGACCTGGTTAGTGTTTCCGAACGCACCCTTAGACAACATTTGAGGCGTTCCAAATACAAAGGGCGAACACAACAAATGGTGATTTTGAGAAAAATTTTAATTAATGTTTTAAAGCATTGGGCGAACTCAACAAAAAAGCATGTCTGATAAGATTTAGGAATAAGAGAAGTGGGGGACTTGGGGAGTTAGATGTGGAGTTCGCCCTTCGTATCCGCCTACTTATAGACGATTCAAACCTCTCCTACAAGTTTAAACCAGTAATTTTAAGTGGAATTAAAGGCCAACTCAACAAAAAACTTTACAGGCTAAATCTTAGACCCTAAACGATGGTATGGAAAAAAAAAAAAAAAAAAATGTTGTATGTTGAATTCGCCCTTCGTATTCGGAACGCCTCATTTCTTTCAGCATATTTCATCAAATTCTGTCATCAACATCATTATTCTTCTGAGAATTGTGGATTTGGATTTTCTAAAAGGACTTTAGATCTGCTAACTAGATGCTTTATTAATGACCATTACAGTTGCTTTAAATATTATTTTAAAAAAACAATAACTATATTTACTCCAAAAATTACTTACTAAGATATACCAATATAACATCAATATTGTCGTTACATAAGTATTAAAATACATTGTAGAAATATACTTTTTTAACATTTTATCATTTTGTACAAATATAACTTCTAATATATCTATAAGAAGTTTTGAACTTAAAAAAATAAGTCATTAAGTCATAATATACAAATATAAAATTAAAAATAGAATGTAAATAATGTTATTTAGTCTTATTGAAGTATAATATAATTATTTTATTTAATAATTTTAATCTCACAATATAAATATTTCCTATAAAAGTTATATTTTAATTAAATTTCTCTTAAATATTAATTAAACAAATATGGTAAACATAAATTTCAAATTTAAACAGCATGCCTTGAATTAAACAATAATATTTTTTTTATGTTTTTTAATTTTAAATAAAAATATTTTGAAAATGCATTTCTTTCAAATTGTTACAACAAAAAAAAAAAAAAAACACTTAAATTTTCTAGTTAATTTATTTGTTAATTTTGGGTTTTTAAAGCTATTGTACCTACCAAGTTTATTTGAAGTCATTTATTTGTAGTCAGTTATTTGTAGTCAGTTTGTTGTATCTAGTTAGTTTATTTGTAAAGCTTATTTGTAGTATTTATTTGTAGTCAGTTATTTCTATCTAGTCAGTTTATTTAACACAAAATTAAGTTGTTTTCTCCAAGATTTGGAAAAAACTTACTTTAAACAAATAAATGTACTACATTTCTATTTTTAAATTAAATTATTTTGTATATTTTTTATTATTGATTTGAAAATATAATATATTTTATATTTTGACACTAACTTATTATATTATTTTTAATATATATTATATTTGAGTACTTATTATTAATAACATAATATATTACTAAGAAAATAACAATCTTTCTATAATTTCAAAAAAAAAAAAAAAAAAAAAATCAAAATAATAAGCAGAAATAAATAATTATAATCTTACAGGGACTTTTTTTGTTATCGATTAATTTTCTTATCTAAATAGCATAGAAAGATATATTATAAAAATTACAATTAAATCTAATAATATTAGATATATATTTAAAATTATACATTAAAATTTAAATTTTACATCCAATTGTGATAGTTTCTGGATAAAATAAATCATTTCCAACAATTTTTTACATAAATGTTATAGCCCAGGAGATAGAGTGCAAAAAAATGTCTGTCTAACATCAAGCTAAAATTTTGTGTATTAGTTGATCTTTTGGTGTCTTTTAATAATATGTCTGTGGTCGGCTAAGTTCGTCTGCAGGACATAGCTTGGAAATAGGCATTTGAAAAAAACAAACCGGTGGAGAGCGGTCATGTTCCGCCCATGTTGGTGAACAGTATGATTTCCTTGATCCGGAGAACAAAATTAGTTGGTAGATCAAAAAACAAGTTGATGTTAGTTTGTCACTTGATAGGGTAGTTATTTAAATATTACTCCAAATCAATATGGTGACCTCTTAAGTGACAAAATTACATCAACTTGAATTTTATTATTATTATTATTATTATTATTATTATTATTATTATTATTATTATTATTATTATTATTATTATTATTATTATTATTATTATTATTATTATTATTATTATTATTTTAAACTAACTAATTTTGTACTCAGAATCATGGAAATCACATTATCCACCAAAATGGGTGGGACATGGCTGCTTTCCACTGGTTTGTTTTTTTTCAAATGCCTATTATTACCAAGCTATGTCCCGCAGACGAACATAGCCGACCACATATTCTTAAAAGGCACTAAAAGATTTACTTATAAACAAAATTATAGCTTGATGTTAGTCAGACACTTTTTTACACACTATCTCCTGGACTACTTATACAGATTATTTTCTCTCTTATTTTGGAATAAATGATAAGTTAAGGTAATAATAAATCAAATTAAACATTATTATTGTAAATAATGTCAATTATAAGTAAATAAGTTAATTAAAGAAAGGTTTAAAAGAATAGTTTTTTCAGGAATTACTAAAATACATTTATTTAAGGAAATTCTTCAATAACAATTTTTCTTTATTTAACTTTAGTTTTCTACTAAATTTTTTTGTATTATTTGTTCCTCATTTATTTTGTTTCCGAGCTTACCAAAGGCAATAGATTTCCTCTTCGACATTTGAACAAACATTTTTTTATTATTATTATTGATAACTAAACCTTCAAAAAAAATTACTTGTATAATTTTATGGAAATTTGTTTGGTTTTTCAAAAATAAACCACAGATCGACCTATAAGCTTACTCCCAGTAATGGGGAAAGTCCTAGAAAAGCTCCTTTTACGTAGACTCCTTCCCATACTTAAACCATTCATTCCTGACCATCAGTTTGGTTTCCGTGCTCACCATTCCACCATCCAACAGTGTCATCGCATTGTCGATGTCATTGCCTCCACCCTTGAGAAGAAAAAGTTTTGCTCAGCTGTCTTCTTGGACGAGGCGCAAGCCTTTGACCGAGTTTGGCATGCTGGGCTTCTTTGGAAACTCAAGGGCATCCTTCCATTTACCTACTACCTTATCCTCAAGTCCTTTCTAACCGATAGATCGTTCTGTGCAAGCTTAGGAACCACTTCCTCCCCCATCTGCCCTGTTAGAGCAGGAGTACCTCAGGGTAGTATTCTTGGACCCCTCCTATATTCCATCTACACATATGATATCCCTCAACACCCTTCCTCAGTCCTTGCCACCTTCGCAGACGATAAGGCAATTCTATCAGTCCACCAAGACCCTCAAATTGCATCCAATAACACCCAAAGTCACCTTCTCCTTCTCGAACCTTGGTTAAAAAAATGGAGGATCCGGATTAACGAACAGAAAAGTGCACATGTCACTTTTACTCTTCGACATAGTACCTGTCCTCCAGTCATTCTTAACCAAGTCCTTATTCCTCAATCTAGCACTGTCCGTTACCTTGGCCTTCACCTTGATCGACGACTCACCTGGCAACACCACACTAAGACTAAACGTACTGACATCTCAAGACGCTACAAGTTGCTGCTTCGTCTTTTAGATCGTAGGTCCAAGATTACACTAAGTAATAAACTTCTTATCTACAACACAGTCTTAAAACCGGCTTGGACCTACGGTTTGGAGATTTGGGGTAGCACCAAGCCTTCCAACTCCCGCCGACTACAAACTCTTCAATCAAAGATCCTTCGTAAAATCACCGATGCTCCTTTTTACGTATCCAACCTCACCCTCCATAATGACCTCAATATTCCTTTTGTCCGTGACCTATCTATATCCAGATACCATAAATTCCACGAGTCCTTATTAAATCACCCCAATCCTTTAGTAGAACTTCTTTCTTCCCAATCCATCCCTGATAATCCTCCTCGTCGCCTGAGGAGACAGTGGCCCCGAGATCTATTAAATATGGAATTCCATATTAACAATTAATTATTATTAACTCACACTTACATTAACTCATACTTATCATTCCTTACAACAAACATTTATTTTCTTTTTTTAATTAGTGCTTCTTTTCTCACTCACTTGTTTTTATTGTTATATTTGTTCATATTCTGAATGATTCACGCCAAAAGGAGTAATCAATGGATTATTACCTTTAGCATGTAATTCACCGTCCAAAAAACATTGTTATCAGTATCACTTATAACATTAACAAATTATGTAGTTGTGATAATCAATAAAGAGAAAAAAAAAAAAAAAAAAAAAAAAAAAAGATGGTTAAATATTATTTTGAACTGTCTGCACAACTTTTATTTTGATTAAAAATGTTAATGGCTTTATTGTAAATTAAAAAATGTCTAACAAACTAATGTTGGACACTTATTTACTTCATTACCCCCCTTGGTTCTAAACAATAGTCGGCTCTACAAAAGTCTCAAAGGTTTGTGTGTTTGTGTCCCCAAGACATTGAGACTCCTGGGGCAGTTTTATTACGCTATTTTAAAATCTAGTCTTATCACGTGTAAGACTAAATCTTATACATAAAACGGCAATTCTTTAGATTGTTACTCCCCTTATAAAAAAAAACAGAGGGGCTTAACAAGCTAAAGAAGGTTTACGGAATGTTCTTCTTTAGACTGTTACTCCCATTGTAAAAACCGAAGTGTGATATTCCTCTGTCCCAAAGTACATGGGACTAAACATCCCTTTGACTTAATAGTTATTTAGTCAAAGTAATTTATATTCAAAAAACAAGTAGGGGAGTAACAATCTAAACAAGTACCCATAAAACAGTAGGACAATGAGTTCTACAGTTTTCTTAGCGTATATTTAATATTCCTTTGTCTTACTAGTTAATTTGACTAAGGGATATTATCACATTTGTATACACAATTGTGATATCCCTTTGTCCTAAGGTAAATTGGACAAATAGTTGGTTTAACCTCTCTAGTCATAGTCATACATTGGACTAAATATCCCGTTGTCTTAATAATTTAGACTATACATTATATACTACTCTGTATAATTTTTCTTTGTCAAAATAACTATAAAGACAAAGGGATATAGGGTTGTACTTAAGTAAAAAGTATCCAACTTTCTTTTTATTTCTTGAACTTAATTTTACACAAATTTGGCTATTTTTTTCAATAATAAGTCGCGAGGATGCTATGTGCCACACTAATTGGTTGGCTATTTTTATTGTGAACATGTATTTACACTTTTATGTGGTTGTATTTTCATTATTTATTTATTGTTTAACAATTCAAAATTAAAAAAAAGTAAAAAGTAATAATAATAAATTAAAATCTAAATGATAATAATTGTATAACAATTTCATATTAATAATATAATATTAAAAAAGATTAAAGTATTATAAGGGATTTAACAACAATGTCAGCATTATATAATTTACTGCTGAATTTATACTGTAAGTATGTAGTGTCAAATAATATTAATTGTAATAATATTTATAATATTACATTATATGATTATAATTATACAAAATACAATAATGTTTTGTATAGTAAGCTATAAAACTAATTAAACATTGTTATTTTAATTATAATAATTATTATTTACAAATAAAATGTATTACATAGGAAGGAGAAGTAACGTTACACATTTATTTATAAATGGTTCAGCGTCAATTATAATTATCCAGATAGAATTAAAAATGAAACCCTATATTTTGTTTGCTATTGTCGAAAGATATATAGTCCTCACAGTTCCATAGTTGTATGCCAAATCTCAAATTATTCAAAGACCGTTGTTTTATAAGCCTTATTAGGGCTTCAATATTGACACTACAATTATTAATTATATGTACAACTATTTCTTTAAGTTAACAAAAATGTTACATTTTCATTTGATAAAAGTTGAGTTAAATTTTAGCTCAAAGTTTTTATAACATTTGAGAACAAATGTAAATAAACAGGTTAAGTGTACGCTGGTCAGCACACAAGTGTTTTCCTCTGTCAAAGTAGCAGACATCTTGTCACCCATAGGGGACCCAGAATTTGAAATTTTATAAGTTGCTAATTGTGCAGCTTTAGAAATTAAGTTTGAAGAGAAGAGGAGGAGAGTTTGGGTCAAAAATGGATTTAAGAGGCCCACAAATGAACATCCAAAATTGCTTTATGAACTTAGTGTGGAGAGGGCTGATTAAAGTAATTTCTTGCTTTAAGTGTACAGTTGAGCCATAAAAAAAAAATAAACTTAGGAAATCAATAAAAGTTTTGATTTTTATTGAGGGCGTTCAATATAATTTAACAACCCCTTTCTATTTTCAATATTTATCCTCATACGGTCAATATTATTGTATTAATAAGCCATTATATTTTGTTCAAAATTATTGATAATGTGAGAGAGGCATTAGATTTAAAAGCTGACCAATATTATCGTAGACCCTCATTATAACAGACTATAAGGGGCTAAAAGTTGACCAATATTACAGTAGAACCACATTATAACCAGCTATAAGGGGCTGAAAGCTGTCCAATATTACAGTAGAACCACATTATAACAGGCTATAAGGGGCTGAAAGCTGACCAATATTACAGTAGAACCACATTATAACCAGCTATAAGGGGCTGAAAGCTGTCCAATATTACAGTAGAACCACATTATAACAGGCTATAAGGGGCTGAAAGCTGACCAATATTACAGTAGAACCACATTATAACCAGCTATAAGGGGCTGAAAGCTGTCCAATATTACAGTAGAACCACATTATAACAGGCTATAAGGGGCTGAAAGCTGACCAATATTACAGTAGAACCACATTATAACCAGCTATAAGGGGCTGAAAGCTGTCCAATATTACAGTAGAACCACATTATAACAGGCTATAAGGGGCTGAAAGCTGACCAATATTACAGTAGAACCACATTATAACCCGCTATAAGGGGCTGAAAGCTGTCCAATATTACAGTAGAACCACATTATAACCAGCTATAAGGGGCTGAAAGCTGACCAATATTACAGTAGAACCACATTATAACCAGCTATAAGGGGCTGAAAGCTGTCCAATATTACAGTAGAACCACATTATAACAGGCTATAAGGGGCTGAAAGCTGACCAATATTACAGTAGAACCACATTATAACAGGCTATAAGGGGCTGAAAGCTGACCAATATTACAGTAGAACCACAAATCTGTACATTTTAATGAAAATAATTATTTAAAATAATAATAATGCAAACTTCTTTCGCCTGCGGAACAGTAGGCATAAAAAATTAGCCAGTAGCTATGGCATACCTACTATTTTATGCAGGGGGCCGAGAGCTATCATTTGCTATGTCTTTAGGTCTACTGGGCACTCCAATGAGGAAGGGGGGGGGGGGGGGTCAGAGGAAAATGTTTGAAAATTACAAGTCTGGAATTCACTTTTACTCACCATACACAGTTACAATGATTTTTATGGAAACACTTATTAAAAGATTTCTAAGTAATACTTGATAGTAATACTGCTCTGAGTGCAGGAGCCAAAGATTTTTCCACAAGTGCTTCTCTACGTAGGAAACCGTGTGTAAAAACTATGTTTGGGTTTTTCTATTTTGCTATAGATTGAAAACCTGTCAAGTGACCGGTCATAGATGGTCACTCATCAATGCAGACCCTTAAATAGAACTGCCATAATATATAGTGATTTTTTGTAATTTTCAAAGAACTTATGAATAAAATTAAAAATATCTTGGCCTCTTGTGGTCTCAGAGAGGTCTTTACAGAACAGGAATTGTTCAATAATAGACATTTCATCAATAAATCGTACAAAATTACCACTTTTGATCTGTTTATTTTTTATTCTGGATCAAACGGTTCATCTGGCCGGTCTCAGTGTTGGAGCCTCAGTGCTGGAGTGTTGGCCTCAGTTTGGGAAGCCCTGGTCTACATCAATGGTAGTACAGTAAATAATTAGTTGTTTTGACTGAGATTTTGTGGTAGCACTTCATAATTATGACTAGAGAGGTTGGTAGAAAGTAACACAACAATATTGTCACCACAATTTTTTTTATTAAAACTCACAAACACGTTTCAACATATAACATCATCTTCAGTATGCGTGTTAACTTAGTAAGAGTGAATTCTGTACTAAGCTGACTATTTTACAAACCAACAGTACAAGGTGGGGGTAGACTAGGGCTGTGTGGGTAGAAGGATTACGGAAGGAACAAGGTAAGGGATATGGAGTTGAGATCCAAGGCAGAACCCAGTAAAGGTATGGTTCAGGTAAATATTTTGTTTTTCAATTGCTTATAGCTAAACAATACTTCCTTATATTATTATAACTAAAATACCTTACAACTACCAGACATTATTTAAAAAAATGTAATGATTTTACAATAGCAGAGTTGTCAAGATTAGATTTTTCATTAAATCATGCTATATTTGTATCTTGGATAGCTCTTTGGGTTTCTAAGTATTCTAAGAGGTCAAATTTCCTTTTTTTTTTTTTTTTTTTTTTGAGTTACAGCCATAAACCCATTACCCCACCTAACCAATAAAACCCACCTAACCCATAAACTACCCCACCTTGTACTGTTTTTTTATCATAAAAAATTGTAAAATAGTAAGCTTAGTAAAGAATTCACTCTTACTAAGTTAACACGCACACTAAAGATGATATTATAATATTTATATTGAAACACATTTGTGAGTTTTAATAAAACAAAATTGTGTCGACAATATTGTTGTGTTATACTTTCTATTAAGCTCTCTAGTCATAAGTTCAAAATGTAGCTTTGACCAGGGGCAGGGGTAGTTTTCAATGTCATTGAGCTAAAGAGAAAAAATAATTTGGGGTCATATAGTTGGAGTGAGCAGTTTAAAAGTCCTAAAAGTCAATAATACTTTTAATTTCACTAATAATTGCTATCCTAAATTTGAATTTAGAGTTGTAATATCAAGGTGATATGCGTCTGGATGTATTATGTGTCTTCATTAACATATAATAAAATTCAGGTTTATTTTAACTCTCCTTCAACGTTATCAAATTGTCAGTTACATAATTACTTGAATATTTATTTCTCAATTATATAGTATATATATATTTTGAAAAAAGTAAACAAACAAAACAAATTGTACTGTTCCAATTTATTATAAGATGTAGAGATGATTTAATTTATAAAATAAATTTAAGTTTTTATTTATTTACAATTATTAATTTATTTTTATTTACCTTTTACTCTGTATTATAGAGGGGTCTGTCAGTTTTACGATCGCCAAGTTTTTCCCTTTTGGCTAGGCGCACACTGGGGGCAAAACAGTCCGCAGACTGTCTGCGGGCTGTCTGCAGAGGGTCTCTCCCAGTGCTAAAAATTGTCGTCACGACAATTTTTTGCTCAACAGCCCGCAGACAGTCTGCAGACTGTTTTGCCCCCAGTGTGCGCCTAGCCTTAAGGTTAAAGTGATTAAAAATCACCATTCAGGCTGAATCAACATATATTCGGGATTGACATCTGGTAACTATTTGTGAGAGGGTTGATTTATATTATTCTGTTTTTAAATAAGTATTTGGATTCTTAAAGAATTCATAGTGAGGGATTCTCTTTATTTGATACTCATAAAGTTTGTGGATCCAAGTTGTGGTTTCTTTTGCACTTTTACTACTACAGACACGGCCCCACCCCTTCCACAGGCTTTGTGGCTTTATTTTTTTCCTCATTTAGGTTGGTCAATCTGAGTGTCAAAAGTCACAACTTGTAATACACATACTGTAGGTTAGCCTGTAGGAATATAACAGGAGCGATGAGGACTGCACTTACAGCCACCTTAGAGGCTGTGTTAGGACTCCCCCCACTCCATACATGGGTTAAAGGAGAGGCCATTGCATCTATTGTTAGACTTGAGACAATGGTCAGTGGCAAGGGGGAGAATCCACAATGGGGAACTTGGATATACTAAGGTTGGCCGAATCTAAAATCCCACTTACAGGGATTCAAATGAAAGGGATAAAATACCAGCTAGTACTGAAGAGGAAATACAATGTAGAAATTTTATCACAGGCCAGATGGGAAATAGGGGACTTTATAGTGGCAAACACTTATGGCTCTGTGCAGAGCCGGATTTAGGACTTTTGATGCCCTAGGCCAAATTTTACTAGCAACAATCAAACAAAAAAATACCAGTGGAGAGCGGCCATGTCCCGGTCATTTTGGTGAACAATGTGATTTTCATGATCCTGAGTACAAAATAAGTTAGTAAACCAAAATTAAGTTTATGTTAGCTCATCACTTGATAGGTGACCACTCTTATTTGAAGTAATAATTGAATAACTAACCTATCAAGTGACAAGCTAAATCAACTTGATATTTTGTCTACTAACTAACTTAGTACTCAGGATCATACTCAAATTTAAGAAATACTCCTTATAATATACTGTGTCAAAGGCTCTGAGTGGCAAGCCATATCAATGTATTGACCATATCTGCACCACCCCCCCCCCCCCCCCCTCCCCCACACAAATTAGTGGTGAATCCGGCACTGGCTCTAAGAATGATAAAGTTATATCAGGGGCAGGACTGTACCGAGAAAGGTCCAGTACCCAAGAGAGCTTCCCACTTCCTCAGAAATCTACGCCATCCAGCAAGAACGCCAGAGGTAAGGGATGCAACCTCCAAAAGGTAGCAACATGCTCAAACTGTGAAACAGCACTTTGTACTCCATGTGTGGAGTCAGCGCTAGTTAAGGAGTGCCAGCATTAGAACAGCTTGCAGAGGAGAAAGAGGTTACACTGCTTTACTCAAAGGTCTCAGGGTAAGCAAGGATTCCTGGGAATGAGAAAGCAGATGAAGTAGCGAAGATAGGAGCTTCCATGCTATTCTGAGGAC
Source organism: Gerris lacustris (assembly GCA_951217055.1). Taxonomy (NCBI): domain Eukaryota; kingdom Metazoa; phylum Arthropoda; class Insecta; order Hemiptera; family Gerridae; genus Gerris; species Gerris lacustris. The sequence goes on along the minus strand of OX578277.1, from coordinate 107,361,856 downwards.
AGGAACCCGCAGTCAATAGGTTAAGAGGACAGGCGAGGTCAGAAGGATAACGCTGTCCACTACGAACTTAGCCTGAACATAAGTGAAAGGAAAATTTACACTAAATTTCAACTAAATCGGCCAACTTTTACTCAAGTTATCGTCAGACACGTAAATGTTACTGACAGACAGACAGATGCATATTTTGTTGAATGGAAGAAGCTCGCTTCAATTTTCATTCTTAATATCAAGGAATTAGGTTCATGATTAATAAATAAATACGCAACTAGTCAATATAATTTTTATTAAAATAATATATATAAATATTTAACATAAATAATTAATTATTCTTTTTTTTCTCTTTTTTTCCTAATTAATATAGTCTTAATAAATAATACAATATTTACAAATCTGAAACCAACTTATTGTAAAACATACAAAAAGTTAATTATTTAATAGTGGTCCATTGTTCAAAAAATTATATCAATATAACTAACTGAATTTTTAATCATCCATTTCTTTCTTTTTTTTTAAACTAAACTAACTAATTCCTACCACTGGCTCTTGCACAACTGAATTAGTTAGTTACTGTGAATAAAGTTATGATATTAGATTACAAATTAATCAAATATGATGTTAACGTGTGACACTATACCAGATATGATGTTTCGACAGTGGTTTTAGGTAAATGAGGTGTCAATTGAACTCCTATATTTTATTAACCCTGGAATGCTAATGGTAATTGGATGGCTGGTATTACTAAACAATTCGACTAAAATATGCAGAAAATAAACTTTTTTGGGTTGAAACTACACTTTTATAAAGAGAAAACTATTAAGAACTCATTACTAAATTTTTTAAGTGAGATATAAAAACATTTGATGACAAATAAGTTACTAAGAACATCAAAATAATCAGAAATTGAGTGAACATTAATGCACGATCCCCTGCCCCAGGCCAAAAGCCCTAGGCCCTTTGCAAAATGCTCCAGGCCCCAGGTTACTGGCCACTGGTCTCTGGCCCAAGGCCAATTACCCTAGGCCCCATTGCCCCTTGCCCCTAGGCCTATTGCCCCTTATCCCTAGGCCCATTGTCCCAGGCTATAGGCTCATTCAACGACCAATTAATTACCTACGTTTATTACCAAATGTTAGTCGAATCGACGAAGTAGCTTTGACAGGAATTTACCAGAAAACGAGTGTATGCTCAAAAGGACTACTACCGCTACACTAGCAGGTGTGTTACTAACCAGTGCAAACACTGCAGAAGGATGGGGTACCCATCACCATCGCATACGAGCATAGAAGGTTAAGGTTCAAACTGTGCTCATCAATTTGACTACCATTATCATTCCAGGGTAAAATTTAAAAAACCACAATTTATTCATGGTATAATCTAAAGGAAATTAATTTATGAGTTTAAAGTGTTATTTTTGTTTATATTCGAGGCTACTGTAATAGTATACTATACATTATAATATCATATAAAATATACAATTTACTATCGCAAATTGGGAAAATAAATAACTTTGACTACAAAGTTTATGCTCAATGTTATTATATTATATTAGTTATAGTAGTTGAGTTATTTTGATTCCAAATAATTTTTTCTAAATAATTTGTCCAAATAAATGACTATATACACCATTAAAATATCTAAGTTTAATAATCAATTTTATAATATTTTTATTTGGAATCAAATATATTTTGTTGTTATTAATTAGCTAAAGTCATTATGACCAGGTATCTCCTTGATTATTATTTGTGGTACTTGTCAGTTAGGAGTCCTCCCTAAAAGTTAGAGGTGATTATAGGTGATCTCTAACTTCTAGGGAGGGCTACAAATTGACAAGTATGTACCTTATTTATTTATAATGAACATTTTTAAAAACTTTTTTTACTACTACAGTGGAACCTTGATATCTTGAAATAAGTCGAAGTGATTTCTGTTTCCCTCGCTAATTCGAGATTGATATAAGGTTTGTTGCAACCAAGCATTGTTTCGTCTGCGGCATCGTCACGGGCATGCACAATGGATAAAATCCGTTCCAAGACAACTTGTAACAGTGTTTCGTACTGTCCTCTACTGTTCCATCCCGCGCAAGTATCCTTTGCGAACCGTTCACTGTACGGTCCCAATGCTCTACTGTACTACCATGAACTTGTACCATCTACTGTACTACCATGACATGCGCAGTTATGTCAATAGTCACAAATATCAACAGGAAGGTTCCCTAACTGTTAGGTTTCCTTGCATGTTTTTAATACAGTGCGAATTATAGTCCTAAACCCATTCCAACCTGACATGATTTTATTGCAGTACAATGTTAGGGCATGCATATCAAACCTATCCTAAACTATTCCCGAACGATACAAAGGACAAATACGGGTACAATAGGGGGGTTGGAACAAACCTAATAATATAATTTTGATAACCCAAAAATTACATAACTCAGAGTAAATTATGTAGAATTTATATGTAAATTTTAAGTTATTGAGATTTCACTGTACTTTCTTTATAATCATGTATCCTTCTCTCCAAAATATACAGTAATCCTTATTATCTTTGGATTTAATATATTGCCCACTAAATGTTTGTTTGTGGAAAGTAAATCAGCAGATAATAATAATTACTTAATATTTTACAGTGAACAACGCACAAAAATTGGAGTGGAACAGGCCTATGTATTTACAAGATTCTTTTAAGGAAAATTCACATCTTGTATGATTGAAAAAATATAATTTTCTCAGGTATATATTATATTATAAACCAGGTATATTTATATATATTATACATATTAGTTTTCCATGCCAAAAACAAGAGGAATAATCTCATATTAAGAGTTAATTAAATTTATCATTAATTATTACCCCTAAACCACTCTCTTCTAGTTATATTTGTATTTTGTTATTTTATCTAAAATTATCTGCTTTTTTTTTTATAAATTATACTCGCTTTATATTTGAGCATATTTTATACTATTTTGGTTTTTTATAAAATCTAACGATTACATATTATGTACACAACATAAGAAAATATACAACAGTCTCAAGAAAAATATTAGTCAATTCTCGATTGGAGTATTTCCTTGAGGTTTTTTAGGAATTTTTTTTATCTTCAGGTCCTGAAACAAAATTAGATAAAATAAAAATAATAATATTAATTTTAATTAAAGGAATTATTATGTTTCATTATAATATTAAAAGTACACTTTAAAAACAAGTAAATAAATATATATAAAAGGACAATAGTAAAATAAGTTTACTTTTAATAAACATAAAGGAACTATAGTGATAAATCATAGCAAAAATAACTATTTTATTCAAGAATTTAGGTCACCAAGTAAAAATTATTTAAATATTAAAATGTTTATTTATTAAATTTTACTTATAGTCCAGGAGATATCGTGCAAAAACATCAAGCTAGAATTTTGTATACACGTCAATCTTTTAGTGCCTTTTAAGAATATGTGGTCGGCTAAGTTCGTCTGTGGGACATAGCTTGGCAATAGGCGTTTGAAAAAAACAAACTGGTGGAGAGCAGCCCTGTCTCGCCAATTATGGTGGACAATGTGATTTTCATGATCCTGAGAACAGAATTAGTTAGTAGACCAAAAATCAGGTTGATGTTAGTTTGTCCCTTGACTGGTGACCACGTTGATTTTTAGTGATATTTGAATAACTAACCTATCAAGTGTGAAAATTAAATCGACTTGATTTTTGGTTTACTAACTAATTCTGTACTCAGGATCATAAAAATCATACTGTCCACCATAATTGGCGGGACATGGCCACTCTCCACCAGTTTGTTTTTGCAAAATGCCTATTGCCAAGCTATGTCCCGTAGACGAATTTAGCCGACCACATATTCTTAAAAGTCGCTAAAAGATTAACTTTTATACAAAATTCTAGCTTGATGTTAGTCAGACACTTTTTTGCACCCTTTCTCCTGGACTATTATTAAACTATAATATAATAATGTTATAAGATAGAGATAATAGTATAAACTGTTATTGCCAACATTTTAACAATAAAAATGTTGCTGCCTAGGCATAAAAATTTATTTTGCTGCCTATAGGCATCAACATTTTTCTTCATTTTCCGCCTAGGCAGTAAAATGACATTTCACTGCCCGAAATCAGTTCAATAGTAGATAAAATAAATTAAAATATCACAAATTAAAATAAAACTAAACACAAACAAAAATAGATGTTATGTCACCCACTGGTAAACACTGTTAACAAACGTCCTGTTCGTTGAATTGCCTACAAAACCTTTGTGTGTACCTAAATCACTTAATACACTTGCCCAATTAAATTTATAATACAGTAGAACCTTGATAAGAAGTGTCTTAAGGGGATTAGGGAAATAAAAATAAAATAAATAAAAATAAAAATAAAAATAAAAATAAAATAATAAAATATCGAGGTGCTCTTTTTGTTGAGGGTCGTGTTATCAAGGTTATTTTGGTTATCAGTCGTGTTATCGAGGTTCGAGGGTGGGGTTTTCAAGTCTAGACTTTTTTAAGGTCAACCCAATCCTGTATAGGAGTCGCGTTATGGAGGTTGACATCTCAAAACGACTTGTTATAGAGGTTCTGAGTTACCTTGTGAATTGGGAAAAATCCGTGTTATAGAGGTTGTTTCGATAATAATAGTCGCGTTATAGAGGTTAATTTAACATTATGTGTTATGGCAATCTCAAGTGGATTTGAAAATTGCACTTTTAATTGAGGTTGTTGTGTTATTGAGGGTCGTGTAAGCGAGGTTCTACTATAATAGCTTTATTTCCTCTTTGTGTTTTATTCTTTGTATAGCTTAAACAACAAAAGAGATATTAAAATGTTGCATTATTAAAGCTTAATACTTGGGTGATGTTAAATACTTTGCTTCTTTGTCCAAGAGCAATAATCTTTACCTTAAAATTGGAAGGAATCAATGAACAGTTTCATCGATATCGTGTATTTCTCTGTCCTCGGAATTCCTATTGCTGTCCCACGGTTGTTTCTCCGCTGAAGCAAATACAAGGTAGAATGCACAGAATACAAAGTAAACCCCTGACGACGCAAAGAATACTTCTCTCCAAGCTTCTTGAGTCGGCTGCAAACAGAAACAAAAATTAATTATTTATAGTCATCGTTTTGGTGTAATATTGAAGCAAACACACTGTAATTTGTAGGTTGTCCGAAAATACGATACAAATTTATTTCAAAATTTGTATTACAAGGAATATTTAATAATTTAAATTAATTAATTAATGATGGTTTTTAAAATAGTAGATTTTAAACTATAACACTTTATATGAACACCCCTGATATTGCACATCCCAATGAAAAGTGAAATAACTAATAAAATAAATTAAAATTCATTAGAAAAGGTACCAAGTTTCTCCCAAGAAAACCAAAACAAAAATATTTCGTTTTATTAATTAGATGTCACATAGATTGCTTTTCTTCTAAACATGTTGACCTAGGCTTTACTTTTGAAAACAGCATCATTGCGAATTACACTGTGGTAAGGTATAATGCTTGGGCAAAAAAGTGTATATTTCCTCTTATTGCCGTTTTTGTTTGATTATTGTAAGCAAATGTTTTGAATTTTTCCCAATAAAAAAGTGTATTATTTATTTTTACAACTCCTTTTTTTTTTTTGATAATTTATGCATTATTAGAAATTTATTTTTACTCGCTTATGATTAAAGGGTATGTCAATGCAGGAAAGATATACTGGTTTAGTATATTTAGCTTCTGGTCAGGTTTCAATAAATCCGACGTTGTTAATTTATTAAGATTTTCATGAAGCTTGCTAATTGAGTCTTCATTACAAACTAGCTCTCCCGAGAAGGTGTAACCGAGGTACTTGATTGTTTCAACTCACTTACTGACTCGATTTCACTTCCATACTCTAGTCTTAATATACGTTCATCAAGTATCCCATATATAACAACAATATCAGTACTTTTCTGTGGGTTAACGCTCAGTCCAATTTCACATAAACTTCTCTGTATACCGTCAATTAACCTTTCGGCAGCTTCCATATCACACGCTGTTAAGGCGGAAATACACAGATGCTAGTAAAAAAGCATGCCAGTGGCGAGTTACTTGCACGTCAGTAGCTGGCATGCTACAGACGCTGTGTACATTTGCCAGTGAAACAGCATGCTAGAATCATCCGGATGATCGGTCTTGTACGAACTACTAGCACAAGACAATACACATTCCAGTCACAGTACTAGTTTTGAAACAGGCAATCGTTTCTTGCCTTCTTTTAGCCGGAATAAATTATTAAATAATTGTATTTAATTTAATTAATTTTGATAGTTTTATTAATTGTTTCAATGTACCTTATGAATGAATCGGTGCGGAATGAAATTAACCAGATTGTTCTGTTACTTGCAAAGAACTGTGTTTTAAAACATTTGAAAATAATAAAGACACGAAGAGGGTGGGTAAAGATTGGATAGCTAGAAGGGAATTAGGTACATGGAGCGAGTCAGTGGCTACTAAATGAAATGCGGTTCGGGGACGTCGATGGTTTTAGGAATTAATTGTGAATGCTTCCGGAGAAAGTAGATGAGTTGTTGTCAGATACCCGCGAAAGGAAGGAACGCAACTGAAGACTGAAGGAGACTCGTGCTAGCTACTAGCATCCTTTCGCTGGCAGGCCTGTTTACATATGCCTTATTAGTTCCCCCTTCCCTCAACTCGTGCCACTGGCAAGCCAAAAATCAAACCTCGTGCGATTTACTCGCATGCTATTTGATGTATACACATGCCAGTAGCTCTCCTCTGTGAGCTACTCGTATGTTGTTGTGCGAGTAACTAGCATGTGTATTTCCGCCTTTACAGTCTGATCATTAGCACAATGCGATCTTTAACTTCAGAGAGTTCATATCCTAAACAATTGGCTATTTGTGGGTCACAGAATTCTTTGAAAATATGGCGATGTTAAAAAAAAGTACTCGATATTGGTCCACCCTGAGGTACTCCTCTGCAAATAGATATAGGAACTGTTTTGTTCAGACCTAAAGAACTTTAATGGTATTGTAAAGCTTCTATGCTATTTATTAAGTCCGAAGAAACGCCATTAGATTTAAGGGATTTAAGTACATGACTGTGACCAACATTATCAAAGGCTCCAGTGAGCCTTTGATAGTATAGTTAGTAGCACTATACTATAGTATAGTTCTCAGTAACCATAAAGTTGTAGATCAACAAACTTAACTAATTTTAGGCGGATAATAAAATAAAATTACTAAATGAACGCAGATAATTACCCTTCCTTCCACAAGCTTTCCAGCTAATAAAGGTGCCAGCAAGCCTGTCACGTTTGCAGTGCAGTTTGTAAACGACATGAGTATTCCTGCAAATCTAGGCGATATGTCCATATGATTGACTTTAAATCCTGAATAAGCAGCGCCATTCAGACCTACGCCAATAGAGAGGATGGCCACAGTCAAGTAAGGGTTACATCCTGTATATGAAGCTGTTATCAAACATATTCCAGGACCAAAGTGACCTAAACAGAAAAATATCAAAATATGGTGTGTATTAAGGTATTAAGGCAAGAAATGCTATAAAATAATGGGATATATTTGGGTATAGCACTACTCAACTTGACCTCGCCACTTCTGACCACCTCAACTTGACCTCTAGCACTTCTGACCACCTCAACTTGACCTCTAGCACTTCTGACCACCTCAAATTGACCTCTAGTACTTCTGACCACCTCAACTTGACCTCTAGCACTTCTGACCACCTCAACTTGACCTCTAGCACTTCTGACCACCTCAACTTGACCTCTAGCACTTCTGACCACCTCAAATTGACCTCTAGTACTTCTGACCACCTCAACTTGACCTCTAGCACTTCTGACCACCTCAACTTGACCTCAAGCACTTCTGACCACTTTAAATTGACCTCTAGCTATTTTTGACCATAATGAACTCCACACATTATTTTGTTTTTTATCCTATAACCAAAAATAAAAAAGTTTCTACCCACTTCTGACCACCTCAACTTGACTTAAAGCTACTTCTGACTATCTCTAATAAAATCCATAGAAAAAAGTTAAGCTATAATATCCTATAACCAAAAATAATCTATGGGTTATAGCCAATGATAATTATACCCACATAATTTCTCCAACTACTCTCTTTGAGTCGCCCAACAAGTCTTGTAGCTACACTGGAAATAGTCATGCTATAGTTCATGAATCGTTTTTTAAATGATTTTATGCATTTTTTGAAAAAAAAAAAAAAAAATTAAATTTACTTTCAACTTTTACTAAAAAAAAAAAAAAAAAAAAAAAAAAAAAAAAAAAAAAAAAATCTGTGGATTTCATTACAAAATGATTTTCAACAATCTGGACTATTATTTCAGGAGATAGCGTGCAAGAAAGTTTAACATCAAGCTAGAATTTTGTGTAGAAGTTTATATTTTAGTGCTTTTAAGAATATGTAGTCAACTATGTTCGCCTGAGGTCGGCTATAGCTTAGCAATAGGGATTTGAAAAAAAACAAACCGGTGGAGAACGGCCATGTCCTGCCAATTATGGCGGACAAGTGATTTTTATGATCCGGAGTACAAAATTAGTTATTAGACCCAAAAAAGTTGATGTTGGTTTGTCCCTTGATAGGGTTCCACTCTGACTTGGAGTAATATTTTAATAACTAACCTTTGAAGGGATAAACTAACATCATCTTGATTTTGGATTCTAAATAATTCTAGTTAGATGTTAGTCACACACTTTTTCATACGCTATCTCCTGGACTATATTTACATTTTTGGAGAAAAAATATATATATAACTCTCCATAATCAAAGCTTTACTATAATTTTGCTTTAAAATTATTTGAAATTACCATATTTATTAATTTCATATCATTCATATTGTTACAGTAATTTGACAAATTACCACAATTAGGGTGGCACCTTTCTTGCATCCTATTATTAGACGAATGGTCAAATTAGATTTGGAACTACAGTAGAACCTCGCTTATACGACCCTCAATAACACGACAACCCCAATTACAAGTGCAATTTTCGAATCCCCTTGAGATTGCCATAACACATAATGTTAAATTAACCTCTATAACGAGACTATTATTATCCAAACAGCCTCAATAAAACGGATTTTTTCCAATTCACAACGTAACTCAGAACCTCTATAACAAGTCGTTTTGAGAAGCCAACCTCCATAACGCGACTCCTATACATGAATGGGTCGACCTTGAACAAGTCGACTTGAAAACCCCGCCCATTAACCTCGATAACACGACTGATAGCCAAAATAACCTTGATTACACGACCCTCAACAAAAAGAGCACCTCGATAACAAGACTGTTTCACTAATCCCCTTGAGACACTTCTTATCGAGGTTCTACTGTATTTCAATTCCCAGTGGGATAACACTTATTTTCGGTAACTCGAAAGCAAAATTACAATAATAGGTATCTTCTTTAAAACCATGAAAATAACTTATAAGAGGTTAGGAGATAAACTCTTAAGAGGTAATGATTTGATATAATAATAACTTTACCAATGGCACAAGCTACTTTGCGCACTAAAGTTCTAGACGTTCCTGAAGTAATAAAATGATCAGCCACACAGCTAGCGACCATTGAAAACATCCACATAGAGAAGTAAGGCACTGATGAAAGTATACCATTCTATACAAATTATAAAACAGAATGTGTTAAATTATGTATATCTTTATAACAATTAAATTAATTGATAAAAAAGTTCCTGATAATAGCAAAATTGTTTGCATTTTGTCAGGAGGGTAAATTATAGCAATCAAATTATACATGAGAAAGCATAGCACACAGATTGTGCAGTTAAATAATTTAACTCCTTTAAGAACCATAAGTCTTAGCTCAATTGATAGAGCATTAGACTGACAATTTAAAAGTCCTGGTTCAAACCCCAGTCAAGGGCGTCTCCAGATTGAAGTTCAGGGAGGTTCAGATTGAGGTTCGAGGACACTGGGGGGGTGTAGGGGATATGGAATACCCCTAACCTTAGGGTTCCTCCCCCACCGAACATTTATAATATTTGTATGCTGAAAACGTGTTTTAATTTTTGTTTAAAGATATTGTTTACACATTTTCTTACATAATTTTAAATTCAATTTTTAAGCTTTTGGTAGTATTTATACTACGGAAAGTTTAAATTTTAATTTAAATCAAATTATAATTATTATTAACGTCGGGGGACAGATAGAGCAAAATAGACCCTAGCGCCGGGATTCAAACCACGGGCCTCCTGTATTTCCAGTACAGGTACAGATGCTCTGACCAACTAAGCTACACAGGAGAATAATTTTCTCTGTTGTTAACGATACCAAGTCCCGATAGGAATCGGCATTTGCAATAATAGAAGTAGACCGAGAAATAACGCTTATATATTAAACAGACAGAGAAAAATAGACCCCAGGGCCGGGATTCGAACCACGGGCCTCCTGGATATACAGGTATATTTCTATTATTATTATTACTCCTGTATATTCTAACTAACTCAAGTATAACTAACTAACTCCTGCTGCTCAACAGCCCGTGAAGGGCCTATACCTGCCAAAGGGCTTAAACAACTATTTACATAATGACACGGGGTTAGTGTGTCCTTCCATCAGCTGCAAATATCGATATGATAATATCGAAAGAAATGATCGATATATCCAAGTGATGAGCCAAAAAAAAAAAAAAAAAAAAAAAAAAAGTCTCAAGGTTCCGATTTTCGATATTTTCTGAAAATATCGATATTGCCGATATATCGAAAGATCAATATCGATATGGAATATCGATATTTTTGGGTCCGATATATCGATATTTTCGATATATCGGTATCGATATCCCAACCCTAAGCGCTACCCATCTATATAGCGATGTTAGGTGACCATCTAACAGGGAAGAGCTCATCAGTCTAAGAATTGAACCCAGATAAGCGGTCTAAACTTTATTGATAGGACATCACACGCTCTCCAGCCGAGGCTTTCCACTCGTTATAACAACATATTTTCCATAAACTTCTGTTTTCTTTTGAAAAAAATTATTCAAAAATAAATCAATAAGAATTCCAATATAAATTAAGTCACTCCACGAATGCTCAATTACCGCTCTACAATAATATGTTTATAAAATGATATTCACTTAAAAAAACTGAATAATCAAATTAAATAAATGCATTGTTGCGTTAAGAAATACAAACCTCTTTGATATCAAAATGAAGAATTTCTCTCATAAATGTTGGTAATTCTGTCATTAGAGTCTCGTACCCAAAATTCTGTCCCATGTGAGCTATTAGAATAGCATAGAATGGCAAAGATGTTAAAATTGCCCTGTACGGAGTTTTTTGCTCCTGTAACAATTACAAATTAAATGGTATTAGATAAATAAAGCATGACATAGTTTATGTATGAACAGTAATACATATATTACATGTATTACATATAGTGTGTAATATCTTGTACCTTTACACTGCTGTAAAGGGTAAAGGTACAATATATTATATACTCCACCAGTACTGGTTGGAGTAGAATCTGAACACTTCTAGTCTTTTTTATACATTTTGAACGATTTAGTGCTGCACTTATATCAAGAGCGCCCATATGAATATTTGTAGGGGGGCCACAGCCACCGGAGGGGGGAGGGGGTAGGTTTCTTGAAAGCAAAACACCTGATTTGACTACGGTAATATATGAATTTCCTCTTTTTCTGAGAGCAAGGGGGGGGGGGGGGGGGTATCCCCCTGACCCCTATAAGCACTAAGCACCCATGACCCATGACTTAAATGGCTTTCTTTCCACACCGACAATACACGAGGTAAGAGAGAGGATACATGTCTCTTCACTAACCAATATTACATTAGGCATCTCGTGGCTCTATCATTGAAGCAAGCGTAATGCAATAAATCGACTGTGTACCTGAAATAGGTACCTCGTAACCCTCAAAATCGAGATATCTTTTTTATTTCATTTTTTGATAGATATTATTAATATCTAGCTATGTGCAAAAGCTGGTAAGCCTTAAGCAATTATTTTTTATAGATATTATTGTAATACTTCGTATTCATCATTTAACTAAAGTGTACAAAAAACCTCGTATATGACGAGGTTTCCTAACCTCGTTACCCCCCATGCATTGTAAGGCTTTAACTAGTGGTGGGATACGTCTAAGTGTGTCAGTAAAATTAATTAAAATCAAAATAAATATAAAGAAAATATAAAAATAAACTTTTTTAAAACAATGTTTTTTGCTTCTCCTGAAAAATTAAGTTTTTAGGGTTACGAGGTTTTGCAGGTACACTACACAGTCGAAATATTAGATCATGATAAGTTGATTGATAGTTAGAGCATATGATTATAATAGAGAGCCGTGTAGTGGGGGAGAAGGGTGCCTCTCTACATATTCCTTTACTTACATGTTTCGACCAAAATAGTCAATTATAATGAGTTGATAGTTAAAGAGGATGAGGGAGGATTTATATTAAGTTTTATTAAAATCGTTACGTTAGAACAAAAGAAATTGGTAAAAACGTTGTTTTCTCTATTTTAAACGTTTAGGCCCGCTTTAATAGTTTTAAAAATCATTTCTAATTCATAGAAGTGTCGCTGATGGTTTTACTAAATAAACAGGTCAAGTGTGTGCTAGTCAGCACACAGCGAGGGTCCGTAGGCCACACTGTATAGTTTAAGTAGTACCCTATTGATGGTGTTTTTTAAAATGCTAAAAAGCTTACTTTGAACTGTCCTAAGGGTCTGATATTCTCAAAACACATAAACAAACTTATGATAAAGTATTTTTGTGCCACTGAACTGGACTACAACCATATAAATACGTCGAAAAGACCATAGTTAGAAAAAAACGTATTTTGTCAATAAAAAATTAAATAATATTTTTTTCGAAATTTCCAAAAAGTGGTATCTTTACTTTTCAGATTTTTTGCACTTCACATAAGCGAGATAGTAGGAGGGGACACGTTTCACACCCACTTCAAACTTGCCTACGCTCGCCCTATCAAAGTTATAACCAAAGAATTATATATTTTTGTAATCAGCTCGACGTACCCTTTCATATGATACCCCTCACGGTGTCGAAAAAAAATGGAAAAAATTTAACCCTTAAGTTTTTTTACCCTCATTTTTTTGAAAAATAATTTTTATAAGTCGCTATATTTTTAAAATATGTGGGCAGGTACAAGACACATACATGCCAAATTTCAAAGTGATCGGACGAAAGGTGTAGCCGTGAGAGCAGGCGACAGGACGGACGGACAGACACACGCAGGAAAATATAAGGGTCCTTGGTTTTGCCTACGGACCCTAAAAAAGAATAATTTGAAAAAAATGATCGGCTCATTGAATAGGTGATAATAGAATCTTTTCCCGTCCTGAAATTCCAATCTCTTGTTTAAGCGAGCGTTGCGGGAACTCTTGGACGGATCACGCTGTCCAACGAACTTATCCTGAGCATTAGTGAAAGGAACACGAAAACCAAATTTCAACTAAATCAATCAATTTTTTCTCTAGTTATCGTTGGACACCGATAGACAGACATACATACAGACATGATGCATATTTCGTTTAATGTAAGAAGCTCGCTTCATTGAAAGCTTTACAAATAATTCTCAGTTATCTTCACTGAGGATGATTGGCTTAAGTGATCAACATTTTATTGGTGATTTTTGTGGTTTTTTGACAATCAACATCAATTTTCAATCTTCAAGTTTAATTCACTATTGATGCCATTTCACAAGACAATTCGATAATGGTAAGACTGAGAACTTGATGGAACCTAGCAATTAGGACTTTATTGGTCCAATTTTACTGATGGTAAAATGGGATTGTCGTGGAGAGTACCAGCCACTTTTCACACCGCACCATTAAAAAATATACTGTGGAAGTAAGTATGGTGCGGTCATTAGTGAGCCAAGTACTAAAGAGCAGAAAGGCATTGGACGTGGTCAGTACTTGGATGGGCAAACGTTCTGAACTAACTGATTTATTATAATTCTTAAAAAGAACGAATTTTTTAACACCTATATTTTATTTAATTATTCCAAGTTTGGCGGTATTTTGTCAAATGTAAACAAACTTTGACGTCATCAAAATTATCACACTAATAAATAATTATATTCACTTATAACTATAAAACTAATTAATTGAATTTCATCGGTTTTTTTTATATTTGTTCCTTACTTTTTTCCGGTTCCAACGATATGCTATATGTCAAAAACCTATTTATACTTTCGGTATTATTAACCGTCAAAGTTTAAAAATTCAAAAAATGATAACTTCAAAATGGCGGCCAGTATTAAATGAAATTTGGTGGGATTGTTTGTCATACAGAGGGGTACATTGGTACATGCGTGCTAAATTTCAACTTGATCAGGACCATTGTCGATTTATTACGATTTTTTTTAATTTTTGCTGACTCAGCAAACTGGGTTCAAGATGGCAGAAAAAGTTGATTTTCAGGGAGGCACTGATTTTTCTACCAAGTTTAAATTCTCTAGGTTAAATACCTTGGGCGCTACGATGATAACACACATACATACACACATACATACATACATAAGACATACATACAAACATACATAAGACATACATACATACATACATGGAGGTCATAAAAACACCCAAAACGGATATTTCCGTTGAAATCTCGAAAAAAAAATTTTTGGTGAAAACAATACTTTTCCTACTTCGATAGTGAGGAAAAGTAAAAATCATATATAGCTTTTGAAAGTAAAATGTTTATATAGCTTTTGAAAGTAAAATGTTTATATAGCTTTTGAAAGTAAAATGTTTATATAGCTTTTGAAAGTAAAATGTTTATATAGCTTTTGAAAGTAAAATGTTTATATAGCTATTGATAGGAAAAAAATTAAATTGATATTCACCTCTACTTCTTTAGTTCCCCAAATAGATTGATTGATGTATTTCTTCTCAACAGGATCCATTTTAGGTTTTTGATTGGGATCTTCGTAAACAGTCCATATGAATATGGCAGACCAAACTGCCGATATCGTACCGAAAAAGTAAAATATGGTTGGCCATCCACCGTACGAGTGACTTAATAGACCACTTATCGGCATGGAAATAACAGTGCCAAACTGAGCACCTAAAAACATAATAAAATTGAGCATTAGTAAGTAAAACATAATAAAATTGAGCATCAGTAAGTAAAACATAATAAAATTGAGCATTAGTAAGTAAAACACAATAAAGTTGAGACACCCAGGGGAAAAATAGCCTGACCCCAGAATGTTTAAACCGAGAAAAAAATAGGTAGAAAGTTGATTTAAGACCCTTTAAAACTTATTATTGATTTATTTTGAATAAAAATATTTGTTTAAATCAAATTATAATTATTATTAAAACTGGAAGATAGACAGAGAAAAATAGACTCCAGCTCCGGCACTTGAACTACGGGCCTCTACATTTCCAGTGTAGCGCTCTTTCCAACTAAGCTACGCAGGAGAATGATTTTATCTCTGCCGTAACCGATAACTAGTCCCGAATCCAAGCTTTCAATATTTCTACAAGTTTAGCTAGTCAATATTTATGACATTAGAACTAACTTACTAACTTTAAACTTTCCGTAGTATGAAAACTACCAAAAACTTAAAAATTGAATTAAAAATATTAGTTTATCAAAGGTTAGACTATTTTACTAAGTTTTTATTAGCTTGCTTTCTTGTTTGTTTGTCCAGTAAAAATCTTGCAATCGATTTCTAACTAACTTCCTGAATAGCTAGACATTTCAAACTTTTAGCATAGCTCAGAACACGATGACAATGCATTATTTTAATACTTTTAGCCATCTTTCAGCAGAATTTAGTTGGTTTTCTGCAAATTTTGCTGTATGGAATGTTAGTTCGGAAAAAAATCCGCAAGTTATTTTATTTCAATTTTTAAGTTTTTGGTAGTTTTCATACTACGGAAAGTTAAATTTTAATTTAAATCAAATTATAATTATTATTAACTACGGGAAACAGACAGTGAAAAATACACTCCTGTGCCGGGATTTGAACCACGGGCCTCTATATTTCCAGTATAGCCCGTGGTTTAAGTTGATTTAAGTTATTTTATTTGTTTTGCCATGTCCCATATTTACGCAATCTTAATTTTTTTTACGGGTTTCAAATTTTTTGATTATTATAAATAAGAGATAAACATTGAATGACAGCAAAACAGGAAATATATTGATTATATTATTTATCGATTATATTATTTGATGACACGGATTAGATTTGGTGTTGGAGAGATCCGTTGTACAATGATTTGTCCTTTTATAGGTTTAAGATCAGCTCTCTTGATGGTTGTCATTTTTATGTGAAGTAAATAAATTCGCAACTATTTTTTTTTTTTGCACTAACATTATATATTATACAACAATAACAATTATATTATCAACATTAGATACGATTCAACAGAAAATTTAAAAACGTAGTATATAAAAAGTTCTTTTTATCTTGAAATTTTACTACGTTTTCATTAGCTTGCTTTCTTATTTGTTTGTCCAGTGCAAATCTTGCAATCGATTTTTAACTAACTTCCCGAGTAGCTAGACAGTTGAAACTTTTAGATTAGCTCAGAACACGATGACAATGCATTATTTTAATACTTTTAGCCATCTTTCAGCTGAATTTAATTCGTTTTCAGCAAATTTTGCTGTATGGAAAGTTAGTTCGGAAAAAATCCGCATGTTATTTTATTTGTTTTGACATGACCCATAATTACGATCTTCATTTTGACGGGTTTCAAATTTATGATTTTTTTTATTTTAGTACAAGGTATGGCTGATAAAATTGTTAAAATGTTCAAGAATGATTATATCAGGCCTTTTTACAACGTTTTTATTAGCTTGCATTCTTGTTTGTTTGTTTGTTTGTTTGTCCGGTACAAATCTGGCAATCGATTTCTAACTAACTTCCCGAATAGCTAGACATTTGAAACTTTTAGCATAGCTCAGAACACGATGACAATGCATTATTTTAATACTTTTAGCCATCTTTCAGCAGAATTTAATTAGTTTTCAGCAAATTTTGCTGTGCGGAAAGTTAGTTCGGAAAAAATCCTCAAGTTATTTTATTGGTTTTGCCATATCCAATATTTACGCTATCTTCATTTTGACGGGTCTCAAATTTGTGATAGATAAACATTGAATGACAGCAAAACAGGAAATATCGATTATATTATTTATCGATTATATTATTTATATTATTTCATATATATCGATGTCACGGTTTAGATTTGGTGTTGGGGAGATCCGTTGTACAAAGAATTATCTTTTTATAGGTTTAAGATCAGCTCTCTGGATGGTTGTCATCTATGTGAATTAAATAAATTCGGAACTATTTTTTTTCCACTAACATTATATATTATATAACAATAACAATTATATTATCAACATCACATACGATTCAACAGAAAATTTAAAAACGTATAGTATATAAAAAGTTCTTTTTATCTTGAAATTTTACTACGTTTTCATTAGCTTGCTTTCTTGTTTGTTTGTCCAGTACAAATCTTGCAATCGATTTTTAACTAACTTCCCGAGTAGCTAACTTTTAGATTAGCTCAGAACACGATGACAATGCATTATTTTAATACTTTTAGCCACCTTTCAGCAGAAAGCAGCTTTTTGTAATGTAAAAATCTAATTGTATTTTTAAGAGATAAAAATTGAATGACAACTAAACAGGAAAAGTAAACAAAGAAATAAATTGATTGACGTGTGACACCCAGATTTGTTTACACTTGTGTCCTAGGTATAGGTTTAATGTTTCTGCATCTGTACTTCTTTACTTGTACTTATTTTCCATACCGTCCCCTACACGGTGACATATCGATGGCACGGTTTAGATTGGTGTTAGCGAGATCTGTATAGTACAAATATTTTGTCCTTTTATAGGTTAAAGATCAGATGCCTAATTGGTGGTAATTTATATAAAGTGAATAAATTCGGAACTATTTGTTTGTCACTAACATTATAATATAACAATAACAATTATATTATCAACACTACATACGATTCAACAGAAAATTTAAAAACGTAGTATATAAAATGTTCTTTTTATCTTGTAATTATATTTTTCCTTGAGAATGTTGGAGAAATCTATCAATGTCAATTTAACTTATTTTTAAATTTTGGTGAATTGGCTATTTTTCTACAGGCACCTCAATTAGTTATTGGACATTGGACATGCCATTGTATTTTTATTAGCATGATTAATCTTCTACTTAATAACGAGTTGTTTTTATATTTTTTATGATGGATTTTAATGTGCAATATATTTCTACAGTAGTAAAATCATGTACTGGTATAAGATAACTAAATAACATTAATTTTACCTGAGTAAACAATTGCTCCCATTCGACTCCTTTCATTCGGCGGTATCCATTTGGAAAGAAGAGCATGCGAACAAGGTACAATAGGACCCTGAAAAAATAATATATATCAATTAAGTTTAGTACAGATATTCAGATGGTTTTATGTGTCAAATTATTAAGTTTTAAAGATTAAAAATGATTTTTTTTTTATTTATTATCATTGATGATTGATGATGATGTGCTGAATTGATTAAAATATCAAACATTTCTCGAATTTATCATTTTCGAAAAGCTTGAATTCGATTATTTATATTAATTTATACAATCGAGTAGTGTCCCGTTGACCGTCGACAATCGATGGTGATGACTCACTTCGATTCGAAATGATTTTTTATTCCTAAACTAACGCAACCACATTTATTCCAATAAAAATAAATGTTTGTTTTGATTTGTTGGTCTTCAAATAGATATAATAACTTATCTAAATTATTTGCTTACTTAATTTTTCTTTTTTTTATAAATATATAATTAAGCTATAAGCAGTACTTATTTCCTATACTTATTACAGTCTTTACTTATCCGAAATAATTTTAAATTAAAAGTAAAGAAAATTTATTAAAAATATCAAATATTATGTAATATGTGTGAGTCAAATCTGATATGACATTGCTTTAGTTTAGAGGACGACTTTGTTTTATAAAAGATTTCTATTTGCTGTCTAGGCACTGTAATATGTTTATTAATGACGTTTAGATAATTAAAGTAAACTAATAAAGTTAACAATAAAAAATTAAAGTATATCTATAATAAAAAAAAAAAAAGATTAAAAATAAAAAATGTCACTTTCATTATGATTATCAGCTGATAATCTATAGATATCGAGTTTTTATCGGGATATCGATATTGTTTTTATAATATAGCCGCTTGAGAGTGCTAGAAATATTCAAATTTCAAATATTATCTAGGACAAGATGGGGGCTTATCCGTTGAATTGCTCCGATTTTAGCTTTTATCCCTAAACACTTTCAGCCAGTCCCTAAATAAATCGAGATGGAATTATCCATCTTGATAATATTCCAAGTCTCTATAATTCAACATTACTTTGCAGTCCCTTGGGTTTCAAATTATCTAGAGTCGACTGCATTATTTTGTGGTCCCTTGGTTTTTAATTATTAAGAATCAACTGCATTATTTTGCAGTCCCTTGGGTTTCAAATTACCAAAAATTGACTGCATTATTTTGTGGTCCCTTAGTTTTTAATTATTAAGAATCGACTGCGTTATTTTGTAGTCCCTTGGGATTCAAATGATCAAGAATCGACTGCATTATTTTGTGGTCCCTTGGTTTTTAATTATTAAGAATCGACTGCATTATTTTGTAGTCCTTTGGGATTTAAATTATCAAGAATCGACTGCATTATTTTGTAGTCCTTTGGGATTTAAATGATCAAGAATCGACTGCATTATTTTGTAGTCCTTTGGGATTTAAATGATCAAGAATCGACTGCATTATTTTGTAGTCTTTTGGGATTTAAATGATCAAGAATCGACTGCATTATTTTGTAGTCCTTTGGGATTTAAATTATTAAGAATTGACTGCATTATTTTGTAGACCCTTGGGATTCAAATTATTAAGAATGCATTATTTTGTAGACCCTTGGGATTCAAATTATTAAGAATCGACTGCATTATTTTGTAGTCCTTTGTGATTTAAATGATCAAGAATCGACTGCATTATTTTGTAGACCCTTGGGATTCAAATTATTAAGAATTGACTGCATTATATTGTGGTCCGGTGGTTTTGAATTATTAAGAATCGACTGCATTATTTTGTAGACCCTTGGGATTCAAATTATTAAGAATTGACTGCATTATATTGTGGTCCGGTGGTTTTGAATTATTAAGGATCGACTGCATTATTTTGTAGACCCTTGAGTTTTGAATTATGAAGAATCGACTGTATGTACTATTGGTTAGACATTTTAGTAAATTTTACCTTTATTTCTTATTCTTAATTATTTTTTAAATTCATTATAATGTTAATTAGTTTTTAGAGAGTTTTATAAAGTTGGTTATGGCAGATTTTCTTAGTAAATCTAATTAATGTTTCACTGAGTCCCAGGTAGATCATTATTTCTACTGTTTTAATTTAATTATGGCGACACCTGGACTCCTCCATCTTCCTTTGCTCCCTACTCCTTCCTCCACTTCCTTTCCTTACGGCATTCCTTCTTAAACGTTCAATCTGAACTCATCTTAAAATCTATAAATCCCATCTTGAGTCGGTCTACCGGACCAGCAAGTTTGATCTGACTTGAAGACTTCTCTGACTCGTCTGATCTGCCTACCGGGCAATCAGCTGATTGGCCTCCTGTCAGGACTTTTATCATTCTGGGCTTCCTGTTGATTGCGGTCTCCCGGACACTTCACCAGGGATTTCGCCCACTGCATCCAACATTCTACTCTATTTCTACTGCAGGTACCTTCATCCAATTCACACCTTTCCTTTTTACTCCTCCCTTAACATTATATTCATTTTTCTTTTTAGTATACCAACTTTATAATTTCTTGTTTATTATAATATATGATTATTGTGAAAAACTGTTATTTCTTTTTGTCTAATCCTTATTTCACTTTTAAAATTACAGTCCAACCTTTTTATTACTCATTTTTTATTAACCAGCCCCTATTTATTTTTAGGCAGTGGAAAGATCGGGCTTGCATTTTCGCAACCCTCTTTTCATTAACATTTTTTTGGTCCTTTGGGCCGGATATATTTCATTACCATTTTTTTATTCTTTGAGTCTTGGATATATTGTATACCATTTATTTTTGGACCTTTGTGTCTTTATATTTTGCATACTATCTTTTTTATCCTATTTTTTATGGGCCTTCAATATTTTACATATCTTTTCTTTTGGTAATTTGTTTTTGGTTTTATGTACCTTAATATTTAATTGATATTTGTTTGGAACCATTCTCAGGCTCATTCTCATTCTTAGGCTTGAATTATTATTAATTTTAGATTTGTTTTATATTTTAATTTTCCCTTAGTAAATACAGTTTTTCACAATTTTTTATTGTTACATCTATTCAAGATTTAAGCTTTAAATTTAAACTACAATTCTTCATAACAGAATTTGTTTATTTTTTTTATTTACTCTCTATACTTGAGGAAGTAATTTTCTTTTTAATTTTTGTACATTTCATTTACTAATTGATGTGCATTCATTTTTTTTTTATTTGAATAATTACATTCACTTTTATTTTATTTAGGTTCTAGTCATATTTAGACCTTAATTTACTTTATTCGTTTATTTTGCAAAACCGTTGTAGTATATTTATTTCAAATTTATTTTAGTTATATGTTTATTCTAGTTGTATATGTAAGCCATAACCAACTTTATTTGATTTCTTTTCTTTGTTTGTTTTTTCTCAAAGCCTGCAATTTCAGGTATTATTTTATTTTTTAAAGGGGCCCTTACTTTCATTTCTGAAATTATATTTATTTTTTTTAAATTCTTTTTTTTAAACTGTATTTTAACATACAATTATGGCTACATTTGATCAGCAGCTTGCCGTGCTTAAAACAAAACTGGATAGTAATGCTACCCAGATTAAACGTATGTACAATTTCTCTGGAAGTATGGATGCAACTAAACCGGAACATAAAACTATGTTTTCTGGTATGCTAACTCAATTAGAGGGAACATTCCAGGCATTTAATTTAGCCTACGACCAAATAGTGGAATTATGCATTGTAAATAGTAAGACGGACGTATTTCCTACAGCCAGCGATAAAAAGCTTTTGGAAAGTATTCAAAGTCAATTTTACACGCTAGCTGGTAAACGAGAAACACTCCAAGCTTCCCTTGCTGCTACAGCTAATACGGCTATTCTTGGAAGCACCACTAGGTCATTAAACAAAATTAAGTTGCCAAGGATTGATTTACCGTCATTTGACGGAGAGAAAGTTTCAAATTGGCCCCAGTTTAGAGATACATTTGAGTCTCTCATTCACGATGAAGACTATTCTAATATAGAAAAGTTCCATTGCTTGACACGATCACTTACAGCCACGGCTCTGAATTTAATTAAGCACATTCAGGTCAGTGATAACAATTATGAGCAAGCTTGGAATCTTATTAAAAGATATTATGACAACAAGCGGAAACTTGCTTCCTCGTACGTCAACCAGCTTGTAGAATTTAAACCTTCTAATAAAAACCATACACAAGTGGAAATTCTTAAAGAATTTTTATTAAATATTTCGGAGAATGTAACCTCTTTTAATAACATAGTTATTCCGAATAGAGCAGATTACATTCTTTTTGAACTTTCTATCAGAAACCTTGATAAGAAAACCCGTGAGGCTTTTGAATTAGCTAATTCAAATGTAGAGTTTCCATCTTTTGAATCTCTACAAAAGTTCGTGGAAAATAGGTACCTTGCTCTCACAATGATGGAGGCTGCTGCCAAAGCACCCCAGCCACTTAAACCAGTGATAAAACCTTCACCAACTTTTCCCACACCAAATAAATTTCAACCGAAAAATACAGGTTTTAATTCCACTGTTCTTATGACAACTCAGTCTTTTTCGGGCAAAATTCAATCGAATAATAAAGTCTCTTTCAACAGAAGGAACAAAGGCACTGTGTGCCATATATGTAATGGATTGCACAAATTAGTGAAGTGTATGAAATTTCTATCTTTAACACCTTATGAGCGGTTCAAATTACTCAGGAACTGGAACGGATGTAGGAATTGTTTACTTCCTTTTCATTCTGGAACCTCTTGCATTTCTAAATCCCGTTGCCGGACATGCAATGGTAAACATCACACATTGGTTCATCTGTCCAAGACATCTAACAATGATTGTCCCACTGCATCCTCATCGACGGCTCGAACAGCTCAGCAGTCATATCACCAACCTGTTTCATCTCAATCTGAACGTCCTTCTTCAAGCACTTCTTTAGCAGCACTGGAGCAATCCTGTGATTCTTTATTAGGAACAATTAAGGCGGTGATTTGTGACAGCAGAGGATTTTTCCAACCTACTCGAATGGTATTAGACTCAGGTAGTCAATATTCTCTTATTACACAAGAATGTGTAAACCGACTAGGACTACATCCTCAAGATTATAAAAAATCTATTAAAGGGTTTGGTTCCTCTCCAGCCTTCCAGGCTTCAGGAAAATTAACTTGTTGCTTACGCCGAAATGCCAACTCTAATTCAGACTTTAATACTGAAGCAATTGTAGTAGATACAATTACTCAAAACCTTCCTCAGACACCTTTACCACCACACATAAGAAATAAATATTTTAATTACGACCTTGCAGATCCTATGTTCTGGAAATCAGGACCTATCGATTTTTTGATTG
This sequence comes from Gerris lacustris, assembly GCA_951217055.1. Lineage (NCBI taxonomy): Eukaryota > Metazoa > Arthropoda > Insecta > Hemiptera > Gerridae > Gerris > Gerris lacustris. The sequence continues at coordinate 107,338,161 of OX578277.1, read as the reverse complement.
GTGTCAATCTTTTCTGTGATATTATGTCCGGTTCACCAATCATCTTGTCAGACAACGAACCGCGATTACTACGGACAGCCTTTGGTCATGTTATAATCGGCAAGTTGCCTTCACCAGCACCAATGCAATCTCTTAGTGGTGTCTGCTTTGGAATAACATCTTCTGAAGAATCTATAGAGATTATTATAAATCAATTCTGGGAAACTGAAGAAGTAGATTTAAATTTATCTCAGCTTTCCCATACAAATCAATTTAATGAAGACGCGAACACATCTCCGATGTTCTTTGCAAACGACTCTTCAGTCAAAATTTCAGGGCTCCAGTGGAATCCTCCTGTTCAGGATGAATCCTCTTACAATGTTTTATCTCCTAAACCCATGTTTAATAAAAAAGCTATTTTTTCGGCCATCGGCAAATTTATTAGTCCAGTGACTAATGTTGATTCCCCTGGACTCATCAGGGTAGGTTATCAAAGGCACAATTTTTACATGATCGAGGACATAATATTCTTCTACCTCAACGACCTACCTTAAAATATATTTTTGGTGACCAATTAACTTTATCTACAAATTGGAGATCATATCTATATTACCGTGTCAGTCACCAACCTTATCAATGGCCTATGAAGAAAGTCATTGCTATCCCTCCTGGCTCAAATGCCTTAGTGAGCACTCAAAACTTCTGGCGTCTGCAAGAGGCCACCAGTCAAGCTCATGTTACTCCACGACACTGTGGACCACACAACTTCTTCAGGCACCAGGACAATAACCCCCACATGGAATCAATGTAAAATTTAGTGGGCGGTATGGTTAGACATTTTAGTAAATTTTACCTTTATTTCTTATTCTTAATTATTTTTTAAATTCATTATAATGTTAATTAGTTTTTAGAGAGTTTTATAAAGTTGGTTATGGCAGATTTTCTTAGTAAATCTAATTAATGTTTCACTGAGTCCCAGGTAGATCATTATTTCTACTGTTTTAATTTAATTATGGCGACACCTGGACTCCTCCATCTTCCTTTGCTCCCTACTCCTTCCTCCACTTCCTTTCCTTACGGCATTCCTTCTTAAACGTTCAATCTGAACTCATCTTAAAATCTATAAATCCCATCTTGAGTCGTTCTACCGGACCAGCAAGTTTGATCTGACTTGAAGACTTCTCTGACTCGTCTGATCTGCCTACCGGGCAATCAGCTGATTGGCCTCCTGTCAGGACTTTTATCATTCTGGGCTTCCTGTTGATTGCGGTCTCCCGGACACTTCACCAGGGATTTCGCCCACTGCATCCAACATTCTACTCTATTTCTACTGCAGGTACCTTCATCCAATTCACACCTTTCCTTTTTACTCCTCCCTTAACATTATATTCATTTTTCTTTTTAGTATACCAACTTTATAATTTCTTGTTTATTATAATATATGATTATTGTGAAAAACTGTTATTTCTTTTTGTCTAATCCTTATTTCACTTTTAAAATTACAGTCCAACCTTTTTATTACTCATTTTTTATTAACCAGCCCCTATTTATTTTTAGGCAGTGGAAAGATCGGGCTTGCATTTTCGCAACCCTCTTTTCATTAACAACTATATTAATAATTAAATTTTAACTTAAAAAGTTTATAGGTACTCACTTCTCCAAGACCTTGAAGGAAGCGAACGGCGATAATACCGTAGAGTCCACCGTACGTAGTTGCAAAGGGAACAATAAGACCCATAATAGAGTTGAACATCATGCCCCATCCAAGGATCAACGTAGAACCGTACTTCTTAGCCAAAATACCAAATGGTATCTGTGTCACCACATAACCTAAGAAGAATGAGCCCAGAACCCATGACTGCGCTGTCTTGCTCCATACGTAAGGTCCATCTGACATTCCAGCCTGTAATCAGATAACATTATGATTGTGAAAATTTTTTTAAAAAATTTGAAAAATAATCTTAGTGAATTTAAACTTGAAGTAATGACAGTACACTTAAAACTCTTCAAGAGAGCATTTTTAAATGATTTCATGAAACATCAATCTAAAACATAATCTTCACCACAATAGTTCTGTCCTTGAGGTAAATTATTGTGGCATATTTAAGAAATTACAGGAGAACGATATATATTTTCTGCTCGTTAAAAACTAAAACAATTGAGCAGTTTTTGTTTAAAATGTACAATATGTTTACTGGTCTTATATTACTTTGCTTTGTAAGTTTCATCGCACGTTTCTGTTACCCCGATTTTGAACCACTTCCCGTATTTCAGTTTCCCCAAATTTTGCACATGTAAACAACTAAGGTAAAGAATACAGAAACCCCCCCAAAAAAAAAATAAAAATAAATAAATGGCGACACATTTCTTTGCTTTTTAAGTTTCATCGCACACCTATTACCCCAATATCGAACCACTTCCCGTCTTTCAATCTTCCCTAAATTTTGCACATGGAAACATTTTAGGTGAAGAATACAGAAACCAAAAAAAAAAAAAAGTTGAAAATACGACCAGTTTTCAAAAATGGTATTTTACTACGATTTTATTAGCTTGCTTTCTTGTTTGTTTGTTTGTTTGTCCAGTACAAATCTTGCAATAGATTTATAACAAACTTCCCGAGTAGCTAGACATTTGAAACTTTTAGAATAGCTCAGAACACGATGACAATGCATTATTATAATAATTTTAGCTCTCTTAATATAATTCGTTCTCAGCAAATTTTGCTGTATGGAAAGTTAGTTCAAAGAAAATCCGCAAGTTATTTTATTTGTTTTGACGTATCCCATATTTAACAATCTTCATTTCAAATATATGATTTAACACAGAAAATTTAAAAACGTAGTATATAAAAAGTTCTTTTAATCCTGTAATTATTTATATTATTATTATTTCATTGTCTTTCCTTTTGTTCACAAACAAATGAAGTTACAATACTTTACCACGATTATCAGCCAGCGTAAAACACAACATACCAAAAAAAATACATTTTAAAAAATAGAATGGACTTAAAATAATTAGCTTATAGATTTAATAATGAGATTCGATTTTATGGAAATTAAAAGCAACTCAGTAAATGTAATTATCATTCTGTTAAAGAAAATTGTTATTCTAGTTTGTAGTAATTCCAGAATATTACTTAAGAAATAAAAATGATAAAATGTTGAGTTTAGATCAACACGTTTCTATTTAATTTTTATTGGATCGAAGTTCCTTATGGCACGTTCTGGAGCCCGAATCCGAAAAAACAACCAAAATCACCGTAACAAAATTACCGTCACAAAATCACTGTCACGCAAAATCCGTCACGAAATCTACAGAGATGACGATAACTTAAGTAAAATATCACCGAGTTAAATTAAATTTGGTACACATATTCATTTTACCAATGCCCAGGCTGAGTTCGTCGGAAAACGTTATCCGCCCAAGCGTTCAAGCGCAACGCTCGCGTAAACGTAAGCATTAAAAGACGGGAAAATGTGTCATTAAGGAAGCCTGTTACTTGACTTGTTTTGATTATTTTGTTATATATGTCAAAAATGTCACTTTGTTTTGTAAATAAATAAAATATAATCATGTAAAATTTCACCCTGATACAAGCAGAAGCTTTAGAGTAGGGAAGAGATATATTTTATAATATTTTAAATTAATATGCCGGGTAGGTAGAAAACAGTCCTATTTCAATCCAAACTCCTTTAACAAACATACTCTTTCACTATAAACTCATTTTTTGTTGATTCTTAAAATTTTAGTTGATGGATAAATAAGGTGTGGTAGTAATATAAAAACACTTAATTCTTCATTAACGAGACGTTTCGACCCTGTTTTAAGGTCATTATCAATCTTTAATTAATCTAAAATAACAACAAACAATAAATATAAGTTAATTAATAATGCTTTAAACATTCCAAAAATTTAAAAAAAAATTATAACCAGTCACAATACAAACAATAAATAACAAAATTATTTAGATTTGATAAGTGTTTTTATATTGCTACCACACCTTATTTATCCATCAACTTAAATTTTAAGAATCAATAAATTTAAAAAGGTGTAAATTTTCTACGTTTTTTATAAACTCATCATGATCAACTTTTTTTTTATATTCAATATATTATATTTATAGTAAGACGCTTGCTTTAATAATACAAATAATGATTTTCTTTTAATTTTGCCTTAACTCTGCCATGTATAAGTAGTTAGCAATGTATACGTACTTAGCAGTGTGATTTTATAATTCATATTTAATGAAAAAGGTAAGGAACTTCGTTTCTACCACGTGTCCCGCGACACCACACGTATTTTTTTTTTTTTTAATTATTAATGTTGATGGATGGAATAAGTGTAATAATTAATAACTATTCTCTTTCTTTCATGAGATGTTTCGAACCTTTATAGGGTCATCTTCTGTCACAGTTATGCATTCTAAATTCACAATAAGATTAAATTAACATTTTTTTAGTTACCCAATCAAATTAATTTTATAAAGGAAATTATTGTTACAATTGGTTGACTTTGTTTTTAAGGAAACTGAATAAACTGAATATGACCATATAAAGTCTCAAAGCTGCTTTGATACCATATATTTTCCCATACCTAAAAATAACTTAACTATTTGATTTATGCGGATGTTAAAATATTATAATGTGTTACATTCATATGTCATTCTATTAGGAATTATTTTTATTGATAACCACATGAGTCACTTTTATTTCAATCATAGATTTATGTTGTCGATCAAGTGAATTGAGAAAGATTGAAACCATGTTAAACATATTTACTCGTCTGCAGTAGTTGGGTCTATTAAGGAAATAAAAAGCTCACTTTTGATTCCAGCTTGAGAATGACCCAAGGAGGGGTCGAAATATTGCAAAAGTGAGTTTTTATTTTCTTAATAGACCCAACTACTGCAGAATTGAATGCTACAAGCAACAATCTCTAATTTACTATATTTACTCGGTTCTATTTGTGTTAATGTGATAAAAATTTCATAACATGTTTAACCTCTCTAGGATTTGAATCAGGCTTGATTGTTCAGCTAGACCTCTCCCATTTAAATTATTTAATTCTTTGGCAAATCTGCCGTATCTGATCCAATTTTTTTGTGTCTGATTTTAATCGTGTTTTTCGAGCTTACCATAATAGTAGATTACGCGTCGAGTGCGGAAAGTAGCATTTTGCATGCGAGTGTGGAGTTTGCACCCGAGCGACAGCGAGGGTAGTAAAACCACACATTTCTGGAGGAGTATTATTCTCCACATTTTCGTCAAAGTCACTTGACTCACTCATTGTTTTTCACTAAAAACTCGATATAAACCGTTACTTTAATAAAAAAAAAAAAACAGCAAATTAGTTTTGTTAAATGTAAACAAACTTGCTAATCGTGCGTAAAGCTGAAGAATTCCTCTTCTTTACCGCGCTAGTGTGGTAAAGAAGAGGAATTGTTCAGAACTATGAGACGCGCATGCGCAATGAATACAAGTACGTAAATAATCACTTTCTACGCATCTAAACAAAGATATAATGTTTATATTTCGTATCAATCGTAGATAAACATATTTTTGGATATATTTCGACTTATAAATGATGTTTTTTGTTAAAATGGCATGAAAATTTAAATCTATCGACAAGTGTTATATTTATTTTTGTAATCTACACTTCAATACCATTCATTTGATACCCCACTCAAAATTTTAAAAATATTTTTTCGTGCCATTTTAAATTTGAACAGCTGATAATTTTGAGTTCGCTATATTTTTCCTGTGTGTGCGTCAAAACTATCTTTAATAGGTATTGGAAAGTTTCATGTTTTTATCTCTTTTGATTGAAAAGTTATTAGAACCGTACAGAGTGACAGACAGATTCAGAAACGAAACTATAAGTGTTCCTTCTTTTGGTTTCACCAACGATTCCCTAATAGTCCAGTCACTCGGGCTATTCCCCTCCGAATTCTGTCGGACTGAACCGATTCACTTGAAATTTGGTGAGTTGATGGGAAAGTGCTCAAACAACAAAAGTTATATAGTGCCGATGTGTGCTTCCACCCCAGGGGTGGTTGCCACCCCTTCTCGGGGGTGGACATTCTTTTACTCAAAATAACCACGGGAATCGATAGAGGATCAAATTCTAAGCAACTTTTGTTCTATAGAGTTTTTTCCGAAAGTCAATACTTTTTGAGTTATTCGTTGTTGAAAACAGCGAATTTTCATTGAAAAAAGTCACGTTTTTTAACGGTTTTTCGCGAATAACTAAAAAATATGCCTCTGATCGAAAAAAGTATAGAAAACAAAAATGAAGCTTATAAAAAAACAAAGAGATTAATTTTTTATAAGATATTCTAGGTGCAATACAAAGGGGGATATGGTCGGTGAAAGGAGACATTTTTTTTGCGAATACTTGGATCAATGTATTCAACGTTAAATTGCAAGAAAAGGGTTGATTTTTCGGGGATAATGATACGGTAGTTTTTCATAGTCCATGAAAAGACCTTTACAATGAGTACTGTTAAAATTCATTTGCATGTAAACTGAGTGAGTTACAGCTCGTAAAAGATGGACTCCTCGAATATTTTAAGGAGAAAAGGGCAGTATAATTAACCTAATATCCACCAGAATCAAAATTAATCGTTTTCCTTCTATAATACATTTTATTTTAGTGTTCTTTATTAGATCCAGGAGTTTGACTGGTTTAAAATGCATTATTTTTGAAAAATAAGTTCGATTAAATTATATCGCCTATTTTGAAAATTTCTAAAAAATTCCCTTTTTTCAAAATAACTTAAAAACTATAATACATACATTTAAAATGATAGAAGACAAAAATGTAGCTCTTTTTTCAATGAATATTTTCATTTTTTATAAACTTCTGCAGCATGAAAATCAATGGAGATATCACCGATTAAAGTGTGGGTCTTGGTGTGAACACCCCCTGTTTCGAGTTCTTCAACCCTTAATTTTTCAAAATTGAGGGGTAGTTTGACTTTCTAATGAACCTAGCCTTGTAGCCCTTGAAATTACCTTTCAAATGGCTATGTATACATATATCAAAGCTCGCAAATTAACTAATTTATTGAAGAAAAACCAATGATAGTTTTAGGAGATAATTTTAGAGCTTGAAAAATATATATATTTTGGAGCTCTCAGATATCTAAAGTACGTATAATAGTTTTGTAGATGAATTTTATGATATCACTTCCTAGATTGACCACATTTTGGAAGCTGGCAGGTACTGCCCCATTTTATTGTATGGACTTGCTAAGTTTGCTCACGTGAATTAATTAAATAAAATTGAAGATTACTCATCGTTTCTACAGTAAATGAGGTACGAGTAATTTATAAAAGCCACTACAAAGGATACTGCGGTTAAATTATCTTCCCTTGTGCCAACAGTTGGTGCTCTCAATGAGCACATAAAAAGAGTATTCTTACAAACCCAGTTATGGCTGAGAAATAAGAACATAAAAATAATTGATTGGGGATGGCTCAAAGATGCAGAATCTCTACAACCAGTAGAATGCAAAGTTTGCCTGCACCAGAGGAGCTGTTGAAGATGATTTTTTGCAATTGTAAAAAAGGTTGCGGATCTTCGTGTAGCTGTTGGAGGCTAGGTTTATTTTGAAATGCCACGTGTGCGACCTGCTCGGGAGATAATTGTCAAAACTGCCCTTCAATTAATGAAGAAGAAGATAAAGTCGATGAAGATATTATATCAAGTGCGATTGTGATGGTTCCTGATTTTTTTGCACTATTTTTTAACTCCCTGGGAGTTTTACAGGGAGGATTCATTTTAATATTATGTGTTTCATAATAAAAATTTTCTTTTTTATCATGACAAAGTTTTAAACTGCTAGAGATTATGTCCTAGGAATATTACCAGCCTGAGGAAGCCCTTAGTTAGGGCGAAATATAGCTGTTTTTTAAGAAAAGGAAGAGTTTATTCATTGTAACCCTAAGAACCAGACCCTAAGAACCAGACCCTAACCAGACCCTAAGAAAATATATACCTATATATAGTTTTCAATCATATAGCAATTTGAAAAAGGGTTCACCATTAAGAAAAAAGAAAAAAATATATAAATAGGCTTTTTTAGTATTTGTTTTTTTTGCATGAAGGGGTGCTTTCTAGGGGTTGAAAATTTGAAACCAATGAAACATCATTTCACAAACGATAAATGCATTGTTATTGATTTTAATTCACAAGTTAAGCATTTCAAAGCGTAAAAAAAGTTTTTTTTGTCATAAGGGGTGGTTTCTAAGGGTTGAAAATTTGTATTAAAGTACATATTATCATTGAATATGTTTATTTTACTTAATTCAATCACATTTTAATGCATAAAATGCTTAAATACGTGTTTTCCTATTATTTTCACTTAGGGGTAGTTTTAACCCCTTAAAATCAAAAAGCACACCTCGCCCATATATAACTTTTGAAAAGGAGGTTAAGACAAGCTTAAATCCAAATTTTCAGCCTAATCCATGCAGTCCGACAGAATTCGGAGGTAAGGCCCTATTTTTCGCCCGAGTGACTGGACTATAAAAAGGAACGAATTATTGATCGTGTAATGTGGGAAGGTATTCATAACTATAACCCGCAATGCTTCTAAGTAAAGCATGTTGGAATATACAGAGTGGGCAAAAAAACCGCACTTTTTTGAACACTTATAGCTCAGCTTCTGTAATAGATAGAGTCAGGGGGTTTGTGAGGTCTGAAAACCACATTCTTCTTCTTTAAATTTCATATCTATAACTTATATAGGGTGAAAGCCATGCAATGACGGTTTGAAATAGGCTCTTAAAAAAAGTCGTTGTCCGGGTAGTAATAGTTGTCTAGTATTATAGTTTTGATAGAATAAATTTATTAGATGGTTGATGTGGAGGGGGGGGGGGGAGGGGGGGTTCTTTGTAGGTAAGTGGGAGAAGTCCCTCAGTGTTATAATATAATATTCGAATTTTTTAATCAAACCGAAAGAACCATTTTCAAAAATTAATTTTTTCGGCGTTTCTTTTTTTTTGGGGGGGGGGGGGGGGGTAGCGCCCCTAAATTTGGAGCTAATATTCATTTCTCGATTTCTCCACGGGGAATGATTTTTCTGAATGCGAATGCCAAATTTCGTTAAAATCGGCCCATTAGTTTAGGCTCCCGGCATCTGCACAGGCGACAGACAGACATTTATTGTTTTTAAGTAAAAACCACTTTTTTGGACTTAGGGGACCGCAAAACGTGTAAATCCATCAAAATCTTAAATGGCACCACCACAAATCGGTTCCATACGATTTTAGAAACTTTCTTAATACAGGGTACATATTGAAAAAAAAAATTATTACATACTATAAATCTTTATTGAACTAGCAGGAGATTTTATGAAGAACGAATTTTCTTTCAAAAATTAATTTTTTTTTATTACAACCTATATGTGAAAAGTATAAATTTATTTCGTCTTGGTTGACGTGGATCCTAAATTAATTCACAAAATTTATAGCCCTAAAGATATATTCAGTAAGGCACCAAACCGTAAGCGAAACACACTACGAAGTGAAAATTATAAATATTATACTATAGTAAACACATTATACTTTTTAACTCTGACAGCTTAGGAAAATCGAGAAAAAAAATGGGAAGAGAGTGAATGAGAGCTTGAGATTTTGGCGGGTAATAGGTCGGGCAATGACCTATTCCCGCCAAAATCTCAAGCTCTCATTCACTCTCCTCCCATTTGTTTTCTCGATTTTCCCAAGCTGTCAGAGTTAATAAGTATAATGTGTTTACTATAACTCAAAATTTAATGACAGTACCCTCCAAATAAATGAGATAATAAAAGCAGTTAGTGATAAGTTAAAAGCATAATATAGAATTTTAATATTAATTTCACATTATAATGACATTGAGCCCGAGTTACGTAAATATTTTTTTCATTAGGACAAAACTCACTAATTAACTCAAAGCATCTCATCACTATAAATTAAAAATATAAATACCAAATGTATGTAAATATTATACAAGAATGCGTGACCTTGAAAGTTATTAATGAGTTCCTTTCATTTCTAACTATGAATGAATAGGCCCAATTCATTTTATTAATTAGATAGAAAAATAGTTCAGGGTTCAAATTATTTCTATTTACAAATAAAACGTTTAATATTTTGTTGTCGACGTTATCTATATTTTTTAAAAAACGCTAAATGACAGTAATAAATTATAAAAAAAAAAAAAAAAAAAAATTCATGGGTTTTGATTTATTTAAGGCCAGATATTAAAACGACAAAAAATAAAAATGTCATAACTATTATATATATTTTAACTTTTTCGTATGCGTAGTTTAAAAGAAAGTATTGTAATTTTTAAGGCATTGGTATTGAGTGTGCCCATCCTAAGGTATGTTGATCACACTAAGCTAGTGATTACTGGTTGCATTAAGCTGCATCCACTGTATTACAAAAATGTCTGTCTGTCTGCTGCAGTCTGTGAAGACGCGTGGACTAAACTACAAACCTAATTTTGTTGAAATTTGACATAATATATTATGTTTGGCAACATCATACCCCAAGGTGAAATCGAGAAATCAATTTTAGCTCCAAATTTGGGGGCTCTATTTCCCAAAACCTCTGAAAAATTATGAAACAAATCGGTCCGAGACAACTCAGACAAGCGTTCTCATATACGAGTTCATAATTTCATGGCCCAGTGTGTCCATTGATTAGTTTTGGTGTTATCGTATGTACATTTAATTATTATTGAATATTTCATCAAAATTTATCATAAAAATAACTTCACCTCGGCTGGGAATCGAACCCACTCCTCTCTCCGTCCACATTTAAAGCTATTGTCTCAGGATCTAGATTTTTCCCGGGAAAGCGGCTTATATCGTTAGATTCGTATTTAAATGGACTACCAACGAATTTTCGCGCCATCACAATACTTTCTCTTTATAGAGAAAGTAAAAAAATATATATTTTTTGAAAAAGTTTTCGATGATTTTTAGGGTTACTTAGATCCTTCTTGAAACCCTTGTTATGCTGAGGGTGATGTGTCTGTCTGTCCGTCCGTCTTTGGTTCATATCTCCCAAATCGTTTAAGCTAATAGGTAAGTTGAAATTTAAAATTCTGGCGTAACGTTTTGACCCTCTCATAGGAATAATATAAAGAAGATAAAAATTTAACATGTGCATGCGGGATTCGAACCAACCACCCTATAATGAATGAACTTTGAAATAATTCATGCAAATACCTTAGTATGGGGCGATGAAAATTTATCGAAAATAATTAATTTACCATGGATGAATTAGGTCTAATAATAACAACATTAACTTTGTAGCATGAGACATTTCGAACCTTTTAGGGTATTCTTCTGTCAAAGTTATATTATTCTGAAATAACAATAAGACTAAATTAATATTTTATTTCAGTTATTTTATAACAATAATTTGAAAAACAAAAGCACACTAAATAACAAATTGGTTTTACTTCAAATTTACCTATTAACTTAATTTTGTTATTATCCCACCTATTCATCCATCAAATAGAAAAATAATTTTAAAATATTTAAAATACAAAGGTGTTAATAAGCACCCGAAAAACGTCAATCGTAATCGCGTAAAGCCGGCGTTACACCTTGCGATTTGTCGGTGCAATATGAAGGAAGATAAATCGCACGATATATCGTTGCAACTTGGAAGCGTTTACACCACACCGATTTCTACCCCAATGTTCCTTAATAGACGAGCTGCAGTGTTGCCACTAAATTAATTTATTTATGATTATTTTAAGACCTAATATTTTTATTTCTATTTTATCTTTTTACTGCATTCTTTTTTATAAATATAATCTATTATGAGTATTAATAAACCTTATTTTAGTAATACTCATTTATTTTATAAATTATTATTTATTTTATAAATTCGTAATATTTTTAAGGTAAAATGCTCAAATAATTTAGGTTAAAGATTATATATAAAACAAAAAAAGTTTTTTTTATGTGTAGCGAGGAATGTGGGCGCGGCTTAGCCTGAAAAAATCCTCAGCAAACCAAGTTTTGCTGCCTAGGCAGTAAATTTAGTAAAATATATGTAGTGGAAGGAAGGTAGAGATCGGGGTTGGCCCGGAGGTTGTACAATAATGTACAACCTCCCTTTACACGCACCGACTTGTCGTCACCGATCTCACAGATTGAATAGGTCTTGCTTCGATCTACAACCCAACCCCAACCCCGATATCGTCATACAATTTCCATTTACACCTTACGATATATCGGTGCGATTTATCGTTCCGACCAGATTGCACCGACAAATCGCAAGGTGTAAGGCCGGCTTAACGTTAATCTCAACGTTTTACTTTCTCATATAAAGAGAAAGTATTGTAATAGCGAAAAAAATAACAATTTTGAGATATTGATGGATTTACACGTTTTGAGGTCCCCTGCGTCCAAAAAAGTGGTTAAAAAAAATCTGTCTTATCTGTCGTCTGTGCACGCGCATGAGCCTAAACTACTTGGCCGATTTAGACTAAATTTGGAATACATGTACAGTAAAATCATACCCCGAGACGAAATCGACAAATGAATTTTAGCTCCAATTTTGGGGACGCTACCCCCCTAAAACTCTGAAATAACATGAACAAAAAAATTCTCGAAAACGATTCCGACAATTTTGATTAAAAAACTCTAAAATGTAGTCCATTTAAATAAAAATATAACAATATAAGCCGTTTTCCCGGGAAAAATCTAGTTCCTGAGAAAATTGCTTTAAACGTGGACAGAGAGAGGCCGGGTTCGATTCCCCGCCGAGGTGAAGTTATTTTTATGATTATTTTGATAAAATTGTTATGAACTTATGAAGGAGAAAGTTTGTCAAGAGTTGTCTCGGACCGATTTTTTTATTTTTATACAGAGCGGGATGCGGTCAAAAAATAAATTGTATTTCATAATTTAATAAAGTACATGCTTAGTAATCTACGTAACCCTAAATAATACTTAGATGAAACTATTTCCCTGTGATTTTTTAATATTAATTAAAATATATAGTCCACAGGCCACCATAAGAAGTGAGTCGCTGATTGATAAAGTTTTCTTACCTTATGGAATCGCTTATTTATGCCTTGTCCGCCGATGAATTGGGTATATGGCAACTGGGCGCTGGGCCATTTCTTTTTTGTAGACATGCCAAACTTGCCCTTCTGCGGGAACATTGAAGAGAGATAGATAAAGTTTTGATTTTCACAGGATCGTTTAATTAAAGTATTTAAAAAACAGTGGTAAAGGTGGCCACCTATAAGAGTGGGCCGTTTTCTTTTCATCGTCCCCGCAAAGCGATATGTTTGGGGCGGTGGACACCCCAAACGGCCCACTCTTATCGGTGGCCACCTTTACCACTGTTTTTTAAATACTTTAATTAAACGATCCTGTGAATATCAAAACTTTATCTATCTCTTTTCAATGTTCCCGCAGAAGGGCAAGTTTGGCATGTCAACAAAAAAGAAATGGCCCAGCGCCCAGTCGCCATTGCCATATACCCAATTCACCGGTGGACAAGGCATAAATAAGCGATTCCATAAGGTAAAAAAACTTTATCAATCAGCGACTCACTTCTTATGGTGGCCTGTGGACTAATATAGATAAAAGATAGTTAGTTGATCAGATAAGATTAGATTAGATTTATTGTTATTAGACTTATTGTTATTAGAGATTATTGGAATATCCCACACCGTTTGTACCAGAATAGATAATTATAATTACTGTGAGGAAAAACAAGTTTTCATGAGGAAAACAATCTGATATTTTCCAACTCATTAATCTGTAGATCGATTTGACAATGTAATTATAATCCCTTCCCCACCTCATCAATCATTTACAAGATAATTGCTTTAATGTCTCTTCTACATTTTCTCAAAAATTCCTTCCTTTCTCTGCCTACCTCCTATTCTCTTTTAATAATTGTATCTTGTTATTAACTCAAGGCTGACTTATGGTCTGAGTGTCTGGGGAGGCTTATAAAAGTAATCTAAATCCACTAGAGGTCGACCAAGAAGTCATGGAAATGTGAGGAGTGCGCTAGTGTCGTCATGTACAGTCAGTTTTTGATATAATAGACCACGGTCAAAAAACACAGTGTTGTTTTTTTTGTTATTAATAATTTTATTTTTGATAACTTCTATATTTTTTTAATATTTTATGCAACAGGAAACACTGTACCTGATAAGAAATCACTAATAATGTACGATAATATCTTTATATTATTATTCATAATAATATTCTTTCAATTTAAATAGATTTTCATCTTTCATATAATCTATTATTTCTTCCTCTTTATTTCTGAGTTATTTGGATTTAGGACAGGTGTGACTATAATTCGTATTGTATAAAAACAAACAAAACAGGAAACCTAACAGATTAAAAACCTTCTTGTTGTTGTTATTCGTGAGATTTGACGTAACTGCGCATGTCAATCAAACTAGAAATGGGTATAGAGATGATTAGTGTGACGTCACGAAAGCTTTCGAAAATTTAACTCAGTGTTTGTTGTGTTCCTTTTCCTTATCACCTCTTATCAAACCCATGTAAAATGAATGGGAGAATTTTCTCAACTTTTTAAATAATTAATTATTAAATTATTATTGATTTATAAGAGTTTTCACCCTTTGAACATTATTGTACCAAGTCTTTTTTAACGAGTGTAACAAAGAAAACATTTAAAACTTTCGTTTCAGTTATTTAAAATGAGTATCTGTGTGAAGGGTCATATCATGGAAAAAGCTATTTGAGTTATTAATCTTTATACTTGCTTTTTTGTATTTCCTGGTGCCATAACAATTCACAGGGTGTGTTCGTGTTCATATTGTGTGTCCGAAAATAAATTTTCCTCAAGTTTTGAAACTCAATGAAGTATACTCAGGGTACAGGACTTGTAGAAAGATAGTGATACTTAATCTGCCAGGTAATAAAAGATTATTTGCTAATAATATTTTGTTCCTGGTTACTTACAATGTGCATTATATTTCTCTGATGTTGGAACATAATATATACTATAAAATAGATCACTGACCAGCCTAGGAAAAAGACGTTGATGACGAGACAAAGACCAGACTGTTTTATTTATTTATTTATTTGTTTATTTATAATAACGAGTATGATAATATAAGATATGAGTGCGTCGCATGTATACATGTTTAAAATTTTGATTAAAAAACTAAATTAATACATTAATTCAATATTACTTAAGTACTCTGACATACTTTTACGAAGAATAGCTTTGTCCTCCGAAAAAAATGAAGTATAGATGAAATTTTCATAACGCGCGAGGAGGTGGAAGACATAATATACAAACTAAAATAGAAAAACCATTCAAAAAATAAACAATAAATAAGAACGGACCCGAACGGTATCAATACACAAAACACACTCACAATAATACTTATTTTAAACCACTAGGAAGGCCATTTTTAATGTTTTCTTATCTTACATTGTTAAAATAGACTTAGTATAATAACATTCAAAGGTTGAAAAGTCTTATAAATCAGTAATAATTTAATAATTAATTATTTAAAAAGTTAAGAAAATTCTCCCATTCATTTTACATGGGATTGATAACAGGTGATAAGGAAAAGGAACACAACAAACCGAATCAAATAAATGATCGAAAGCGTACGCCATCTTGTGACGTCATTACTAATCATCTCTATTGTCTTAGCACCCGACTGTACTGACTTCGGCACTACTCGGAAGTTCCGATTTTAAACGAAGTTAAGCTTTCCGTTTCTCCCGTGTTCATGACTTTTTGGTCGACCTCTAGTTGTAGTGAAAAATCATTTTGTAACATTGATTTACTTTCAAAATGTCACATGCAAATCATTTCCTCTATTTAAAAATATGAATTATTTACCTCTGAAATATCTATAAAGCCTTAGATTACTAGAACAGTATTATGATAAACTATCTGAGACCTCTACTCTAGCAATTACTAGATCGAATTCTAAAGGTTTACTAAATTTACCTAAAGCAAGAATTCAACTGTTTAAATGTGGTAGTAGCTATGTTTCTACCCAATTATATAATTCCTCAATAAACGCCAAAGTACATGCTGATCATTTTTTAAAAAAAAGAACAGATTCAATAAAAAATACACGATAAAATGGTTTCTCGAACCTAACTTCCTTAAACTATAATGTATCTACCAATTATAGCCTAAACGTATCTTAATTGTTATTCATTCATTATTTATGTTTTTGTGCTACAAATATTATGTTATTTTCTGTAAAAACGCTATTATTTCGGCAAATACTATTTAAAAGGCTTCCTTCTCTGTATTTTAGCTGTTAACCACTTTTTTTTAATAAAAATATTTATTATTATTATCATTTTTTAAATTTACCTTATTAGGGTTTCGTTAGTAAAGCCAAAAAATGAAACCCTTATAGTTTCGTTCCCGTGTTTGTTTGTCTGTCTGTTTGTACGGTTCCAATAACTTTGGAATCAAAAGTGATAAAAAATAAAAACATTAATTTTACAGTATTAAAAACAATTTTGACGCGCACACAGGAAAAATATAGTGAACTCAAAATTATCAGCTGTTCAAATCCAAAATGGAGGTTGATTCATGTCACGAGATTTTTTTTTATTTTTTTATTTTAAATTTTGAGTGAGATATCAAATGAAAGGTATTGAAGAGTAGATTACAAAAATATATAACACTTGTGGAAAGTGTTCAATTTTTCATGCCATTTTGTCAAGAGACATCAACTTTTGTGTGCACAACTTACTTAAAAAAGAATTATGAAATAAAAAGAAGTTTTATTTTTAACATTTTATATAATAATAAAGATAAATGTTACCTCTGAAGAATCATTAGATGTCCAGTTGGTTCCAGGGCATTCGTTGGTAATTAATTCTTCGGTGTTCTTAGGCAAAGCCGTGTGATTCACCATGGCCACTATGGCCACAGACATGTTAGTTCTCATAGTATAGGCGTTGGCCATGCCGAAGAACAGCAGTATGGTGACATAGTGTCGTGTTCCGAACCACCCTGAAACAAATCACCACACAACAATTTTAAATTTGTACACAATAAGTTGATCATAATGAAATTTTGTTAATAATTCTAATTATTACAGTGTTAGTAAAGCTTTATAAACACTCGAATTATTCAAATTATTCTTATTATAATATAAGGTCAATTTTTTTACAATATATCAATTTCCTGTACATATTATGTCAACGACATGTACATATTCTAGGCATCGCGTGGCTCTATCATTAAGCGAGCGTATTGTAATAAAATACTGAATATTAAGGCAGTTATTTATCATGATGAATGTCGTAGTTGAAGACAAGTGGAAGAGGGTAGTGTGGGGTAGAGTGGGGGTACTCGGTACAAAGCTCACCTTCCTAGATAAACCTACATAACTACACCCCTATAAGAATCTTAACCACTCGCAGTAGCTTTTAAACTATTATTATAAATGTATCACTTCACTACTCAAAACACTCTTCTTGTATCAAGTTCAAATTTTACATACCTGTTTGGCATAGCCATCTAATCAAGGCCTTAGAAGACATTTTTAGAGCATCAAATACACCGTCAAGGTGTAAGCTTCAAAAAAATAGTACGGAAATATTAATCATCATCAAAGCTCAGATGATGATAGATTGAAAATATCAATCTATCATTAAAGCGAGTGTAATGCAATAAATATTAGATATTAAGAAAATAGTAAATCATGATGTATTGATAGTTAAAGAGGATGATTGTAATAGAGAGCTGTGTAGTGGGGGAGAAGAGTACCTTTTATTTTCTACGTATTCTTTAACCTAAAAGTTCCGGCATCATCATTTCAACTAATATAAAATGAATCACTTCACAACTCAAAAACTTCTGCTTGTATCAGGTTGAAATTTTACATGCATGTTTCAATTGTACTTTAGACAATGTGTAAGAAGTTTTATTAATATCATTACGTTAGAACGTAAGATATCGGTAAAAATGTTGTTTAAACGTGTAGGTCTGCTTGCATAGTTTTAACGGTATTTGCTACTTCAAAGCGGTGTCGCTGTTGGTTTTACTAAAACAAATTATATGTAAAAAATCACAGGGAAGTACTTGCTTCCAAGTACTTTTTAGTAGATGATTAAGCATGCCCGTTATGTAATTATGATTTTTTGCTTCGATCTCAAGAGTCCCGGGTTCGATCCCCCGAGGGGTTACAATGTTTTTCATCGCTAATAACGACTAGATAAATTAATTTGTTCAGAACATTTCCATCGCTCCACCATAAGGTATGACCATGAATTATTTCGAAATTTTAGGACCATCCGTTATATAGTGGTTGGGGGGGGGGGATATTTTTGGGCGTATATTTTGACTTATAAAACCAATATAGCATGAAATATTTAAAAAAGCATATATATATTTGAGTCCTGCTCTTCAGCAGCTTTAATTTGATGGCCAACTCAAAATTTTTAAAAAATAAATTTTTTGGCGCACTTCAAATTTTCGCGCCCAAAATTGGCAATTTTTTAAAATTTGGGATGAACTCCCGGAATTTTCATCGCCCACAATAAAGCATTAGCATGAATTATTTCGAAATTTTAGGACCAGCCGTTATATAGTGGTTGGGGGGGGGGGGGGATTTTTTTCGGTATATTTTGAGTTTTTTACCCAATTAGGAATGCAAAATTTAAAAAAGCATATATCTATATATTTGTTTCCTACTCTTCAGCAGCTTCTATTTGATACCCCACTCAAAAATTAAAAAAAATATAAATTTTTGAGTATACAACATTTTTGCGAATGGCACATGCGCATATTTAATTTTGAACTTCTGTATATTTTTCCTGTGGTTGGGTCAAAAAGTTGCACCAGTGTCTCAAATTTCAGCTCTTTAGCTTAAACAGTTCGGGCCCTACGAACCAAAGAGCGACGGACAGACAGACACATCACCCTCGGCATAAGGGTTTTGAGAAGAATCTACAAAACCCTAAAAATGTTCGTTTCATCGAATAGGTGATGATAGAATCTTTTCCTGTCGTGAAATTATAATTTTTTATCTGAAGCTCACTTTTATGCGAGCGAACTCTTAGACGGATCACGCTGTCCAACGAACTTAGCCTGAGCATTAGCGAATGGAAAACGAATACTAAATTTCAACCAAATCGGACAACTTTACTCAAGTTATCGTTGGACACGTAACCGTTACACATAGACAGAAAGATCGAATTCATATTTTGTTAAATGAAAGAAGTTCGCTTCGACTAATAGAATATATATTTGAGAAAAAAAAACGAACAGAAAAAAAACTGTTAACAAAAAAATCAAATATTTTTTTTAATACCTTTCTTTTAAAGATATATAATAAAAATACAACAGTTCCAGCCGGATATTTATATTTTTAAATTCTATGTTTTTAGCATCAATAATAGAATTTGAACATTTGACATTTTATTATGAAAAATTAAAATTGCAAACGAGTGACATTAAAATGGAGATCAATTAAATGTCGAACCAAAAGGATTTTTAATATAATATAAATAATAATATAAAAATATAAATTTTACATTAATTCCAAATAATTTTATTAAAAATAAAAATGTTAAAAGATATTTTTTATTCTAAAATGGTAATACGCCCACGTATAAGTCAGAGTTTAGTTTTTATTATATAAATGTGATCCGAATAATCCAATTTAATTTTTTCAAGTTTGAACTCTGAAATTCCAATTCTTGTTTGACCTTGGACAAACAACGACTTGATCAAAAAACAAGTTTTTTTCTTGAAATTTAAGATCAAGTATTTTATGAATTCGTTTTGTAGATTTGTCAAGTTGCCAAAAACTAACCTGGGTAACTGATATAAAAATAACCAAAATTTCAGTTATTTGTTGATAGTTTTTCCACCGTTCGAACAAATTAATATTTTTTAAAAAGTAACTAAATTATTTTTTGTCAATCTTTGATATAATATTTTATTCTTTTTTCTTTTGTAAATATTTTTGCTAAATATACTTTTTTTTTAATACATAAAAAATTTAATATTTTATTCACAATATTTCACCCAATCCTTTGCATCATCAGACCTAAAAATAACAATTCGATAAATAAAAATACCAACAAATTACTAATTTAAACGCAATTAATTAAAAATAAATAGGTCAAGTGTGTGCTAGCCAGAACACAGCGAGGGTCCGTAGGCAACCCTGTATAGTTTAAGGAGTACCCTATTGATGGTGTTTTTTAAAATGCTACAAAGCTTACTTTTAACTATCCTATGGGTCTGATATTCATAAAACACATAAACAAACTTCTGATAAAGTATTTTTTTGCCACTGAACCGGACTACAACCATATATGTAAATACATCGAAAAGACCATATAGTTATAAAAAAATCGTATTTTGTCAATAAAAAATAAAATAATATTTTTTTCGAAATTTCCAAAAAGTGGTATCTTTATTTTTGGTCGACGAATGTTCAGGAATTTTTTCAGATTTGTTGCACTTCACATAAGCGAGATAGAGGGGGGACACGTTTCATACCCACTTCAAACTTGCCTACGCTCGCCCTATCAAAGTTATTACCAAAGAATTATATATTTTTGTAATCAGCTCGACATACCCTTTCATATGATATCCCTCGCTGTGTCAAACAAAATTAAAAAAAATCGGGTACGGGGTACCTCGGAACTTTTCCTCACTTCAGAGGCCACTAAAGTGGCCTCTCCTACTGCTTCGCAGCAGGAGGAAGCAGCATTGGACATGGTCAGTACTTGGATGGGTGACCGTTCTGAACTAACTGATTTATTATCATTCTTAAAAAAAACCTTATTTTACTACGTTTTTATTAGCTTGCATTCTTGTTTGTTTGTTTGTTTGTTTGTCCGGTACAAATCTGGCAATCGATTTTTAACTAACTTCCCGAATAGCTAGACATTTGAAACTTTTAGCATAGCTCAGAACACTATGACAATGCATTATTTTAATACTTTTAGCCACCTTTCAGCAAAATTTAATTAGTTTTCAGCAAATTTTGCTGTGCGGAAAGTTAGTTCGGAAAAAATCCGCAAGTTATTTTATTTGTTTTGCCATATCCAATATTTACGCTATCTTCATTTTGACGGGACTCAAATTTGTGATAGGTAAACAGGAAATATCGATTATATTATTTATCGATTATATTATTTCAAATATATCGATGGCATGCTTTAGATTTGGTGTTGGGGAGATCCGTTGTACAAAGATTTATCCTTTTATAGGTTTAAGATCAGCTCTCTGGATGGTTGTCATTTATGTGAAGTAAATAAATTTGGAAATATATATATTTTTTTTACTAACATTATATATTATATAACAATAACAATTATATTATCAACATTACATACGATTCAACAGAAAATTTAAAAACGTAGTATATAAGAAGTTCTTTTTATCTTGAAATTATTTTTAAAGCTATATTTCACCCAAACCTGGGTATCTTCTAGCCTTATCTGAACATTACATACTATGCTGAGACATTGATGAATGAAAAGAGATTTAAAAAGAGAGAAAATTTAAAAATTGATAACTTCAAAATGGCGGCCAATATCAAAATGAAATTTCGTGGGCTTGTTTGCCATACAGAGAGGTACATTTTTAACAAATTTTAACTTGATCAGGACCATAATCGATTTATTACGATTTTTTAAATTTTTTGCTGACTCAGCAAACTGGGTTCAAGATGGCGGAAAAAGTTGATTTTCCGGGCGGCACAACTACAGGTAAGGAATGATTTTTCTGCCAAGTTTTAACTCTCTAGGTTAAATACCTTGGGCACTACGATGATAACACACACACACACATACATACATACATACGTCATGCTGAAAACCACTCAGGAGTTCTTAAAAACACCTAAAACGGATAATTCCGTTGAAATCTCAAAAAAAAATTTTTTGTGAAAACAATACTTTTCCTACTATTAGTAGTGAGGAAAAGTAAAAATGTAACCCTTAAATATTTTTACCCTAATTTTTTTTTTAAATAATTTTTTTAAGTGGCTATATTTTTAAAATATGTGGGTAGGTACAAGACACATACATGCTAAATTTCAAAGTGATCGGAGGAAAGGTGTAGCCGTGAGAGCAGGCGACCGGACTGACGGACAGACACACGCAGGAAAATATAAGAAGGGTCCTTGGTTTTGCCTACGGACCCTAAAAAGGTTAATGTATTTAAAAACTCTAACCAGAGTAAAAGAATAGAGTAAAATAATTGTAGTAATTGTGATCAACAGTGCAGAAAATGGAGAATTATTTTAATTTTAACAAAGACATTTAAATATAATAGAGGAAATGTTATTTGATTTTTTTTTTTTTTTTTAATATGGTTTTAAAGACTGCTGACATTTAAACGAAGGGAAATGTTATTCGAAGTTAAAATTACTTAATAAAAACAATTCTATGAATGATGGGAACTTATTATTATTATTATTATTATTATTTTGCACACTTGACAATCAAATTACAATTACCACAAGTACAAGAAAAGGCAAGAAAACGAGAAAATAACTAGAGACAAGACAAATATAATAATAGTTCATTAGGATCTTTTTTATTTTACAACCTTACTCAGCTTTAAATGTAAAATAGATATTTAATGTGCTATTTTTTCCTTCAGAGCTTTCCGAAGCAATAACTGAATCATTGTCATAATTCAAAAGAACAATTTCCGCTTCCGAGTCTCCTAATTGCATTGTGTCCACTTTTGAAAGGAAAATATTTAGGTACTTTCTCATATAAAGAGAATGTATTGTGATGGCACCAAAATGCTATTTTCATATTGTGATGGATTTACACGTTTTGAGGTCCCTAGAGCCCAAAAAAAGTGTTTTTTTTTTTAATGTCTGTCTGTCGTCTGCGTGTGCAGACACATAGAGCCTAAACTCCGCCGATTTTGACGAAATTTGTCATTCATGTTAAGAAAAATCATAACCCAAGGCAAAATTAATTTTAGTTCCAAATTAGGGGCGCTATCCCCCAAAAATTCTGAAAAAATGTGAAAGACTAACTAATGAACTATGAATGTGTAAGTTACTCAAGCTGTTTTTAGGGTCCGTAGGCAAAACCAAGGACCCTTATATTTTCCTGCATGTGTCTGTCCGTCCGTCCTCTCGCGTGCTCTCACGGCTACACCTTTCGTCCGATCACTTTGAAATTTGGCATGTATGTGTCTTGTACCTGCCCACATATTTTAAAAATATAGCGACTTAAAAAAAATATTTTTCAAAAAAATTAGGGTAAAAAACTTAAGGGTTAAAATTATTTTATTTTTTTTCGACACCGTGAGGGGTATCATATGAAAGGGTACGTCGAGCTGATTACAAAAATATATAATTCTTTGGTTATAACTTTGATAGGGCGAGCGTAGGCGAGTTTGAAGCGGGTTTGAAACGTGTCCCCTCCCCCTCTTTCTCGCTTATGTGAAGTGCAAAAAATCTGAAAAAATTCCTGAACATTCTTCGACCAAAAATAAAGATACCACTTTTTGGAAATTTCGAAAAAAATATTATTTTATTTTTTATTGACAAAATAGGTTGTTTTTATAATTATGGTCTTTTCGATGTATTTATATGGTTGTAGTCCGGTTCAGTGGCAAAAAAAATACTTAATCAGAGTTTGTTTTGAGAATATCAGACCCTTAGAATGGTTCAAAGTAAGCTTTTTAGCATTTTAAAGAAACACTGTTTATACACTTCACAGTTAAACACTATACAGTGTGGCCTACGGACCCTCGCTGTGTGCTGACTAGCACACACTTGACCTGTTTATTTAAAATCTCTTTTCATTCATCAATGTCACAGCATAGTATGTAATGGTCAGATAAGGCTAGAAGATGCCCAGGTTTGGGCGAAATATAGCTTTAAAAAAATAGTTGTTTTTTTAATTATTAAATCCTTAAAGACCACTAAAAAATAGAGAAGAATTTATAATCAAGGGGATAAATTGAAGAATAACATATTATTAATCATATTTAAGAGATTTTTATAAATCCATTACAATTAACAAGGAAATGTTTATCTTAACGGGCGATTCATTGCATTTTAATTACAACTGAACATTCTATCTTAACCTGATAATAAAATCGTGTTTCATTCTTTTTTTAAATATATTTCAAGATGCATTTTAAATAGATAAAACCTTGAAACTTCGATTAATTGTCCTAGAAAAAGTGGATAAACCATTTAAAGAATATATCACAACCAAATATTTCACGCGAAAAAAAAGAAGAAGCGGAAATAGTGATAACGGCCTACGCATATACAATTAAAGTGTTTGTTAATGACAGGACGTGACATACTGTCACGGCAAGGCCTCGCCACTGTCCTGTCAGTGGTGCACGCACTCACTTAACTAAACTCTGTCATTAATTCATAATAGTGACAAAACCTGACACGTCTTCAGAATATTTTTGTATATAAACGTTCAATGAGTTTATAATGATGTGAATAATTTTAAATGAAGATTGTAATTCATTAAAGGAAATGAACCGTAAAATAAACAGGTCAAGTGTAATCAGCTCGACGAACTCTTTCATATGATACCCCTAAAGGTGTCGAAAAAAAAAAAAAATTAACCTTTTTGTTTTTTTACCCTAATTTTTTTGAAAAATATTTTTTTTATGTCGCTATATTTTTAAAATATGTGGGTAGGTACAAGACACATACATGCCAAATTTCAAAGTGATCGGACGAAAGGTGTAGCCGTGAGAGCACGCGAGAGGACGGACGGACAGACACAAGCAGGAAAATATAAGGGTCCTTGGTTTTGCCTACGGACCCTAAAAATAGACAATATATAATTTTATGTCTATCTATATTATACCTACTCATAAATTATCTATTTTCTTTTAGGTTGATCATTATATTTAACTTACCAGATAAAGTAAGAAAAACATGAAAAATAGTTGTGAGTGAACTCTCACGTAAAAAGAGTTTCGTTGGTATTGTGAACATAAAATTAGTTAGAATAAAGGGAGGGGGCAGAAAATGTTGATGCTTTTTGATAAAATGGCGTGGAAAATTAAAAAATTCTACTCATTAATGTCTTTAATTTGATACCCCACTTAAAATTTTAAAAAAAATTACTTATGATCCGCCATTTTGGATTCCTAGAGAATCAGATTAAATTGCAACTCATGTTATTTCTATGGCCCAGCAGACCGCACATTTTGTTAAATTTTTTTAAAAAATATTTTTAGTAAAAGCAGAAATATAGTTTTTGGGGGGGGGGACACACAATTGATGTTTTTAAACAAAATTGCATGGAAAATTAAACACTATCCACAAGTGTTATATATTTTTGTAATCTACTCTTCAATACGTTTCATTTGATACCCACTCAATTTTTTTTTTTTTTTTTTGCATAACATGAATTATCTGCCATTTTGTATTTAAACAGCTGATGATTTTAAGTTTGCTATATTTCCTGTGGGCGCCTCAAAACGATCTTTCATACTGCAAATTTTCATGTTTCTATCTTTTTTCTTTACTAAAAAATTATTGGAACCGTACAGAGTGACAGACAGACACAGGAACGAAACTGTAACGCTTTCTTTTTTGGTTTTACCAATGAAACCCTAAAAAAGCAAAACAAACATATTAATTTTTAACCTATGGATAAAAGAACATAACTAGAACAAATGTTTACTTCTTTACGTTGTTACTCCCTATGATTTTTTTTTTAGAATATAAACAACAATATGACAAAGGGAATGTTTTGGTCCAATGTATTTTGGGACAAAGGAATATTACACTTCTGTTTTTATAAGAGGAGTAACATTCTAAAGAAGAACATTCAGTACACCTTCTTTACATTATTATTCCCCTTTGATTTAATTTATAAGGGGAGTAACATTCTAAAGAAGAACATTGCGTACACCTTCTTTAGATTATTATTGCCCTTTGATTTAATTTATAAGGGGAGTAAAATTCTAAAGAAGAACATTGCGTACACCTTCTTTAGATTATTATTGCCCATTGATTTAATATATAAGGGGAGTAACATTCTAAAGAAGAACATTGCTTACACCTTCTTTAGATTATTATTGCCCATTGATTTAATTTATAAGGGGAGTAACATTCTAAAGAAGAACATTGCTTACACCTTCTTTACATTATTATTCCCCTTTGATTTAATTTATAAGGGGAGTAACATTCTAAAGAAGAACATTGCTTACACCTTCTTTAGATTATTATTTCTCTTTGATTTAATTTATAAGGGGAGTAACATTCTAAAAAAGAACATTCAGTACACCTTCTTTATATTATTATTCCTCTTTGATTTAATTTATAAGGGGAGTAACATTCGAAAAGAAAAATATTAAGTATACCTTCTTTACATTGTCATTCCCCTTTGATTTAATTTATAAGGGGAGTAACATTCTAAAGAAGAACATTGCTTACACCTTCTTTAGATTATTATTGCCCTTTGATTTAATTTATAAGGGGAGTAACATTCTAAAGAAGAACATTGCGTACACCTTCTTTAGATTATTATTGCCCTTTGATTTAATTTATAAGGGGAGTAACATTCTAAAGAAGAACATTGCTTACACCATCATTCATTATTATTCCCCTTTGATTTAATTTATAAGGGGAGTAACATTCTAAAGATGAACACTGCGTACACCTTCTTTACATTATTACTCCCCTTTGATTTAATTTTTAAGGGGAGTAACATTCTAAAGAATAGCATAACGTACACCTTCTTTAGATTATTATTGCCCTTTGATTTAATTTATAAGGGGAGTAACATTCTAAAGAAGAACATTGCTTACACCTTCTTTAGATTATTATTGCCCATTGATTTAATTTATAAGGGGAGTAACATTCTAAAGAAGAACATTGCTTACACCTTCTTTAGATTATTATTGCCCTTTGATTTAATTTATAAGGGGAGTAACATTCTAAAGAAGAACATTGCGTACACCTTCTTTAGATTATTATTGCCCTTTGATTTAATTTATAAGGGGAGTAACATTCTAAAGAAGAACATTGCTTACACCATCATTCATTATTATTCCCCTTTGATTTAATTTATAAGGGGAGTAACATTCTAAAGATGAACACTGCGTACACCTTCTTTACATTATTATTCCCCTTTGATTTAATTTTTAAGGGGAGTAACATTCTAAAGAATAGCATAACGTACACCTTCTTTAGATTATTATTGCCCTTTGATTTAATTTATAAGGGGAGTAACATTCTAAAGATGAACATTGCGTACACCTTCTTTACATTATTATTCCCCTTTGATTTAATTTTTAAGGGGAGTAACATTCTAAAGAAGAGCATTTAGTACACCTTCATTACATTGTTATTCCCCTGAGTTTTTTTATAAGGTAAATAAAATTCTAAAGAAGTACCAACAAATGGCTAAAATAACACAGGGTCAATTATTGTTGTAGTACTTAGTACTTTTACTAATTAAATCTGGATTAATGCTAAAGTATTTAGCACGTATGTTACATTTACAGAAATGGACAAATGAAATACAAAAAGAAAACCATTGAGGGTGAGAAATTTCAGAAAGTTTTCCATAAATTCCTACCTTATCCACAATCTGACCTCTTATCCATTATTTATATTTTCTATTTTATTTATCCATTATTAATAATTGTATTTAATAAAATTAAACCCTGTTACAATTACTGTATAGTATCAAGTTTTTCCTTAGCAATATTAATGGTGTAAGGATAAAATTAAATTGTTACTTTTTTTTAACAAAAAAGTAACAATTTATAAATGTCAAGGAAACACATGAAGTTAAGGGAAATGTGGGCTGAACACAAGAAGCTTCACTTCAACATAGTAACCTTATTATTGCATTTAGATCATCTTATCTTATTCTTTCTTCTTTTCATACTCACTTTTATAAAGTGAATCAAAATAAAACATAGCAAATAAAATATATATATATATATATATATATATATATATATATATATATATATATATATATATATATATATATATATATATATATATATATATATATACATATATACTATTTATATATATATATATATATATATATATATATATATATATATATATATATATATATATATATATATATATATATATATATATATATATATATATATATATAACTGCATTTTGCTTTGCACGTCTAGTTTTACTACCCTCGCTGTCGCTCGGGTGCAAAACTCCACACTCGCATGCAAAATGCTATTTTCCGCACTAGACGCGTAATGTACTATTGTCCGCCAAAATGATTGGACATGATCGCTCTCCATCGGTCAGTTATTATTTAACAGCCTATGGCCCACATACGAAATGGCCAACAACTTATTCTTAATGGCCATCAAAAGAATTTTGATTTGACAACATTCCAACTTGATGTTAGTCAGACACATTTATTGCACTCTATTTTCTGGACTAATAATAAATTAGCTTAAATAAATAACTGACTTCGTTGAAATTTAAGAAATAATAAAAATGTTCTTCAAATTAACATATTATAATGAATTCAGGAAACATAATAACATTAGTTATGATATGTATGTATATATATATATATATATATATATATATATATATATATATATATATATATATATATATATATATATATTAAAAAGAAGATCATTGCTAAGGTTTGGCCTTTAGTTAGTCCATTTCAACGTATTTTAAAAGAAGATTTCAGTAACAAAAAAAAACAAGGGAAAAAACTGGTTTTTGGCAAAAATTTGTAAATATAAATATTTATATATATATATATATATATATATATATATATATATATATATATATATATATATTGAGATAGATGAAAGAAGATAAAACAATATTTAGAGGACCGAAAGTTGAAAATAAGAACGGAGAAAAAACAAAATCGAAAAAGAAAACATCAATCGGAGTTTTTTTAGAGTTGAATGAACTTAAACATAAGATAAAAATCATGAACATAACAAAAGAGCCAATAAAATACATGAACTATGTAAAATATATAATACTATATGTTTATAAAATTCATTGAGCAATATTTGCTCCGTTTTGTGCCAAGGGCAATTATTAAATTATGAATGGGAAGCAATAAAAACTCCTTTATTTTTTTAAAATATGTTATAGTGTTCTACAACTAGGTGTGGTGGCTCTTTCGCAGACCGAACAAGTTCAAGGATTTTATCACCGTGGGGACCTGGAATTGGCTAATGTGCCAATACTTTAGTTTTTTTCATTGTTAATATTTCCAAATTTATTTACTGCATAACATTTTTTTAGGATAATTATATATACAGGGTGGGCCAAAAAAAACAGCACTTTTTTTAACACTTGTAGCTCAGCTTCTGTAATAGGTAGAGATATGGGGTTTACGGGGTCTGAAAACTACATTCTTCTACTTTAAATTTCATATCTAATAACTTTAAAAACTATTGGGTGAAAGCCATGCAATGAGACGGTTTGAATAGGGTCTTATAAAAAGTCGTTGTCCGGGTAGTAGTCGTTGTTTGGTCTTATAGTTTTGATAGAATAAATTACCATATGGTAGAGGGGGGGGGGGGGGGTCTTTATAGTGGTAGGTGTCCCTCAGTGTTATAATATAACAAACATTGAAGATGTGTTAAGCACAATGATGCCTGAAGTCTGGGCAATTCTCTTGCAAGTATTGAATTGTTTGCAAAGAGCGATGGGACGGGGCACTATCTTGCATAAACGTGTAATTTAGCATTTGATCTTCAATTTCAGGCAACATTGTGCTTAACACATCTTCACTATTTGCTATAACACTCCTACCTCTTACCTACAAAGAACTCTCCTCCTTACAGCCTAACTTTATATAAGAGTAGATACCTATGTATACCCATTTAGTAGAAGGCCCTTCTTTAGACTGTTAGTCCCCTTATAAAATCAGAAGTGTGATATTCTTTTATCCCATAGTCCAGTTATTTTAGTCATAAATATGGCTTCTGTTCCAAAAAAATCGAAGTTTTAATATTCTTTTTTTGATCGCTTCATTTTGAGATTCTGAAAAACCTATTGAAAATCGGCAACGAGGTCGTGGTCGCATCGATAGATATTCATGGGAAAGGCCAACAAATTTTTGAGAAAAAAATTGGCAAATTTTGTCAACGGTTTGTTTGCAAATATCTCGCTTCCTATGGCTCGGACACCAATCATGGGCGTCATTAAAATTAAATATAATCAAAATTTCCCACAAAAAAAGTTTCTTTCATTTACTTTTTATCTACAAAAGTCGGCTTACGGATAATAGGGCGAAGAATATCTATGGATATTTAGTATCCGTCGCCGTACCACTTTTTACGTATTTTTACTATATGGTTTCCTATGGCTTTCTATGGCTCGGAGACAAATTAAGATTGTTATCAAAAAGCAAGTTTATAAAATTTCACTCAAAAAAGGTCTTATTCATTTTTTACATGTAACGAACGGTTTAGCAAAAACCTAGCTAACTATAACTTGCGTAGTGTTTGTTTTTGGACGACTTTTACGTATTATTGTGAAAATCTCGCTTCTTCTGGCTCGGAGACCAATTGAGGATCAGATCAAAATTGAAGAATATAAAATTTCATACCGTTTTATAAACATTATGTTCATTTTTTACTTAAACCAAAGATTTTGGATAATAAAAGTGCTCCAAAGTATTCCCAAAAGGCGTATCAACGAGCAATAACTTTGACTTTTCTCCGAGGGAGCTCCACGGTGGGAACCGTTACTCTATACCTACGAGTGACATTTCAAGTTTGTTTGGACATAGTTGAAAATATTTGTGCTCCCAGGGTTTTAAAATGTTACAAAGGTAATTGTTACGGTGATATGCTCCTTGTGCGGAAACCTCTAACTAACTACGTTATAACTAAATGCGATATAGGATTACAAAAATATAAAAAAAATATATATATATATATTGTCCATTTGTTTAGGGGTTGCTTCCATTGCTTAAAAGCACTGAGAATACAATGCTCTGATTCAAGTAAGTTTAAATTAATAACTAACCTTGTTAAGATTCAAGAAATAATAAACAGGTCAAGTGTGTGCTAGTCAGCACACAGCGAGGGTCCGTAGGCCACGCTACATAGTGTTTAACTGCAAAGTGTATAAACAGTGTTTTTTTAAAATGCTTACTTTGAACAATTCTAAGGGTCTGATATTCTCAAAGCTCACTCTGATAAAGTATTTTTTTGCCACTGAACCCGGCTACCACCATATAAATACATCGAAAAGACCATAATTATAAAAAAAACGTATTTTTATTTTTATTTTTTTTTTGTTTGGGTGCCGGACTACTTATGGTCATATACACCCGAGTGTAGTCTGTAATGTGAGGGTGAGGGTTTTTTTTATGTATATTTAATTGTTATATGTATATACATATTATTATATTTGTGATTCTGGTTATATTAATATGGTAATGTATTTTATATTATTTATATTTAATTCTGTTGCATTTTTATTTAGTTATTAATAATAATTATTATGTGTGGATGTTTATAATAAAAAATAAAATAATAGTTTTTCCAAAAAAAAATTTTTTTCGAAATTTCCAAAAAGTGGTATCTTTACTTTTGGTCGAAGAATGTTCAGGAATTTTTTCAGATTTTTTGCACTTCACATAAGCGAGATAGAGGGGGGGGGGGCACGTTTCACACCCACTTCAAACTTGCCTACGCTCGTCCTATCAAAGTTATATCCAAAGAATTATATATTTTTGTAATCAGCTCGACGTACCCTTTCATATGATACTCCTCACGGTGTCGAATAAAAATTAAAAAAATGTAACCCTTAAGTTTTTTTACCCTAATTTTTTTGAAAAATCTTTTTTTTTAAGTCGCTATATTTTTAAAATATGTGGGTAGGTACAAGACACATACATGCCAAATTTTAAAGTGATCGGAGGAAAGGTGTAGCCGTGAGAGCACGCGAGAGGACGGACGGACAGACACACGCAGGAAAATATAAGGGTCCTTGGTTTTGCCTACGGACCCTAATAAAAATGATCTTCAGATAAACATATAATTATGAATTCAGGAAACATAATAAGATCATTTATAATTTATATATAATACATGTATGTGTATTTTAAAAAAAACATAAGTTTTAAGGTTTGACCTTTAGATACTCCATTGCAACTTATTTTATATGGAGACATTTGCAACATAAATGCAAGCGTTATTTTAAATGAAGTAGAAAAAAATAAAAAATAATAATAATAATAGTAATTCATCATTATTATAACTATATACAGTTTATTTATATTAATAAAAATTCTAAAAATGTTCTTATTTTAAAGCATTCTTGTTTTTTAGGGGAAAAAAACAAGAACACAAAAATAAGGGAAAAACTGGTTTTTGGCAAGATTTTTTTTTTTTAAATAAAGAAATAATACAGAGGAGTATATAACTGGTTTTTTGAAATATCTATATGTACTGTACATCTTACACACACACAGACACACACACATATATATATATATATATATATATATATATATATATATATATATATATATATATATATATATATAATGTATATATATATATATATAAATATATTATATTAGGGTGAATAAAAGAAGAAAAAATCGGGTAAGGGTTACCTCGGAACTTTTCCTCACTTCGGAGGCAACTAAAGTGGTCTCTCCTCCTGCTTCGCAGCAGGAGGAAGCAGCATTGGGCAAGGTCATTACTTGGATAGGTGACCGTTTTGAACTGATTACTTTAATATCATTTACAAAAAACATACACATTATTGTTATTTTTTCATTTATTTAATTATTTGAATTTTGGCGGTAGGTATATTGACAGACGTAAACAAACTTTGACGATTAACAAAAGTATCCCAGTAATTAATAATTATGTTCGCTTAGAACTTTTAAACTAATCAATGGAATTTCATCGGGTTTTTATTATATTTGTTTCTTATTTTTTACCGGTTCCAACGATATGCTACATTACAAAAACGTATTTTTACTTTCGGTATTATTAACCATCTAAGTTCCAGAATTCAAAAAACGATAACTTCAAAATAGCGGCCAATATCAAAATTAAATTTGGTAGATTTGTTTTTCACAAAGAGAAGCACCTTCGTGTCAAATTTCAACTCGATCGGACCACTTTTCGATTTTTTACGATTTATTTTTAATTTTTTTCTGACTCAACAAACTGAGTTTAAGATGACAGTAAATGTTGATTTCCCGGGCGGCACAACTAGAAGTAAGGATTTTGCTGCTAAGTTTCAACTCTCTAGATTAAACACCCTGAGCGCTACGATAATAACACATACACACATACAGACGTCATACTGAAAACCATTCAGGAAGTCTTAAAAACACTCAAAAACTCAAAACGAATAATTCAGTTGAAATCTCGAAAAATAAATTAGAAAATAGTTATTTATGTAACTAGGCAGCAAAATGGAATTTTGCTGACAAGTTTTTAAGTTTTAGTTCCGAGCCAAAGGCGAGGATAGGCTAAACAAATTTACTGCAGAGGCGAAGCCGAGGCAGGAAATTTACTATTTTACTGACGGACGAAGCCGAGGCAGGCAAATGTTAATTACATAGGTTAATTACATAGGTCTATTTTCCTCTGTATGCCTCCCGTACTTAATGATAATTATAATTTGATTTAAAATAAAATTTAATCTTTCCGTAGTATGAATACTACCTAAAACTTAAAAAAATTGAATTTCTAATTGATTGTACTAGGTACAGGTACTAATTGAGTACTTTATAATTATATAAGCTTTAATTCTCGGTCTAGTTCTATTGCCGTGAATATATTTGGCTTGCTAGACTTGTAGAAAAGATCGAAAGCTTGGATTCGGGAATTTGTATCGGTAACGACAGAGAAAAATCATTCTCCCGTATAGCTCAGTTGGTAAGAGCACATGTAACGGATATATAGGAGGCCCGTGGTTCAAGTCCCGGTGCTAGGGTCTATTTTTCTCTGTATGCCCCCCGTAGTTAATGATAATTATAATTTTATTTAGAGTAGTATCTTCCGTGGAGAGACTGTTTTGTTAAAAATAATTCTTTTAAACGTCGTAAAATCTTGATAAAAATCTCTTTTGCTTTTTTTGACACCACAAGAGGTAATTAAAATAAGATTTAATTATTAATTATAAATAAGGACTTGAGAAACCTAATATTTTAGGTTTTTTAATTTTAAAGGTAATATTTCGGTTAAAGGAAGTGACCTATCAAGAATAACCTTGAGGGGATTTCAAGGTACATTGAATTCCTGTAATAAACATATTTTATTTCTAGTGGGCTAGAAATGTTTTTCGTAAACAAATTCACAAGTCGATTGTATTTCATTATTATCTGTGTCAAAATCAGACTACATATATATATATATATATATATATATATATATATATATATATATATATATATATATATATATATATATATATATATATATATATATTGTATATGTGAAGGTTCACTTGGGATGGACCAAGGACCTTTCTGAATCTAACTGGTTCTGAAAATAGAATCAAAAAATAGAACAACATAATAATGTTGTTATATATAATATATTAAAAATAGTAACTTATATATGTGTGTATTTAAAAAAATTAAATTTCGACAACCAAGGACTAGATATTAATTAAGAACCAATAATTAATATTATGATTCGTTGTGTATAAAAATGATATAATTTAACATTTTATCTACGATTGATACGACATATAAAAATTGTATCTCTGTTTAGATGCGCAGAAAGTGATTATTTACGTACTTGTATTCCTTGCGCATGCGCGTATCATAGTTCTGAAGAATTCCTCTTCTTTACCACGCTAGCGCGGTAAAGAAGAGGAATTCTTCAGCTTTACGCACGATTAGCAAGTTTGTTTACATTTAACAAAACTAATTTGGTGTTCTTTTATTAAAGTAACTGTTTATATCGAGATTTGAGTGAAAAACAATGAGTGAATCAAGTGACTTTGACGAAAATGGGGAGAATAATACTCCTCCAGAAATAATTAATTCGGCAAAAAATACAACTCAAGAATTAATGCCATCTTTATCAAGAGAGAGATACGAACTTACGTACAGCAAGTTTATTTTTTTTCTGTATTTATTATTTAAATCAAACAATCGTAGATAAAGTACGGTACGCAACTCGTGCGAAAACGGCATTTTGCAATGCTCGTGTGGTTTTACTACCCTCGCTGTCGCTCGGGTGCAAACTCCACATTCGCATGCAAAATGCTATTTTCCGCACTCGACGCGTAATGTACTATTTAGGGCACGTTGATAGAACCCAAAAAAAGTCTCGTTCTTGGGTCTTTGGGTCTCACTCTGTATACGGTTCCAATAAATAACATTTGAATCAAAATAGATAAAAATATGAAAGTTTGCAGTATTAAAGATCTGTTTGATGCCCACACACAGGAAAAATATAGTGGACTCAAAATGATCTGTGGTTTCAAAATCCAAAATTGTGGATAATTCATGTCACGCTTTATTTTATTTTTATTTTGACTGGACATTGAAAGAAATAAGAATAGCAATTTGATCTGATTAACTGGGAATCAAAAATGGCGGATAATTCATGTCACGAATTTTTTTGGGGTGTCAAATGAAGTGTGGGGTATGAATGAAAAGTATTGAAGAATAGATTCCAAAAACATGTACCACTTTTGAAAATTGTTTAATTTTCCATGCCATTCTGTCAAAAAACATCAAACATTTTCGCATCCTCCCCTCCACTAAAAACACTGCAGTAACTGCATTTGTGCTGTTACTAATTTAAAAAAAAAAAATATATATATTCAAAATTGCTGGGCCATAGTAAAAATAGGAATAGCATTTTAATCTTATTAATTTGCTCTGGGAAAAAATGTTTTGATTTTTTTTTGTTTCAAGTTTTCAAGTTTATTGTGATTTTTTACTATCGGCAGATCTCCTGCCGCTTAACAATTTTTGTTCACAATGCCAACGAAAACCTTCTTACTTGATAATTCGATTTATTTATTTTGACGTAATTTTATTTGCTTAGAATAATACATATATATAGAAGGAGGATCATTGATAACATTGAAGCCAACTTTGGTTGTGATTAATTAAGGGATTAATCCGCGTTCTAAAAATTCATTTTTGTAATTTGTGACGTCATAACTCTAAAATTATTTGCCTTCGGTTTTTTAATTTAATTTTTTATTAAATTATAATTATTGATAGTCAGTTTAGTTTATTGTAATATTTTTTTGTGTTTTATCTTATTTTAGCTTGAAATATGCTAAAAATCATGTTTATTATATCATGCTGGGCGAGTTGTAAAAAATGACATCAGAATGAAACGTAAACAATAACCAATGGCAGGGTTTTTTTTCTTGATGTTTGTGAGCGGGCTTTGAATAGTTACTAAAGCATGGCCAACTTTCTCCTGTTTAAATGAAAAATTTTTAAATGAGTGTTATGTTGGCAGCCTGGTCTTAAGGACACAACCTCTCGGCAAAAGTTGACTTCAGTCTTTTATCAGTAATTGCTTAGGATTCCGATTCTATGCTCCTTCTATATATAGTATTATTCTAAGTTTATTTGTTTAGAGGTCCTTTGTGTCAAAAAAGTGTTTTTTAAAAAAAAAAATGTTTGTGATCTGTCGTCTCTGCTCCCCTTGAAGCCTATAACAGGACCGAATTTGACGATATTTGGCATGCATTTTCAGAAAAATCATACCCCGAGGCGAATTGAGAAACGAATTTGAGGTCTAAATTTTGGGGGCACTACCCTCCTAAAACTCTTGAAAATCAATGGTAACAACAAAAAAAAAATGGTTTCTTGAAATCAGTTCCAACGATTTTGATTAAAAAAAGTTATAAAATTTAGTCCATATAAATATGAATCAAATGATATAAGCCGTTTTCCCGGGAAAAATTTAGTTTCCAAGATATTGATGAAAATAAATATGATTTGGTTGAAAAATCCAAATCATAGAGATTCTGGGGTCCATAGGACCGGAGATTATATGAGAAAGTTGGTCTGAGTTGTCTCGGACCGATTTTTTTACCCTGCATTTAAAAAATCAAAATTTTAAAAACGAATCTAACTAAACATAAGTTTTCTTCGCGGTAAAAATTTTAGATTCTGGGAAAATAGCTATAAACGTGGACGGAGTTATTTTTATGGTTAATTTTGATCACATTTTCAATAATAAGTATAACCACTAAAACTGGAAACAATTAATAAAAATAGATAAGACGGGACAAAGTAATAATGTACTCAAGAGAAAGATTATCACGATTATCACGATAGATTAGAAAGATTATGCACGATAAGATATCGAGCATAATCTTTAAACATTTGTTACAGTGTTCTGAAAAATCAGTTGAACACGAAAAAACTTTTTGAATTGACGTGGTTATTATTGCAAATCCTCCAAGTACCCATTCTCAATTGTACAATTATCTACCATGTGTGAGCCAATACAGTATACGCCACTATGTAATAGCGGCATTTACTTTATTATCAATCAACTCAGATTACAAATAAACTCAGATTATAGGAAAATTACGAGAAACGTGAATTTGGATTTTTATTTGAACTATTTATTGAAAAATAATACTTCCATATTTTTATTTTCATTCGGTGTTCAAATAATTTCATCCTAATGTGTTTCCAATCACCCACTGTTACAAAACCTAACTCCCGTGCAATTGTTTTCACACACTTTCATCTATACGCGACCACGTATCTAATTTCACAGCTAAGGAATTTCGCTATGTTTTCGTTTACTCATTAAACAAATGATGTGGGATGCTTTCGGTTTAAATTCTGACTTAAAACTGATGAAGAAGAAATAAATATTATAGGTTGCCCTAAATTTGAATGTAAGCACAGCTGCTCCGACAGGAAAGAAATTCCATGACATCATACGGATCCATCTCTACTACATAACACTGTCCGGTCCTAATTGTGTTTTATTCAGGGAAGCCGATTCCTCTCCTTTTTTCCATGAACTCTGGATTGGACTCGGATTATTGGAAACTCGAATTATCGGAGGTCGGACTATCAGCACTACTCTAGTAGCAAGGAAAAAGTCGTACAGACTAAGGTAATTAGGGTCCGTAGGCAAAACCAAGGACCCTTATATTTTCCTGCGAGTGTCTGTCCGTCCGTCCTGTCGCATGCTCTCACGGCTACACCTTTCGTCCGATCACTTTGAAATTTGGCATGTATGTGTCTTGTACCTACCCACATATTTTAAAAATAAAGCGACTTAAAAAAAATATTTTTCAAAAACAATTAGGGTAAAAAAACTTGAGGGTTAAAAATTTTACATTTTTTTTTCGACACCATGAGGGGTATCATATGAAAGGGTACGTCGAGCTGATTACAAAAATATATAATTCTTTGCTTATAACTTTGATAGGGCGAGCGTAGGCAAGTTTGAAGTGGGTGTGAAACGTGTCCCCCCCTTTTATCTCGCTTATGTGAAGTGCAATAAATCTGAAAAAAATCCTGAACATTCTTCGACCAAAAGTAGAGATACCACTTTTTTGAAATTTCGAAAAAAAATATTATTTTATTTTTTATTGACAAAATACGCTTTTTTATAATTATGGTCTTTTCGATGTATTTATATGGTTGTAGTCCGGTTCAGTGGCAAAAAAATACTTTATCGGAAGTTTATTTATGTGTTTTGAGAATATCAGACCCATAGGATAGTTCAAAGTAAGCTTTATAGCATTTTAAAAAACACCATCAATAGGGTACTACTTAAACTATACAGTGTGGCCTACGGACCCTCGCTGTGTGCTGACTAGCACACACTTGACCTGTTTCTTTTTTATTCCATACGCAACAATGATAAGAGTTGTAACTTGATTTTTTTCAGCTGCACACTGTACATCGTACATTAATGTCGTACATAACTAGTAGTTCTGTGAACAGCAGACCTCGTGAATATTAGAAATAAATTTAAACTTTACAGAGGGTATATTTAAATACGAATCTATAGGTATAACTCAATTTCCCGAGAAAAATCTAGTTTCTGTGAAAATAATTTTAAACGCGGACAGTGAGAGGTAGGGTTCGATACCCCGCTGGAGCGAAGTTATTTTTATGGTATTTGTAAAATTTTAATTCGAAAATAAACCATAAAAATCGATTTCAATTACATAGAGGATAAATGATAACCCGAGGTGAAATCGAGAAATTAATTTAAGCAATAAATTTGGGCGCACTCCTCCTCAAAAACTCTGAAAAAACATTATTTCTCGAAAACTATTCCGACGATTTTTAATTATTTTTTTTTAATATGTAGTCTATTTAAATACGAATTTTACGGTATAAGTCGTTTTTCCGGGAAAAATCTAGCTTCTGAGAAAATAATTTTAAACGCGGACAGTGAGAGGCCGGGTTCGATTCCCTGCAGGGAAGGTTATTTTTATGGTAATTCTAAACATTTTTTTAAACAAATAAACCATATACTTCGATTTTATTATCTTAAAGGAACATTTATTCCAAATTTCAAGAAAAAATAAAAACATTTTTTCTTTTTTATTGAAAGAAAAGTCTAAATAACATTTTTTTTTAAATTAATAACAATTTTTTTTATAAAAAAACAACTAAATATATTTATTTTCCCAACTTAAAGTAACATTCATGCCAAATTTCAAGATCGACAAAAACAAATTAGAAAAAACCTTTTTTGTTTAATTTTTTTTAAATATTTAAAAATGAAATTCATTAAATATAAAACTTATACGTTGTTTTTTATGACTTTAAAGAACATCTATGCCAAATTTGAAGAAAATCTAATAAAGTGTTTAGCCGTAAGCGCGTAACAAACATTTTCAAGCGAAATGCAAAACGGTCTAGTACCTGGGGAAGACTGGGGAACAAAAAAGTTAAAACATAGACCTCGCTTCGCTCGGTCAAAAAAGTAATGGCGTTGTTAAACATTTAAAAAAATAAGATAGTAAATATAAAATGATTAAAGGGCCAAAAGTATTTGTGGATAATGAGAAAAAAATAGTTATTTATGTAACTAGGCAGCAAAATGGAATTATTCTGACGAATGATTAAGTTAGCCTCCGAGCCGGAGGCGAGGTCAGGCTATGGAAATTAACTGCCAAGGCGAAGCCGAGGCAGGTAATATATTGGATTGACTGCCAAGGCGAAGCCGAGGCAGGCAATATATTAATATGAGGCAGAAATGTTTCCTTTGCTGCCTTGTTGCATACAATATTTTTCCTATTGGCGGCAGAAATTTTTTTTCTATAAATAATATTTATTTCATAATACTTACTTATCAAATACTATTATTGAACTATTCAAATTAAAAATAAAACAAGCTACAATATCAAATGTTACAATTATAAAAAATTAATTGACAGAAATACAGTAAAAACAAAACAAAATGATGTTACATAATAGACGAGCTGCAGTGTTGCCACTAATTTAATTATTTATGATTATTTTAAGACCTATTACTATTTTTTTGTAATATTTTAATTTCTTTTTTTATCTTTTTACTCCATTCTATTTTATAAATATAATCTATAATAAATATTTATAAACCTTTTTTTTATAAATTCGTAATATTTCTAAGGTAAATTGTTCAAATAATTTAGGTTAAAGATAATATAAAAGAAAAGGTTGTTTGTTTATTTATTTGTAGCGGGGAATGTGGGCGTGGCTTAGTCTGGAAAAATCCTCAGCAAAATACGATTATAAATTAAATACGTATTTTGCTGCGCATTGTAAAGTTTTCTTGAAACCTCAGAGAAATTAAACTTTCATGCCTAAAAACAGTTCAATAATGCGTAATTTTGCTGCCGCTAGTAGGAAAATATTATTTTCCAGATATTTCGTAACGAAAATTGTAAGAAAGGTTGTTAGCAATGTTGCGTGAAGGCAGGCTTAAGATGTTTATGGTCGGAAATATGCGTCTTAAGTCCCAGGGACTTAGCGATACTGCTGGGCCACAAAACCTGATCATGT
Source organism: Gerris lacustris (assembly GCA_951217055.1). Lineage (NCBI taxonomy): Eukaryota > Metazoa > Arthropoda > Insecta > Hemiptera > Gerridae > Gerris > Gerris lacustris. The sequence continues at coordinate 107,297,234 of OX578277.1, read as the reverse complement.
TCTAGGACATCCCAGTATATTCCATTCTTCTCCCCTCCTCTTCTACTATATTTCTTGTTCCTTAATTTTATATTCATCGATAAATTAACTCTGACCAAGAGGGCTTGGTATGTATATAAGTTGGACTTGATTGCGACGGAAGGTTATATTGTCCGCTGCAAAGTAAGAATCATATCCTCCTCATATCAAGATGTACGCTAAAACTTTGGTAAGTACAAAACAAATATATGAATCTAAGAAAACTAGTAGTTCTGTGAACAGTAGACCTCGCGACGTCCAAAAATGAAAAATCCTTTATATACCACGCTAGCAATGACTTCAAGAATAATTCCTCCCAAATTCGGAATTGAGTCAAATTTAGGCTATAAAATTTGACGACAAACAGAAAACAAAAAAATTATTTAATAGTTAATAATTTGATTTGCTAATTAATTAGTAGTTAACAAATGAATTAACTAATGACTGATTATTGTATTGTAGCCAGTATTAAATAATTTGTGAAAGGTTCGGCTTTCTAAATAGTCGGGGAGTTGCTTACATTTAGTTTACAAGATTAGGAGACAAATAAAACAAATAATCCTAACAATTATGAAGTATACATACATATTCTCGTCGACGAAAGTCAAAATAGGCTTGTAGGTAATGAACAGTAAGTAATTAAAAAAGAATAAAAAAATGGCCATGTGTATTGTAAAATAATAAATAATGTGTTGCGCGCGCAGCCTGGAGAGGACGGACGGTGAGAGGCCGGGTTCGATTCCCTGCTGGGAAGGTTATTTTTATGCTAGTTCTAAACATTTTTTAAACAAATAAACCATATAAATCGATTTCAATGTCTTAAAGGAACATCTATTCCAAATTTCAAGAAAAAATAAAAAAATATTTTTTTTTGAAAAAAAGTATACTTTTTTACTGGTCTTATATTACTTTGCTTTGTAAGTTTCATCGCACATTTCTATTTCTCCAATTTTGAACCACTTCCCGGTATTCAATCTTCCCCAAATTTTGCGCATAGATACAACTTAGGCGAACAATACAGAAACCAAAAAAAAATAACAAAAAAAAAAAAAATGGTGTCAAATTTATTTGCTTTTCAAGTTTCATCGCACACCTATTACCCCAATTTTGAACCACTTACCGTCATTCAATCTTCCCCAAATTTTGCACATAGATACAACTAAGGTGAATAATACAGAAACCAAAAATAAGAAAATAAAAATAAAAATGGCGTCAAATTTATTTGGTTTTCAAGTTTCATCGCACACCTATTACCCCAATTTTGAACCACTTACCGTGATTCAATCTTCCCCAAATTTTGCACATAGATACAACTAAGGTGAAGAATACAGAAACAAAAAAAAAATAATAATAATAATAATAAAAATAAAAAAATAAAAATAAATAAATAAATAAATAAAATGAAAAAAAATAAGACCAGCTTTGAAAAATGACATTTTTATATTAATTATTTATATTTATTTCTTCTATTTATTTTTTATATTTATTTTTAATTTTTATTTTTTTTATAAAAAGTGTAAAAATAAAATTCATTAAATATAAAACTCATACGTTATTTTTTATGACTTCAAAGAACATCCATGCCAAATTTGAAGAAAATCGAACAAAGCGTGTAACGATAATTTGAGCCCAACTCAAGTCGGCTAAGGGGAGGTGCAGAATACTTACAGCTTCTTTTACCTTCAACTAATACAGACTGGACTTGATATAAAGTCTTGATATTCTCATATACAGTGGACGCCAGGTTCTTTACGGTTACGGGGAAAGAACCAAACCCAAGAGGACAAGGAGAAGGAACGGGAAAGGAAACAGGAAAGAAAGGACACCAGACAAAATTTAGATTTGTAAATTTTGACAAGAAGGAAAATAATGATAGAGGCTTATACGTTAATAAAGATTGGATAATAACAGTAAATATTAATTTCAAGCTAATAAGAGTATGTTTATTCATGTAAGTGAACAGAGCTGATTCTCTTTGATCTGTTCGCCCAGAAAATAAACAAAAAAACTGACCTAACGTCAGAGCAGTCACTAGATGAAATAAACTAAAAGAAAAGAATGAAATTTAAAAAAAGTTCTTTAACTTGGCAGAGTTTAAATTGAAACATAAATTATTGACTACTTTAAGGGCTGCCTGACCTGTATGTAAATAAAATAATAAGTAACCATGGAGGTAATTACTACAAAAGAAAAAGTAAAAACAGTGATAAATAAAATGACCTGATAACTGAACTGAAAATACATTTTTAAGGTACCTTGGGATCCCATCACATACATATCCTACAGGTGGTCTTCCACCGACCTAAAACTACTTCTGGGCAAGGTAACATAAAGGTAATTTAAAGTATTTACAGAAAAAGAAAATAATAAAAAAAAAGAAAGCCAAAAGAGAGAAAATAATCTGGTGTTCTTGTAGGGTGTTGTAGATCATAGAGATGGTGGATCAGTTAAGAACTTCCAGAACTGGTCACCAACCCATGAACTATGTTATTAGGAAGGAAGTTGGTAGCAAATAATAAATCTCAAACCTTATACCGTTTGCGAGCAGTCTCACAGTAAAGACTGATATATATATATTTTGAGCTCACACGATCCTCACTCAGGCATTAAAACAGGTGGTTGGTGGTTTGATCTGGAGCCTAGTTAGAGCCATAGACAGGTCCAGAGATAAATTTAATCTCACTAATTCCACTAACAGTGTCCTATCTAATTAATCCACTAAAAGTGTCCACTAGACCACCAAATGAAACTTAAATTAGCACCTAATTAACATAAAAACTCAGAACATGAGGTCTTGACCCTTGACCACCCTTTTTCCACTTGACCTCCAACCTCTGACCTAATCTTCCTACAGGCCTACCAACTTAACTATGAAAAGAAAAAAAAAATCAAATCAAACAAAACCTTTCCAAAACTAGAATTTAGAAACTAAAACAAACCTACAATAAAGGAAAAGACAAAAGAAAACTTAAACTTCACAATCATAAAATAAAACAACCTACACAGTTTCCCTCCAAAACTTAAACAAGAATTGGCGCCATAATTCAAATATATATAAAATCAAACACATACCACTTCTAAATTAATTTCCAATAATTAAATTATAAAAAAGGGGTATATCCCAAATAAATATGTTACAAGCGTTTGGTCGTAAGCGCGTAACAAACATTTTCAAGCGAAATGCAAAACGGTCCAGTACCTGGGCAAGACCGGGGAAGAAAAAGTTAAAACATAGACCTCGCTTCACTCGCTCAATTAAACACTACTTTAGATAGTTTTTTTTTTTTTTTAATTTCTGTTATTTTTTTTAATTTATTAATTTTATAAATTTTTTTTTTTAAGTTTTAACTAAAAATTTAATTAATTAACATTTAAAAATAATTATAGTTATAATTATTTTTTAAAATTATTCAAAATAATCTTTATTTAAATAAGTATTTATATATATATTTTTTTTTAATTTATAAAATAAAATATTTTCAAATCTAATCAATAATTCAACTTTTAATATCCATGCTTATCTTTTTTTAAAAGCAAATTTTAGTAAGTGAACTTGAATAATTCATATATTTAGTTCCAATAAGAATCATTTTTATCTTTATTATATAATATTTCATCTTTTCCCATATTTTATAGTTCTGTTTTTGCACCGTCACAATAATAGGTAAAACCCAATTTTTATTTGACTACGATACAGTTATTTAAAATAATTTGACAAGATGATAATTTTCAATGACTGAAAAAAACACTCAGCTTGCCCTATAAATTAATAGGCAGTAAAGATTACAAAAAAAAAAAAATTAAAAAAGCACTTTATTTTCGTGATATAGCTGTAAAATAATTATAAAATATCACTATTCTCTATGGTGTCAGGTAATTGATAACTAATTACCTCTAGCTCTTTAAAAAAACATTTTTTCTTTTATCATTCATTTCTCAATTTATTATGTTTTCAAATGAAATTAATCTTAGTCATCAAATGTTTCTTTTAAATTCAATTTATTTTTATTTTTTTATAATGAAAAAATAATAAATAAGTTAAATTGTCATACAATGAAAGGAAGAAATAATGACTTACTTCGTGTTTTTAAAAAAATAAAAGTCATGAGGCAAATAATAATAGTATATTATGTTACAAGGCTGTGAAGTGAGTTTTTTCTTTACCGCGGCAATTACATTTACTGTCAAGCGAAGCGAGACAGTAAATATTGCCAAGGTAAAGAAAAAACACTTCAAAGTCGCGTAGCATATGCTATTTTTTCCGAGGTAGCAGACAATGAAAAAACATTAAATATTAATCACTAATCAATATATAATAATAACAAATATTAGTACATACTTAAGACTTAAAAAAAGAAACCTTAAAATGAGGTTACACTATAAGAAAAGATAAATAAAACGCATTGACATCTAGCGGATTTTTATCGTACTAGAAGCATTTCTACAAAGACTGTAGCACTACTAACGGAAGTTTTGACAACTACCCGCCGTAAAGAAAAAATCTTTTAGTGCCTAGGACGTAAAAGATTTTTTCTTTACAGCTCCACGTAATGAAAAAATGGATTTTAGCTATGTTTTTTAGGCTCTAAAGTTACTATTTCACAGCCTACCACGGAAAAAATATTTTATTAAAATAATATTATTATAATATTTAATTTTATTTTGTTCTTTCATTAATTGATTCACTCTCTTTTTTTTATTTCTCTTGGCATATATATGCATACATGTATGTATGTATGTATGTGTGTATGTATATATATATATTTATATATAATAGATAATGCACTCCTCTACTTATGATTTTGAGGATAATGAACTCTTTTATTTAGGATTAATAGGATGATATTATGCACTTTTTTAAATAGTATATTATAATTTGCAAAGCTTTCTTTTCATTCTTGTAATCACTTATGGTAATTAATAACGTAAAGGAAGGGAAAATAAGCAGCGTCAGGCAGTAAATATGAGTGACAGACAGACAAGAACTAACGAACAAATTCAAAGAATGCCCAAAAAGGGAAATTCTAATAATAAAAAACTCAAACAGAAGAAAAAAAACAGCCCAAAATATTTTATTCACGTGTGTTATCAATTGTGACTATCCTTTTCTTGATTATTTGTGTTTATTAAGGAAATAAAAATTCTCAATTTTGCACTTTCGGGTTTCTCAAGACTGACTAAAGAGATACTGCCAATTATTACTGTAGCACATAGCATCATGTGCTTTATTGATTTTATGCTTCTACAAGTCATTATTGTTGTCATGGAACCAAAAATGTCCTTATGTCTGTTATGTCTGAAACGAATTTCTGTCTTGGAATTTTTGAAATCGGAGAGAAAATATTTTCGTTCTTCAGAACCATCACATAGCTTCCATTACCTTTGCGTACGTATGCTCGGAAGCAAAGAATGCTTTCATACGAGTCTGCAAGACAGTGCACGAGTGTGTGTACGAGTGTGCAAGATAGTGCACGAGTGTGTGTACGAGTCTGCAGTCGTTTTTTGGTAATGCTTTTCGAGTTTATGAGCCAATGTAAAGGCATGAAAATGACAAGAACATTCGAGCGTGTAGATTCATGCGTTTGTAAATTAGGAATTAAATCAAACATATTTTGTGCACAAAGAAAGAAAGTTTTTTTTCTTCTTTTCCAGTTTATTAAGAAGTAATCTTTTAGCTTCTTCACCCATATTTTTATAATAAATGAAAAAAATTATAGTATAATAAAAATAAAAAATAATAAAGTAAAAAATAAATTTTATGTAAGTAAATAAGTTTATTAGGAATAACATTCTAAGGGTTATGGCGTTTGTCCGGTGCTAATCGGAGCAGTAGAACAGAAGTTTTAGTGGGGGGGGGGACGCCCCTGGGGCGCGTGAGCGACTGCTGGAGCGGTAGCGAGAAGCGAAGAGCGGAAGGCGGGGCGCAGAGCCAGTTACGCGCAAGGTGAAGATGTAGCACCTACAATGAAGCCCGCGGGGGGAAGGCTCTCTCTACAACCCTATAGACTGGACAATACTATGCCACTACGAACTACCTCCTGCAACTGCCTATCTTCCTGGTAGCAGTGTAACGCTTTGTGTCGTTTTTTTGTAACGCTGTTCGAGTTTATGTGGCAAAGTCAAGACATGAAAATGTCAAAAGCACCTAACCTAAAATTCTACTAATTAATATGTTATGTGTGTTTTTTTAGATTTTTCTGGCTTTAGTCGCCCTCGCCTTTGCTGACACTAAAGATGATATAATAAGGAAACAGCAGGGAAGGGTAAAGAAAGGCGTACTCCTGGGAGACTACTCTTACGGACACGGACTGTACCCTAGCACCTACAACTACGGATCATACCCCCTCTACGGCAAGTCCTTTAACTACGGTGCCTACCCCATTGCTTCAACCTACCCTTCTACCTACTACAGGAGCGGTGCTTATCCTCTCTACAACGGTGCCTACAGGTCCGGATACGGTGCCTACCCTTACAACTATAACTACGGTGCCTACCCTTACAGCTACGGATCATTCCCTGCCGCTCACTACGCTTTCTAGACACTGGCTTAGTCTTTAATTGAACTCTCAGCCTAATCCCCAATTCTATTCACAATTGGAATAGGATTTTTACAAAAAAAAGAATGTTACAATAAAATAATAAAATAAAATGTTAAAAAAAATAGTATTTAATTTATGTGGCACATAGCTTCCTCGCTCCTATTTCTTATACTGTAATGATTTAATGCTTTTACATTCTATTATTGTTAAATTTATTTCATTTTCCCCTGTTTTGTAAATCTATCAAAATGGTTTGGATTTTTTACCTACATTTTAGTATCAATTTAGCAAAATTTAAAGAGCACAGACGGTTGAAATTAATCTGGGGCTATGGCCGGCTACATTTGACAAACCCTCAGAATTATTTTATATTAAAAGCTGTAAATAAATGTATATAATATGTATATATCGGGTAATAAAGTAAGGTGTGCATGTATTATCCTTTAGAATCTTAGGTATGCACTTATTTGGTTATTTTAGGGGTAATGGCCGCGATTTTTAGAAACGCAGTATGTCTGTATAGTAGTTAGGTTTGTCCCTTCTTTTAATCTTCGTTTTTATGTGGGTCGATCAAGGGTAGTAATAAACAATAAGGTGAATATTTCTTAAATTTGGCTATATTTCGCCCCACTCCGGGGCATATTCATGCCTAAAAACATCGAAAAATCTAAGATTACCATAAATGTTCAATTTACATGACTTAAAATACAATAATTGTCAGAAAATAAAAGCAAGGTATCAAATTCTTACCTTAAGAAGATTACGTTAACAACTCTTTAACAAGAAGTAAGAAAAAAAGTTATATATAGACCACATAGTGGTTTCGTCATACATCACAGTCAACACTTACTAAATGTTATGAAATTAAAAATAACAAAAGACGAGAACAAATTAATAAAAATTAACATATTAACATGTTTAAAAATTTGACTACAGATAACCAGAAGTAAACCTTCCGTCTTATCAACTTACGGGAAAAAACAAAAAGTAAAGAGATTTAAAATAATTTTAATTAAAAAAAAAGGGGGGGTTCTTTGGTTTAAAATTTATTACTAAAAATTATATAATTATTTATTTTATATATTATGAGGGACTTGCTGTTTTTTTATATAACTATGATATGAAAATTGTACGAGAGGAATGATAAGGGCATAACAGATTTGGCGGGATTTTTAATTTCTAAAACTATCTGAAATTTAGAACGGATGAATAATACTTGTTTAAATCTTTGGCATCGGTTTTGTAATTGACAGAATTTTCTGTCATGGCTATGAAAGCTGCTTCAAGATATTTCCTTTTAGATTCATTCTTTTCTGACCCTAGTATTTTAACATTATGTTTATCTATTTGGTGGTTTTCGTTAGCAGTGTGATTGGCAATCGCAGTTTTTCCATTTCTGGATTGTATGTCATATATGTGTTGTTTTATACGGCTTTCTAAATGCTGCATCGTTTCCCCGATGTATACTTTGTTGCAATCTTTGCAATTTATTTTGTATACCATATTGGTTTTCTTTAAAATATCAGTTTTATCTTTAAGGTTGTTGTGGAAGTTGTCTTTTATTTTGTTAACAGGTTTTAAACAGAATTTTATATGGTCGCAATCAAAATCTTTAAAAGTTTTTTGTAATTTTTCAGTTAAGCCTTTTATGTATGTTAGGGATTTATAATATTTAATGTTATTTGATATTTCTGTAGTTCTGGATTTATTTAATGCAGTATGCCAATATCTGTTTATTATTTTTATAGGATAGCTATTTTTTTCTAATTTGTTGTAAATAATTTTTTTAAGTCTAGGTAAATGTTTTATGTCCGTAAGGGATAAAGCTATGTTAATTAAGTTTAGTATGGTATTTCTTATTTGGTAATTAGGATGATTAGTATGGTAATTTAAGATATATGTCTGTGATCTACACTTCAATAATTTTAAAATAATACCCATTTCAAAATAAACCAAAAAAATTGGATCATACTTACCACCTAAAGTTTCAAGAATTTGACTTTTTTTATATCAACTCCCGGAAATATTTTTGACCCACAGAGATGTTCAGTTATGTATTAATTTCTCATTTTTAGGACCTAGCGTTATGGTAGAGGGGACATTCTATTTTCGTTTTCTTAAATAACTTCGGGGTTAAAATGGCCGCCATTTTGGAAACGCGATGATTGTGATTTGCATATCTACATCATATATATATATATATATATATATATATATATATATATATATATATATATATATATATATATATATATATATATATATATATATATATATATCGAGTTATATATGTGATGTATATAATATAATATCTACTTCAATACCTTTGAAGTGATTTCCCACTCAAAATATTAAATATAAAATAAAAATATTTTAAATTTTTACTATCAAATTTATATTTTTCTAATTGTTTAGATAGTAGCTTTATTACTTAGAAAAAAAAAACAAAAACAAACTAGTGCACAGCTTTTGCAATAACGCAAAAGAAACTCAAAGAACCTTGGTTCGATTCTTGGAAGTGAGATGTATTTTTATCGTTAAAAAGCTATCGTTAAGTAGCTATTCTTACTACCAACGCAAACAGCCTTAGATCTTTGTTTATTTGTCCTGTAATAGCATAATGATATCTTTATCCCGTAATAAAAAAAAAGTTATGATAATGAAATACTTATCAACTGATATTTTAGCGAAAAGAATAAATTAAAAAAGAAAAAATAATATACAAAACAATACTGAATATATTAAGGGGGAAAAATAACTCATTACCTCTCCCATTGAATTCTAGACACAGAATAGATGGAATACATTATTATTGTGAAATAAATACGACCTTCAGACAATATAAAAACTACTTTTATTTACGAGACGTCAAATACATCCAAAAACTCAAAATGAACTTGAATTCACAAATATATTATTTTATTTATATAAAAATAATATGACCCTGCTGGGCATTGATATGTGGTAGAACTGTGAAGTTGTTTATTTAGACGTGTTTCGATTTTCAGCATTATTTAGATCTCGATTTTGTTTTTTCCGGATAGCGACTTCAATACTAAACAGAATTAGAATAAAAACAAAACTTTAACACATAATGTTTTGACGTTTTTATAAAAAAAACTCTAATTAAAATAAAATTCAAAACTTTAACACATAATGTTTTGACGTTGATATAAAAAACTCTAATTAGAATAAAAACAAAACTTTAACACATAATGTTTATACCTTGAAATAAAAACGTCAAAATTATAATAAAAACAAAACACATAATGTTTTGCCGTAAATATAACTAACTCTAAAAAAAATGGTATTCGTAAACACAAAATAATTCTACATAGGTGAAAAAAAAAAAAAAAAAAAAAATTAGAAGTAAATAACACTTTAAAGTAGGAAATAAAAATAAAGTAAAACGCTAAAATAATGAAGAAGGCCAAAAATTATAATAGATTTTAGTTAATGATGATAAAATTACATACATATGTAAAGAATTAATTAGAAAATAATGATAAGGAAAATTTCTATACAGGTTGTACCTCAAGGTTCAATTGTGAGATAGGACAAACGATTACATACACGGTTACATACTAATATAGTATGTGAGCACATGAGGATCATTATCAGTGGTGGAATGACCCGAGAATTACATACACTGTATTACAATTACATAACATACATACATAATTACAAATTACATGATTATTTAGGTAAATATACTGATTATAAAACAGGTGTAGTTTAATGACCAAATTACATCTTCACTCAGAATGATAGTATTTAATCAGCTGATCTGTTTCGAATTTTCTAATGCAGCCTTCTTTAGTAACCTGATGGTTCCTGAGTGACTTTAAAAGTGCTAGTGAAGTCACTTCTCATCTCTATTCATTGTCAATACATCTGTGAAAACGTTGTTTGGTCAATGAACTATGCACACCTTTTTTATGATGAGTCGCTATTACACATTAGAGAAAAACACAGTTGAGGATCTATTCATTCTCCTTTTACTTGGCATGTATATATATATATATATATTATCGCCCTCCACTTGTAAACATTCCTAACCTGAGCGGCTGAGCGGCCGGTAAAGTTCCATTTTACAGCCCTGGGGCCTGTAAAAATGCATGCTTTATCTTTACAGGGCCGCTAGTAGTTCGAGAAGCGGCCGCTTCCTGGCCGTGGCGTGCAGGAAGCGCTAGTAGTTCTCAGCGTCACGTCAACTGTTCAATTAGTAACAATCAATATTTTTATAACTGCGGTTTCTTTTAGTACTGATGTAACCTTAATATGCATTTATTGTTTTGAAGATTACGGCAAAATAGTTTGCATGTTTAGTAATTAGTTTACATGTGGTGGGCGATAAAATAGTGTACGCACCACGAGCATTAAGCGACATGACAGGCCTCGGGCGTTAAACGCACTCGTGCTTTCAAACTTCGCTCTCGGCCTGTAATAACGCCCTTACTGCTCTAGGTACGTAAATAGCTATTACAGTAATGCTGTCGAAAGTAGTTCCCAAAAATGAAATGATTTTATAATTGTAATACAATTTATTTTACTATTTAGAGTTTAAAGGGTGTTGTCGTTTTCTTTTCACGATTTATAAAGGATAATTCTCTCTTCTTAACTATTTAGAGGATAATAAACTATTCAAAATAAATTTAAAGAATATAGTCCTTTATTTATGATTTTGGGGATTATGTACTCTTCTATTTACGATTTAGGGGATTATGCACTCTTATATTTATGATATTTAGAGGATAATGAACTATTCTATATATACAATTTAGAGGATAATGCACTCCTAAATTATTCTTTTGGGTAATGCACTTCTTTTCAATTATGATTTTGAGGCTAATGTGCTCTTCCATTTACAATTTAGAGGATAATGCACTCCTCTATTTCCGATTTATAGGATAATTCTCTCTTCTATTTATGATTTTGAGGATAATGCACTCTTCCATTCCATCATTGTATTCTTATATTTAAAAGGATTCATTTATTTATAGGATAATGTAATGCACATTTAATTAATATTTTTATTCCAAAATAAACTTTTATTTTTTAAATTACTGGATGAAATAATTACAATTTTAATTAATTACAATTTATAAATATAAGATATTTTGATTATTAATTTATAAAAGATTTATTGGTCTATATTTAAAAATTTTAGTGATAATAAATGAAAGTAGTAAGTCTGTTATTTATAAAACATATCCAATAATAACCTTTTCTCCCCCTTGTAGAACAATAAAAAAAATACATTACTTGACCCTGATAAGACCCGAAAGTCGCTTTTATCAATACGAACTTACTTGTAAGTTATCATTGTTGTTTGTGAGGGGTCTTAATAGCATATTAACACGACAATACGAATAACAATGTTTGCTCTCTTTACAAATATTGTAAACAAAAACTTTATTAATACTAATTATTGGCAAATGTTGTATAAATAGGCGAGCGTAGCAAGCCTGCAAAAATATTATTAAATAAACATAATCTACAAATGCTGTACAAACCGGCGAGCGTAGCGGGCCTGCAAAACTATAAAAAAGAGATGACCTACAATTAAAGAATAATATGATAAGTTCCAGCTGTCTAAAAAGACGAGCGTAGTGAGCCTGCAATAACTTTAATAAATAAAGATTATAGACAAATGCTGTTTAAACAGGTGAGCCTAGCAGCCTGTAATACAATATTTTAATAAAGACTACGTTCAAATGCTGTAACAACTGCTGCAATAACTTTATATAATAAATATTATGTACTGTGCAAGGAATAGTGCATTACGCGTCGAGTGCGGAAAGTAGCATTTTGCATGCGATGAGTGTGGAGTTTGCACCCGAGCGACAGCGAGGGTGGTAAAACCACACGAGCAATGCAAAATGCCATTTTCGCACGAGTTGCGTACCGTACTTTATCTACGATTGTTAGATTTAAATAATAAATACAGAAAAAAATAAACTTCCAGTATACAAGTTCGTATTTCTCTTTTGATAAAGATAACAATAATTCATTAGTTGCATTTTGTGCCGAATTATTTCGGGAGGCGTATTATTCTCCTCATATTCGTCATAATCATTTAAATCACTCATTGATTTTCACAAAAAACTCGATATAAAAGTTACTTTTATTAAACAAACAGCAAATTAGTCTTGTTAACTGTAAACAAACTCGTTAATCGTGCGTAAAGCTGAAGAATTCCTCTTCTTTACCGCACTAGCGTGGTAAAGAAGAGGAATTCTTCAGAACTATGAGACGCGCATGCGCAATGAATACAAGCACGTAAATAATCACTTTCTACGCATCTAAACAGAGATATAATGTTTATATTTCGTATCAATCGTAGATAAAATAGTTTTTTCTAGCAAGAACTTGCGGAAAATTAAGATGGGACCTAATACTGCATCTTCATTCTAGTCTTTCCTTGGCGAAATATCGTCAAAAACTAGCCAAGATGTTCATATAGCTTGTCAATCACTGAGAGTTTGCGTTTCGGTCTTTGCTGAATTTATTATTTTTATTAGGGGCCTGGTTAACTTTTAATGGAGAGCGGTGGCTCCCCAATAAATCAGGTTAAGAAGCATCGGCCCGGGTCACTAATTGAATGGGTGCGTGTTTTAAATAAGAACTTCTTGTATAGTTTGAACATTAACTATTCATATATTTCATTAAATGTACAAATGTCACAATTGAAAATAATCACTTTAACTTATATAAAGTAAACAACAAGTTATTAAACATCTTCCCCTTTTAGACACATACTACCCTAGGTCTGATGAAATGAGAGTTCCGTCTGTATGTCAGTCCTGAGTCAGTCTTCACAAGATAAGATCTTGGAGCCCCTACTGTATTAAGTATAACCCCAGGTTCCCAGTACTTAGTTCTAACATTTTGTATGTATATTGTTTGCCCCGGTAGAAAACTTGTCTCATGTCTTTTTGCATTTATATCATAGTGTTTCTTTTGGTAGTCCCTGTTTTTGTCTATGTCAGCTCTGGCTTTATTTGGAACTGTCCTCACTGTCAACCTATCAGCAGGGACGGGAAGTTTTGACCGTAGCACCCGGCCCATTAATAGTTGGGCTGGTGAAAATTCCAGACCTGCCACAGTGCTATTCCTATAGTTAAGAAGGCTTAAATTCATATCTACACCGGATTCTAAAGACGTTTTAATGATTTTCTTTGCTATCCCCACACCTTTCTCTGCTAATCCATTAGCCTGAGGGTAATGTGGGCTAGTTGTTTGAATCTTGAAATCCCATTTTTTTGCGAATTCTTGTAGTTCATATGAACTGAATGGCATATTGTCGGCAATTAAAATTTGAGGAATTCCTAATCTAGAAAAAATTTGAATCAATGCCTGTTTCACAGCATTGCTTGTTTTTGCTGTTTGTTTGTTTGTGCTGTCAAATTGTCTTCTTTATTTACCAATTTTAAGTTTGAATTAGCGAGTTCGACAGCTTTGCAATATTCAATTATTTTATTTAAAGATGCGTCGTCGCGTAACAACCGTTCTCTGACAATGTTTGACGTGATTCCTAGAGCTATTTGAGCCTTCATTAGCTTATTTTCCTGGTCCCCAAAATCGCATTTTTTAACAAGATTTCTTAGACTTGTCAAAAATTTACTGAAAGGTTCTCCATCAGATTGTTTACATGAAAAAAATTTAAAAATATTCATTATTTCATTTGACTTGGGGACGCAATGTTCTTCCAAGATCGATATAATTGACTCGACTGTTTCATGTTTGTCTGTTGGGCAAACTGATTTATAAAGATGAAGAGCATCCTTACCCATTAGATTTTTTAATCGGGCCACTTGAACCGCTTTCGACTTCTTGTTGGTTTCTGTGGCCAATAAATAGTTGTCCACATCTTCCTTGAATTGTTTGAAGTTTTCCCCTAGATCACCATCCAGTGAGAGAGGTTCGGGTCTGTTGAACTCCATAGTTTTCTTTCTCAATATACAGGAAACGATTCAGAAAAGTTCACCACTTCGACTGCGCCATGTTTTAAATAAGAACTTCTTGTATAGTTTGAACATTAACTATTCATATATTTCATTAAATGTACAAATGTCACAATTGAAAATAATCACTTTAACTTATATAAAGTAAACAACAAGTTATTAAACAGTGCGGCCACAAAGATATGGGTTCAATTCCCGGACCGGGCCAATATCCACACAACATTGCTTATAAACTAATGGGGAGCTCTCTCGAAACCGAGAAACATGAATGTCTACCAATCAAAACTTAACGCACAAGTATGAAGAATTTGGTCTTCCAAGCCGGGTTTTTTCGTTACATCAACTTAAGTTGTTTGCGTCTTCGGGTGAAATCCAGTGGGATACTTAAGTTTGTTTACATCTGTCAAAATACCTCCGAAATTTAAGTAATTAAATAAATGAAATAAAATAAATAAAAAATACGTGTGGTGTCGCGGGACACCCGGTAGGAACGAAGTTCCTTACATTTTTCATTAAATATAAATTATAAAATCACACTGCTAAGTACGTATACATTGCTAACTACTTATACATGGCCGAGTTAGAAAAGAGACAAAATTAAAAGTAACTTACTGTTTGCACCTAGCAGAGTTAAGGTAAAATTAAAAGAAAATCATTATTTGTATAATTAAAGCAAGCGTCTTACTATAAATATAATATATTAAATATAAGAAAAAAGTTGATCATGATGAGTTTATAGTGAAAGAGTATGTTTGTTAAAGGAGTTTAGATTGAAATAGGACTGTTTTCTACCTACCCGGCCAATTAATTTAAAATATTATAAAATATATCTCTTCCCTACTCTACAGCTTCTGCTTGTATCAGGGTGAAATTTTACATGATTATATTTTATTTATTTACAAAACAAAGTGACATTTTTGACACATATAACAAAATAATCAAAAAAAGTCAAGTAACAGGCTTCCTTAATGACACATTTTCCCGTCTTTTAATGCTTATGTTTACGCGAGCGCTGCGCGTGAACGCTTGGGCAGATAACGTTTTCCGACGAACTCAGCCTGGGCATTGGTAAAATGAACATGTGTACCAAATTTCATCTAACTAGGTGAGCTTTTACTCAAGTTATCGTCATCTGTAGATTTTGTGACGGTGATTTTGGTCGTTTTTTTCGGATTCACTCCCGGGCTCCAGAACGTGCCATAAGAAACTTCGTTCCAATAATAATGCATAATTCTTTTTTTGAAAAAATGATAATGAGCAGAGGGGCCTCCGAAGTGAGAAAAAGTTCCGAGGTACCCCGTACCCAATTTTTTTGTTTATAAAAACACACTTTGAATATTTTAATAAACACAAAGTCGTTAATGAGTGTGTGTTAGGGTGAGTGACCTCGTCATTTAATAGAATGTTTTTGTATTGGTACATAGTCAATGTGGGCCAAGTTTCAGCTTGATTGAATGACTAAAGAGGGAGGTAATTAGCTCCAAAAAAAAATTAATTACAAAAATTAATTAATTAAAATTTTCTGTTGATTCATATGTAAGTTTGATAATATAATTGTCATTGTTATAATATAATATTAGTGAAAAAAAATAATTCCGAATTTATTTACTTCACATAAATGACAACCATCTAGATGGCTGATCTTAAACCTATAAAAGGACAAATCTTTGTACAACGGATTTCGCTAACACCGAATCTAAACCGTGACATTGATATGCCTCCATGTAGGGACAGTAAGAGAAGAAAAATGTGTACAAGTATAGAAGTACAGATGCATAAAAATTAAACCGATACCTAGGACATAAGGGTAAACAAACCTGGTTGTCACACGTCAATTAATTTATTTCTTTGTTTACTTTTCCTTTTACGCTGTCATTCAATGTTTATCTCTATATAATAAAAAATCACAAATTTGAAACCCTTCAAAATGAAGATTGTAAAAAATATGGGACATGTCAAAACAAATAAAATACCTTGCGGATTTTTTCCGAACTAACTTTCCATACAGCAAAATTTGCTGAAAACGAATTAAATTCTGCTGGAAGATGGCTAAAAGTATTAAAATATTGCATTGTCATCGTGTTTTGATCTATTCTAAAAGTTTCAAATGTCTAGCTAATCGGGAAGTTAGTTAAAAATCGATTGCAAGATTTGTACTGGACAAACAAACAAGAAAGCAAGCTAATAAAAACGTAGTAAAAAAAAATGACGCTAGTAAATAATAAAAGATAAATAAACTATTTGCCGATAATATAATAAAAGAATTTCTTTCCCTGATATTTAATATGGAAATTTGGAAGAAAGGTTGATGTTCATTAATATTGCGTGGGGGCAGGTTTGAAATGTTTATGACCGGATTCCAGCGGACAGATGTGCTGAAATATGCGGCTTAGTCCCCGGGACTTAGCGATACTTTAACTGCGGGACTTAAACCTGCCCATGTTCTAGGACATCGCAGTATATTCCACTCTTCTCCCCTTTATTATTTTTTTGTTTTTCTTTTTTTTACAATCCTCGTTTCCTTTTTTTTTTAACATTTCTTGTTTGGTGAGTTCTGATTGGTGGGTTGAACAGGACTTAGTAAGTATATAAGTTGGACTTGGTAGCGAGGTAAGTTTATCCTGTCAGCTGTATAGGTAGAATCACACCCTCCTCTTATCAACATGTACGCTAAAACTTTGGTAAGTAAAATACAAATACATAAATACAATAAATTAAAAAAAAAAAAATCTGAAACATGATATATTAAATTCACAGCAATCTATAGGAATGTACGATATTAAAATATACAAATATAATAAACACAGAAATAGTTTGTCAATTAGTGGAGCACATAGCTTCCTCACATCCTATCGCATATACTTAAATTATGTTTTTTCAACGTGTAATTCTCTAATGTAATTTAATATTTTCCCTTTTTTTCAATCTCTTAAAATTTGTTTGATTTTTTACATCGATAAAAGTATAAATTTAGCTTAATTTAAGCTAATTAGATAGCTTAATTCTAAATTTCTGTTAATGGTTTTTGAATAAATTTACTTTTTAACTGTTATACTTTAATATAATTCAACGGAAGTTTTAACTTAAAATTAATTAATATTTTAAAAAATTCTAATTTAAAAATAATTATAATTATATTTATTATTTTAACTGATTCAAATATAATCTTTATTTAAATAAGTATTTATATTTTCTTTATTATTTCTTAATTTATTTATTACCCGAGTACCTAAATATTTGAAACTTTTAGAATAGCTCAGAACACGATGACAATGTATTATTTTAATACTTTTAGCCATCCTTCAGCAGAATTTAATTCGTTTTCAGCAAATTTTGCTGTATAGAATGTTAGTTTGGAAAAAATCCACAATTTATTTTATTTGTTTTGACATATCCAATATTTACGATCTTCATTTTGACGGGTTTCAAATTTATGATTTATGACAGAAAATTTAAAAACGTAGTATATAAAAAGTTATTTTTATCTTGTAATTATTAAAATTAAATTTAGTAAGTGACTTAAATTTTAATTCTGATAAGAATTATCAGATATATTATATCATATATATATTATATACATTTCAAGTAAATAGAGAATAATCTACAAATACAAGAATGAACTTGAATGACATATTTGATTTTATTATTTGTCTCACGGCTGTAATTTAAAAAAAAATAAAAATAAACAGAAGTCATTACTTTTTTTACATTGCATAACATTTTTAACTTGCATTATTTTTATCGAAGGGCTTTCTATATTTATTTTATTTTTTTATTTCAATATAAAAAATAAATAAATAAAACAAGGTCTATTGAATTAAAAATAAATGTTTAATGGCTAAGATAACTTTCATTATGAAGTAAAATAAATATAACAGATTGAGAAATGAACGATAAAAGAAGAAAATTAAAAGGAACGACAGAGTGTAACAATAATTTTCAATTAAAAGCTAAAAATAATTAGTTACCAATTATCGTAGACGCCAGAGAGAATAGTAATCTAGTCAGCTTTCGTTTCCATCTTTCTATCGATGAATGTTTTGTAATAATTATTTATTGTCTTTTACTCTATTGGGTTTAATAAAGTGTTTTTGTCGTTTTAAATGATTACCTTATCAATTTTTTTAATATATATATAGTGTGATTGGTGATATATGTACAAAAATAAATAGGGTGATTCTAAATCTCATTGGCTACATAAAACGCCATATAAACCATGGGTCTATTCTCAACCGTTTTCCCACAAGGTCAAATTTTATGATTTTTTTGAGATCGCATACCTTTGCTCATAATAACATTTATTGTTCCAAAAGTACAAAAGCTGGAACAAAATTTTTGATATCGTTATAATGCTGACAAAATTTCCTACAAGAAAAGTGTAATTTTAATTTTCATACCCTCAAATTAAATTACATAAATGTATACAAATTTTATTTTTAAGAAAAATTTATTTTTTTGTGGGAGAAAGGCGGAATTTTTAGTAAACTTCGCTTAAAGTAAAAAATTGGTAAGGCGTGAAGTCTCACGTAAAAAGGGTTTCGTTGGTATTGTGAACACAAAATTAGACGGGAGGGGGGGGGGGGGGAGAAAAGTTTTTTTGATAAAATGGCGCCGAAAATTAAACACTGTCCCTAAGTGGTATATATATTTGTAATCTACTCTTCAATACCTTTCATTTGATACCCTACTTAAAATTTTAAAAAAATATTTTTTCTCGAGTGACGTGAATTATCCGCCATCTTGGATTTCCAGTAAATCAGATCAAATTGCTAATCTTATTTTTTCTATGGCCCAGCAGACCACACATTTTGCATATTTTTCTATATTTTTAGTAATAGCGGAAATACGATTTTAGGGGGGGGGGGACACGCAAATTTTCGATGTTTTTTGACAAAATGGCGCTGAAAATTGAGCACTATCCCTAAGTGGTATATATATTTCTATTCTACACTTCAATACCTTTTATTTGATACCCCACTCAAAATTTAAAAAAAATATTTTTTTTCGAGTGACATGAATTATCCGCCATCTTGGATTTCCAGTAAATCAGATCAAATTGCTAATCTTATTTTTTCTATGGCCCAGCAGACCACACATTTTGCATATTTTTCTATATTTTTAGTAATAGCGGAAATACGATTTTAGGGGGGGGGACACGCAAATTTTCGATGTTTTTTGACAAAATGGCGCTGAAAATTAAACACTGTCCCTAAGTGGTATATATATTTCTATTCTACTCTTCAATACCTTTCATTTGATACCCCACTCAAAATTTAAAAAAAATATTTTTTTTCGAGTGACATGAATTATCCGCCATCTTGGATTTCCAGTAAATCAGATCAAATTGCTAATCTTATTTTTTCTATGGCCCAGCAGACCACACATTTTGCATATTTTTCTATATTTTTAGTAATAGCGGAAATACGATTTTAGGGGGGGGGGACACGCAAATTTTCGATGTTTTTTGACAAAATGGCGCTGAAAATTGAGCACTATCCCTAAGTGGTATATATATTTCTATTCTACTCTTCAATACCTTTCATTTGATACCCCACTCAAAATTTAAAAAAAATATTTTTTTTCGAGTGACATGAATTATCCGCCATCTTGGATTTCCAGTAAATCAGATCAAATTGCTAATCTTATTTTTTCTATGGCCCAGCAGACCACACATTTTGCATATTTTTCTATATTTTTAGTAATAGCGGAAATACGATTTTAGGGGGGGGGACACGCAAATTTTCGATGTTTTTTGACAAAATGGCGCTGAAAATTAAACACTGTCCCTAAGTGGTATATATATTTCTATTCTACACTTCAATACCTTTTATTTGATACCCCACTCAAAATTTAAAAAAAATATTTTTTTTCTAGTGACATGAATTATCCGCCATCTTGGATTTCTAGTAAATCAGATCAAATTGCTAATCTTATTTTTTCTATGGCCCAGCAGACCACACATTTTGCATATTTTTCTATATTTTTAGTAATAGCGGAAATACGATTTTAGGGGGGGGGGACACGCAAATTTTCGATGTTTTTTGACAAAATGGCGCTGAAAATTGAGCACTATCCCTAAGTGGTATATATATTTCTATTCTACTCTTCAATACCTTTCATTCGATACCCCACTCAAAATTTGAAAAAAATATTTATTTTTCGCGACGTGAAATATCCGCCATTTTGAATTTGAACAGCTGATAATATTGAGTTCGCTATATTTTTCCTGTGTGCGCGTTAAAACGATCTTTTATACTGGAAAGTTTCACGTTTTTATCTTTTTTGGTTCAAAAGTTATTGGAACCGTACAGAGTGACAGACGGACACAGGAACGAAACTATAAGGGTTTCTTTTTTTTGGTTTTACCAACGAAACCCTAAAAAGAAACGTGTTTATTGTTGCTATTGTTGACATTTAAAAATTTGTATACTAAACCAATCGTACTTTTTTTTAATATGCTTTTAATTTTTTTTACGATTTAGAGGATGATATAGTTTTCTGCAAACAATGTAGAGGATAATATAGTTTTCTATAAACGATTTAGAGGATGATATAGGTTTCTTAAAACGATGTAGAGGATGATACAGTTTTCTAATAACGATTTAGAGAATGACATGGTGTTCTATTAAGAATTTAGAGGATGATATACTTTTCTAATAACGATTTAGAGAATGACATGGTGTTCAAATAACAATTTAGAGGATGATACAGTTTTCTGATAACGATTTAGAGCATAATGGTACTCTTCTATTTCCGATTTAAAGGATAATATTGTGATATTCCAATTAATTAATTAAATTTTTTAAATTAATAGGACAAAATAACCATATGTATTTACGATTTATAAATAATATGAGATTTCAATAAATACATTTAAATTATTAATTTATAAAAGATTTACTGGTAAAAGATTATTGGTGGTTAGTCTATTATTTAAAACATATCTAATAAAAACATCCCCCCCCCCTCTTGTAGAAGTATAAACAAATATATTACTTGACCCTGATAAGATCCGAAAGTCACTTTTATCAATACGACTTTACTTGTAAGTTATCACTGTTTGTTATCAGAACAAAAAATCAACAAAGTACTAGAAAGCGAGGTCTTATTAGCTTACCAACAAGACTTTACGAATAACAACGTTTGCTCTCTTGAGAAATGAAGCACAAAATGGGGTCTGATGATTCTTATCCATGAATACGCTGTTTGAACAATTCCAAATAACTTCTGTTTTCTGTCCTTGGCCAAGACTTATCTGAAACCGTTCCTAAAAATAACATAATAATAACTTTGTACAACATGTTTCCGTCTCTTTGAGAAAAATAGATAACTTTATCATTTAAAAATTATTAAATGGATTAATTAAATCAATATCTACTATTATATAAAATAAAAAGAGGGCAGAAAGTTAAAAATTATTTTATTATTAATTTATAATATCATCATATTATCATTCATTTTAACTTTGACACATCATTGGTTATGCTTTCTTAACCAAATATAAACTATTATTTATCTATTCTTTGATATAATTAACTTATTTGAATAGTACATTTTCAATTGCAATGACATTTAAATATTTAAAGAGTGACAGACTGACAAGAACTAAGGAAAAAAATATAAGGAATCCCTGAAAAGGGAGACTCGACTTTTAGAAACTATAAAACAAAAATCGGGTACGGGGTACCTCGGAACTTTTCCTCACTTCGGAGGCCCTAAAGTGGGCCTCTCCTCCTCATTATCATTTTTCAAAAAAGAATTAAACAATATTTTTATTTATTTTACTTCATTTATTTAATTATTTGAATTTTGGCGCTATTTTGACTCATGTAAACAAACTTACGTATCCCACTAATTAATAATAATTATGTTCGCTTATAACTTTTAAACTAATTAGTGGAATTTCATAGGTTTTTTTTATATTTGTTTACTGATTCCAACAATGTGCTATATGTTAAAAAAACGTGTTTATACTTTTGGCATTATTAACCGTCAAATTTTCAACTTCAAAATGGCGGCCAATATCAAAATGAAATTTATTGGATTTGTTTCTTATAAAGAGAGGTACATTCGTGCCAAATGTTTCGATTTTTTTTTCAAGTTTTGCTGACTCAAAAAATTTTTTGATTTTCTGGGCAGGACGACGACGTGTAAGGACTGATTTTTGTACCATGTTTCATCTCTCTAGCTTAAAAACTGTGGGAGTTATGCGTAACACAGACACACAGATGCACATAGGCACAGACAGACTGACATCCAGCTAAAAACCACTCAAATCGTCTTAAAAAACCCAAAACGGATAATTCTGTTGAAATCTCGGTTTTGGATTTTTTGGGTGAAAACAATACTTTTCCTATATGCCATCGGAGAAGGTGAGGAAAAGTAAAAAAACAGTCAAATATAGTCAACTCATGTGCGTTATCAATTATGACTATGCTTTTCTTAAGTATTTGGATCTATCAAGGAATTGCAAAATGTATCTATTAAGGAATGTGCAAAAGGAAGTCCCAAATTTGCACTCACGAGTTTCTTAAGATTACTGAATTAAAAAGATAAAATTTTGTGTAAAAATGGTATAAGAAAAAACCTTATCTTGTATTCATTCTGAATTTATGGAAGTTTTATTCTTAGTTTTCTTTTTTTTAAATACTACAAATTATAATAAAATGTTGAATTTTAATATTTTCTGTCTTTGTTTAGATTGTTCTGGCTTTGGCCGCCTTCGCCTTTGCTGAGAAAGAGGAGGAGAGGGTAAAGAAGAACGTATTCTTGGGAGACTACTCCTATGGACACGGACTGTACCCTAGCACCTACAACTACGGATCATACCCCCTCTACGGCAAGTCCTTCAACTACGGTGCCTACCCCATGACCTACAACTCTTATAACTACGGATTCCCTGCCACCACCTACCCTTCAACCTACTACAAGAGTGGTGCCTACAATATGTACAACGGTGCCTACAATATGTACAGGTCCGGATACGGTGCCTACCCTTACAACTATAACTACGGTGCCTACCCTTACAGCTACGGATCATTCCCTGCCGCTCACTACGCTTTCTAGACTCTGGCTTAGTCATTCCTTGAACTCTCTGCCTTACCCCCCCCCCCCCCCCCCCCCTCATTCCCTTTCCTTACAAAAAATGTTACAAAAAATAATAAAATAAAATGTTAAAAAAAATTGTCTATTATCTTCAGTTGATCCCTTATGTTAGTATATTAGATATTCTTTTGGAACGAACATCCTTATGGCACATTACAGCGTCTGGAAGTTGGGAGGAAATCCGAAAAAACCACCGTCACGAAATCGACCGATGACGATAACTTGAGTAAATTATGACCGATTTAGTTGAAATTTGGTACACATGTTCATTTTACCAATGCCCAGGATGAGTTCGTTGGACTACGTTATCCGCCCAAGCGTTCAAGCGCAACGTATCCTTTATAACGTAACCTTTATTTGTAAAATTGGAATTTTAGGACGGGAAAAAATTCTAACTTCATATATCTAATGAGACAAACATTTTTTAAAATTAAATGTTTTATGTAAAACAGACACTGACACCGCTAAGAAGTGTTAAAGATCACTAAATTTATTATAGCGGACCTAAACGTTTAAAAAAGAACGATTTTTCCGATATCTTACGCTCTAAAGTAGCGATATTAATAAAACTTCATACACACCTTCTAAAGTATAATTGAAATAGGCATGTAAAAATTTTAACCTGATACCAGCAGACGTTTTTGTGCGCAGTGAAGTGATATATTTTATAATATTTTAAATTGAGTAGGGTGTGCGTGAGGTTCAGGAAATAGCCCTGTTCCCTCAGTATTTTTGTTCGATCCTAACGGGCGCCCCGCGACACAAGTATTTTTTTCTTATGGTTAGTCATAGGGATAAAACATTTTTTTTTTTATCAAATAATTATTTTCTATTAATTCATAAATTGACTACATTTCGCCCGCACCTCAGGCATCTTCAAGTCTTAAATTGATCATCAAGATTTACAAAATTGCTATTTATAATTTTTACATGTTTATTTAAAGCAATTAATATAGAGTAATTGTCACATCCATCTCATTCTATTGTTAACTAGTTACTCTATTTACGTAATTTTATAAATCTGGCTGTTCAATTCAAAGCCTGAAGATGCCCAGGTATGGGCGAAGTATAGTCAATTTATGAATTAAAAGAAATTATATTTTTTAAAAAACGTTTTCACCCATAAAGACTAACCATAAGAAAAGGAAAATACAGTTTAAAAAATATGTATGATTTGAAATTGTTCACAATATTCCACTCTCTTCATTTAAATCTAGGGTCGAGGCAGTGCCCCAGCCAAGTCGAGCACAGCTGTACCATCCTTTACTGGAACCAACTCACGGCAATTTGGACCCTCCTCTATGATTCTATTGAAGATACTTAGAAAAAAAAGTTCATGACAAACTATTCACAACAACAACAATAGTAGTTCGACAAACTAAAATAGTTCATAAGATATATGAGCCTAAAGTTTTGTTATTTTGTCACTGACTGACTGACTCACTCATTCATCATAATTCTAAGGCATTTCTAACAGTCCTAGAAACTTGAAATTTCGAATATGGGTAGAGTTTACAGTACAAATAAAGGATAAATAAAAAAAAATAATCAGGATCTTTGTCCCTTTCAAGGCTAATAGAAATACTGTCTATTCAAGAAATCAAAATACTAATAAACAGGTCAAGTGTGTGTATGTCCGTAGGCCAACTATATTGTGTTTAACTGTTAAGTGTATAAACAGGTTTTTTTAAAATGCTAAAAAGCTTACTTTGAACTATCCTAAGGGTCTAATATTCTCAAAACACACTCTGATAAAGTATTTTTTTGCCACTGAACCGGACTACAACCATATAAATACATCGAAAAGACCATAATTATAAAAAAAACGTATTTTGTCAATAAAAAAATATTTTTTTCGAAATTTCCAAAAAGTGGTATCTTTACTTTTGGTCGAAGAATAGGAATTTTTTCAGATTTTTTGCACTTCACATAAGCGAGATAGAGGGGGGGGGGGACACGTTTCACACCCACTTCAAACTTGCCTACGCTCGCCCTATAAAAGTTTTATCCAAAGAATTATATATTTTTGTTATCAGCTCGACGTACCCTTTCATATGATACCCCTCACGGTGTCGAAAAAAAAAAATTAACCCTTAAGTTTTTACCCTATTTTTTTTAAAAAACATTTTTTTTAAGTCGCTTTATTTTTAAAATATGTGGGTAGGTACAAAATTGTTTGGGGTAATGAAAAATTACTTACAAAAAAGAAGTGAAATCCTAACAAAAACATTAATGTTAAATAATATAATATGTCTTGCGTAAAAAGTTGTGAGATCATAGGTTTAGCCAAGTCTCCCACTGTCCAAGTAAGTTCTACTAGGTCTAATTTATCCAGTGCAAGTACATGATGTTTGTCTGTCCCTCTCTCTATTCTCTTTCCCAAATTTCTCTACGTGTTTAAATTTAAAAACATTTTCTGACTTGGCAAATACACTAAAATTAAATGCAGTGTCGTATACAAATTAGTATTTTTGTGCTGTGACGCTCAAATGAAAACAATTATTATTTGATTTAAGTTTGTGGTGTGTATTTGCCAAGTCAGAAAATATTTTAAATTTAAACGAGTTGAGTGATTTGGAAAAGAGAATAGAGAGAGGGACAGATAAACATCATGTACTTGCACTGGATAAATTAGACCTAGTAGAACTTACTCGGACAGTGGGAGACTTGGCTAAACCTATGATCTCACAACATTTTACGCCATACTTGGCTTATTTTTTAGGGTCCGTAGGCAAAACCAAGGACCCTTATATTTTCCTGCGTGTGTCTGTCCGTCCGTCCTCTCGCGTGCTCTCACGGCTAAACCTTTCGTCCAATCACTTTGAAATTTGGCATGTATGTGTCTTGTACCGACCCACATATTTTAAAAATATAGCGACTTAAAAAAAATATTTTTAAAAAACTTAAGGGTTAATTTTTTTTTTTTTTTTTTCGACACCGTGAGGGATTTCATATGAAAGGGTACGTCGAGCTGATTACAAAAATATAT
Organism: Gerris lacustris; assembly: GCA_951217055.1. Classification (NCBI taxonomy): domain Eukaryota; kingdom Metazoa; phylum Arthropoda; class Insecta; order Hemiptera; family Gerridae; genus Gerris; species Gerris lacustris. Next base: position 107,270,616 of record OX578277.1, on the reverse strand, counting down.
AATTCTTTGGATATAACTTTGATAGGGCGAGCGTAGGCAAGTTTGAAGTGGGTGTGAAACGTGTCCCCCCTCTCTATCTCGCTATGGGAAGTGCAAAAAATCTGAAAAAATTCGTGAACATTCTTCGACCAAAAGTAAAGATACCACTTTTTGGAAATTTCGAAAAAAATATTATTTTATTTTTTTATTGACAAAAAAGGATTTTTTATAATTATGGTCTTTTCGACGAACTCAGCCTGAGCATTGGTAAAATGAACATGTGTACCAAATTTCACCTAACTCGGTGAGCTTTTACTTAAGTTATCGTCATCTGTAGATTTCGTGACGGATTTTGCGTGACGGTGATTTTGGTAGTATTCACCGTTTTTTTCGGATTCACCTTCGGGCTCCAGAACGTGCCATAAGGAACTTCGTTCCAAAAAATACTTTATCAGAAGTTTTGTTTATGTGTTTTGAGAATATCAGACCCATAGGGTAATTCAAAGTAAGCTTTTTAGTATTTTAAAAAATGCCATCAATAGTGTACTGCTTAAACTATACGCAGGGTTGCCTACGGACCCTCGCTGTGTGCTGACTAGCACACACTTAACCTGTTTATTATTTTATAGCACATCAACGAATAAAAACCACGAAAATTTTACTTTTTATAATGTTGGCAATAACGGATTATACAGGGTAATTAAAAATTATGTTCCTGACTTCGATTGAAAATATTACTGGATTAATATGTTTTAAGACTACTTCATTTGGTACCACTGAAAGTAAAAACTCATAAAGTTTTGTTAATATTGGTTTGAGTACGTATAGGCTGTTTGTTAAGTCAGTTGTCAGTGTTGTGTAATGGCTGAATTTGAAGACAGGAAAGCATTTTAGTGTTGGATTATCACATTAACCAATCAGTTATTAGTGTGCAACATCACTTTAGAACCAGATTTAACGAAGATCCTCCTAGCAATCACTCTATTCGCAAGTGGTACTTGAAGTTTAAGAGAAATGTCTCCATTTGAAAAAACAAATCAACTGGAAGGTCGTCAGTGAGCAATGAAGCTGTAGAGCGGGGGGGGGGGTCCCATATCGAACATTTATAATTCTGAGTACCTGTGATAAAACTTTTTGAGTTTTACTTAAAATATAACAATTTTATTTCTTTGTATGATAAATAAAACTACATTTATGTACGTTTAAATCGTGAACATCATTTGTAATAACTCTGTATAATAATCTTTATTTTCTAGTTATGGATTTTGTAAACTTTAATTCCCCAATAATTTCATTTCTCCCTTCCAACATTATATATAGTTTAATAAATAATCATTAATTAATAAACTGTTAATTTATAAAATAATTAGTTTATGTTTGTTAATCTTTTTTAATAGCTCCAATGAATAGTAGAACATCAATTTAAAAAAAAAAAAAAATCAGTGGAGTAACTGGCTGCACTGCAGTTTCAAGTGAACATCAAATTATTGAAGTTATTCAGATTAGACCAGCAGCTTTTCTTGATTTATCCTAATTACTTCTGTTCACTTAGGAGTCTATTCTATTTACTATTGGAAATCTTTAAATAGAGACTGTAGAAAGGGGACTGGAGATCTATAGAGACTGTAGAAAGTGGACTGGAGATCTATAGAGACTGTAGAAAGGTGACTGGAGATCTATAGAGACTGTAGAAAGTGGACTGGAGATATATAGAGATTGTAGAAAGGGGACTGGAGATCTATAGAGACTGTAGAAAGAGGACTGGAGATCTATAGAGACTGTAGAAAGGGGACTGGAGATCTATAGAGACTGTAGAAAGAGGACTGGAGATCTATAGAGACTGTAGAAAGAGGACTGGAGATCTATAGAGACTGTAGAAAGGGGACTGGAGATCTATAGAGACTGTAGAAAGAGGACTGGAGATCTATAGAGACTGTAGAAAGGGGACTGGAGATCTATAGAGAATGTAGAAAGGGGACTGGAGATCTATAGAGACTGTAGAAAGAGGACTGGAGATCTATAGAGACTGTAAAAAAGGGAACTGGAGATCTATAGAGACTTTAGAAAGTGGACTGGAAATCCATATCCATCTATAAAGAGAGAAGATTAGAATAGAGAAGAGATAGAAATCCATCTATAGAGATTTGTTAAGAATTATTTATTTATATTTGAGTACTTGGTCTGTTGTTGCATTTTATGGAATTTATTCTTGGTTAATGTTATGAATCAATCAACTAACCGACAACTAACACTGACTTTTACTATTATGGGACAGGAACATAAGGAAAACAATACAAATAAGCAATTTTTTTTTTCTTAATCAATAAAACAAAGATTAAGTATGAAAAACATAGAGTATAGCTTAAAATTTTATAGAGATCTTTCGTAAACTGGGCATAAATATTCTCTTTACATAACTTAGAATAATAACCTACGTAGATATTTTATACTTATTCCTTTCTCATAGATATCAATATCAAAACCCTTTTGTGGGGTATACACTTTTATTTTGAAAAAAAATAGGTAAGTAAATATTTTTTAGCTAGGTACCAGCTTGCTAATAATTAAGAGATCTTTGGTATTTAAGGCACAATATTGGCATATAACTTATATGCACATAATTACAACTAATAATTACAAGTATTATTTTTGCAATCACGGTAAATAATGGAAAGGATGAAGATTTACAAAAAACCTATGAGCAGAGGGCAAATTTAATACTCGTTACAAAAACAACAGGTAAGTCCCTTACACATCTCATTAAAATAATTTTTAACAGCTTTTACAAGTGTATAATATTAGATTTAATAGTTATTTTAATACTAGGTGCAAGAATATAATTATTTAGCACCCTACATTACCTACCTAAATAAGGTGCACGATTATTTAAAGTGTAATTGTGAAACATTATACTACTGTGAGTAATACTGTTTTGAGAAGTGTCCTCCAGTAAGTGACAACAATATAACTCATGAAATTATTAGTTAGTTATCTATTATATTCACAATACCTATCACAGCTACATAGTACGTTGTAAAGAAGTTTTAGTATCTAAGGTAGTACGTAGTAAACATCAAGTCTCAAAACTCAACTTTCACGGACACTTAGATGAATTGGTACAGAGAACAAAACCATATATATATATATTTGTACTCAACACGTTATCATCTTTCATTTAACAATCCCACATGATGCATTCCCGTCAAAACAAATTTGTTCAACCCCTAGTTTAAGGGATGATTTTTTGGGGGTTGCTATAATTTTCCTGTGATAGGTCATTTACACACGACGTAAGAGCAAAGTATCAAATGTTTGTTTAGGTACTTTTGGAGATCAGGCGTGTTATAGATGGAAAGACAAGCGCAGGAATGTATGTAGTTATTGTCTCCTCGTTTTGGGCTGCAGACCCAAACAAAATTTAAGTACTGTTATCTATTTTTAGGGTACGTGGCCAATAACGAGAATCCTTATACTTTAATGTGCTTGTTTGTCTCTTCAAAAGTATAAAACAGCCCAAAAATCTCTATTCCAGAGTTTCCTCGGCTTAAAATATCGTCAAGCACTGCCATAGATGTTTAAATGGCTTGTCAGTCACTGAGTATTTGCGCATACCTTTTCTGTCTTGGCTGATATTCTTCTATAAAACTTAAGGTTGCGTAAAAGCCAAGCTACATATTAGGGGCCTGGGTAGTTCGTACGAAAGAGCGGTGGCTCTCCAATCAATTAGGTTAAGAAGCATCGGGCCTGGTCACTAATTGGATGGGTGCGGCCACAAAGATATGGGTTCAATTCCCGGACAGGGCTCCCGTTTGAATATCCACCCAACACTGCTTAAACTAATGGGGAGCTCTCAAGAATCTGAGAAAGGTGGAGGTTTACCAATCAAAATTTGACGCACAAATATGAAGAATTTGGTCTTCCAAGCCGGGTTTGTTTGTTAGATACACTTAGGGTGTAATAGCCCCCCCCCCCCCCCCCCCCCAAGTAAAATAGACAATCAATTAGTGTGGCACATAGCTTCCTCAGATTTTATCACGTACTTTATTGATTTTATGCTTTTACAAGTTATTATTGTCTAATTTATTTAATTGTTTCCACCACCTTCATAATGTCAAAATTAGTTTTACATGAATTAAAGAATCAATTAAGCAAAAGTTAAAGAGCAAAGACGGTTGAAATTAAGTTGGTGTCATTTGCAGTCTACTTTCAACAAACCATTCAAATTTCATAAAAATCAGATGAGTACTTTTGAAGCTACAGATAGGTGTAAATAAATGAATGTTTGTGCGCGTATTGAAGAGAAACAAATGGGCGCAAGGTTGAAACTTATATGGGACCAACAATGGGCTAATCATGATCCACAAAACAAATTTCATTGAAGTTGGAAATGTAGTTCTTAAGATATCTTGGTTCGAAAAAATTGAGTGACATCAGACAGACAAGAAACAATAGTTATTTATGTAACTAGGCAGCAAAATGGAATTTTTCTGACGAATGATTAAGTTAGCCTCCGAGCCGGAGGCGAGGTCAGGCTACGGTAATTTATCCGATTGACTGCCGAGGCGAAGCTGAGGCAGGCAATATATTAATATATGGCAGAAATGTTTCCTTTGCTGCCTTGTTGCATACAATATTTTTCCTACTGGCGGCAGAAAAATGTTTCCTATAAATAATATTCATTTCATAATTACTTACTTACTTATCAAATACTATTATTGAACTATTCAATTTAAAAAAAACAAAAAAAAAAAAAAAACAAGCAACAATATCAAATGTTACAATTATAAAAAATGAATTGGCAGAAATACAGTAAAATAAAACAAAATGATGATAATAGACAAGCTGCAGTTTTGCCACTAATTTAATTATTTATGATTATTTTAAGACCTACTACTTTTTGTAATATTTTTAATTCTTTTTTATCTTTTTACTCCATTCTATTTTATAATCTATAATAAGTATTAATAAACCTTTTATTATAAGTTCGTAATATTTTTAAGGTAAATAGTTCAAATAATTTAGGTTAAAGATATTATAAAATAAGAGGTTGTCTGTTAATTTATTTGTAGCGGGGAATGTGGGAGTGGCTTAGCCTGGAAAAATCCTCAGCAAAACACGATTTTGCCGCCTAGGCAGCAAAATCGTATTTTGCTGCGTATTGTCAAGTTTTCTTGAAACCTCAGAGAAATTAAATTTTCATGCCTAAAAACAGTTCAATAATGCGTAATTTTGCTGCCGCTAGTAGGAAAAAAAGTTTCCCAGATATATCTGAAACGAATTTCTGCCTTGGATTTTTTGAAATCGGAGACATAAAAATTTTTCGTTCTTCAGAATGATCACATCGCTTCCGTTACCTTCGGTAAGCTCGGAAGCAAAATCAAAGACAATCAGACAATATATTTTAATGTAACAACCAAGGAAAGATTTAGCATTAAATAATGCTAGTTATTCTACGCAATTTTGGCTAATTATAAGAAAAACACCATTTCTTTTCTTAATATTTCATAAGAAATTAAGAAGAAAGGTTTTTATTTGTTATTAAAAATTTTGTTGGGGCAGGTTTGAAATATTTATGGCCGGATTCCAAAAGACAAATATTTCAAGTATACGGCTGAAGTCCGGGGGACTTAGTGATACTTTAACTGGGCCGTTAACCTGAAGATGCCCAAGGACACTCCTGCATATCCGACTTATCTCCTTTTTTTTCTTTTCTTTACTTTTTTTCTTTTCGGGCATTATAAGTTTTTCCCCCCTTTTATTTAGCATTTCTTGTTTGGTGAGTTCTGATTGGTTGGTTGAATAGGACTTAGTAAGTATATAAGTTGGACTTGGTAGCCAGGAAAGTTATCCTGTCTGCTGCAAAGGTAGAATCGCATCCTCCTCTTATCAACATGTACGCTAAGACTTTGGTAAGTAAACTACAAATATATAAATACAATAAATTAAAATACAATTGAAAAAAAAACTGAAAAATAAATTAAATTCGCAGCAATCTAGTTGTAAAATAAATGTACGATATTAAAATATATAAATATAATGAATACAGAAATATTCTATCAATTAGTGTGGCACATAGCTTTCTCACGTTCTGTCACATTTACTTTTCTCTCCAGTATAATACAGTAAAATAAATTCATAGAAATCTTGTTGCGAAGTATATTTATAATATTCAAATTTTTAAGTTTTAGGTAGTATTCTTACTACGTACTAATTGAGTACTTTATAATTATAAGCGTTAATTCTGGGTCTAGTTCTAATGCCGTGAATATTGGCTTGCTAGATTTGTAGAAAAGATTGAAAGCTTGGATTCGGGACTAGGTATATATCGGTAATGACAAAGAAAGGCATTCTCCAGTATACCTCAGTTGGTAAGAGCGCCTGTAACGGATATATAGGAGGCCCGTGGTTCAAGTCCCGGTGCTGGGGTCTATTTTTCTATGTATGTCTCCCGTAGTAAATGATAATTATAATTTGATTTAAATTATATTTATAATATATAAATATAATCCTAAATATAAAGTCTTTGATTAGTTGCATCTAATACATTTTTTATACCAATGCATTAAATATTTAATTACATGCAAATGCACGAAAAATCAAATTATAATTTATTTAATGTTAAAAAATACTTGTATTTTGAAAAAATATATTTTTTTTCCTTTATTTTGAATTAATTAAAAATGTTTATTATAAGATTTTCTAATGTATTTTTCTCCAATGTGTGATAGCGACTCATAATGAAAGGTTTTTTTTTTTATAAATGTTTAAATAATCTTCACATTCTTTATTTATGAAATAATAAGATAAATTATTAGATAAATTATAAGATGAATTATACAATAAATTATAAGATAAATTATAAGATATATTATTAGTTATATAATAATATATAATAAATATATATTATGTTATATGAATGTTATTATACAATAATAATTTTACTCTTTAATTAATACTTTTAATATAAAATTAACTTTACAAAGTCTCAAATATATCTATGAATACCATTTATTCAAATATAGTACCTAGTATTTAGTACCTTGAAGAATTTTTAGTTCTCAAAAAATTAATAAAATTCTTTTAAAAAAAAGTAATATTCTTAATAAAATAAAACGAAATATAATTTATTTCATAGATTTGTTTCAAGATTATGTGAAAGTTAGGTTTGATTTTTTATACAAAATATTAAAATATCTGCATTAAATCAATAGTAAATAGACATGACATAATTTAAATCATTAAAATTTAGAAATCTAATTGTTAGGCTACTAACAATACTTTGTACTATGTAATAAAGTAGCCACGAAAATTTAAGTAACAAAAACTAATGATTTATAAAATTTATGCCTCACTTTAAACGAGCCATTAAGCCCGTCCCAACGGGCTTAATTTTATATTTAAAAAAATTTAAATTAAGTAAATTAACTTAGATATCTATTTAGATAAGTTATTATACCTATTTGAAGACCAACAAATCAAAACAAACATTTATTTTTATTGGAATAAATATGCGGTTGCCTTAGCTTAGGAATAAAAAAAAACTTCGAGGTGAGTCGTCGTCGAGACACTACTCGATTATATAAATGATTTTTTGAAAAAAACTATATTTAAATTCACTGGTGTTATCGTGAGGCCTGGAAATTTCAAATTAGGAGTTTTAGAAATATTATAGTAAAACTGTTCAGAACAAAAACCTCTTAAATAAGACTACTCTCGTATTTTAGCTATTTAGAAATATATTATTTAGAATTATAAGAAACTCTTTTTTTTATAATATGACATAGGTAAATAGATAAATTTTTCTAACGATACTGCTCAGCCTAATCATGCAGAAGGCAGTCAAATTTAACTGACTCCCTTTTAAACCTACAGAAAAATAATGTTATTTTCATTGGATAAACCAAAATTAATAAAGTAGTACAGCTTTATTGTTATAATTTGTTTCTTTAATTTTTACCACCATAAATGATAGATTTTACTGAATATGTGTAAACCAAAATGAATAGGGCACTTCTTTAGATTGATACCCCCTTATAAAAAAAAAAACAGAGTGGAGTTACAAGAAGGTATACGGAATGATCCTCTTTAGACTGTTACTCCCATTATAAAAAAACAGAGTGGAGTTACATTCTAAAGAAAGTGCTCGGAATGTTCTTTTTTAGACTGTTACTCCCCTTATACAAACAAAAGTGTTATTCAACCAACCATACAAACAAATGTGTACATTCCTTTGTCCCAAAGTACATTGGATTAAACAACCCTTTGTCTTAATAGATATTAACTCAGTCATTTATAATGTAAAGAAAGCAGGAGAGTAACAATCTAAAGAAGCAGCATGAGCAGCATGTCTCCCTTTTTAACTTGCTGCTTAAGTAAATTTTAAGCACTGTCGGATCAAATGTTTAGTTATAAATGGTAAATTTTAATATTTTCTGTGTCTTTGTTTAGATTGTTCTGGCTTTGGCCGCCTTCGCCTTTGCTGAGAAAGAGGAGGAGAGGGTAAAGAAGAACGTATTCTTGGGAGACTACTCCTATGGACACGGACTGTACCCTAGCACCTACAACTATGGATCATACCCCCTCTACGGCAAGTCCTTCAACTACGGTGCCTACCCCATGACCTACAACTCTTATAACTACGGATTCCCTGCCACCACCTACCCTTCAACCTACTATAAGAGCGGTGCCTACAATATGTACAACGGTGCCTACAATATGTACAGGTCCGGATACGGTGCCTACCCTTACAACTATAACTACGGTGCCTACCCTTACAGCTACGGATCATTCCCTGCCGCTCACTACGCTTTCTAGACTCTCGCTTAGTCTTTAATTGAACTCTCTGCCTCATCTTTCATTTCATTTAACTTCAGTTTCACAGTCACAAAAAAAATAAAATAAATAAATAAAAATAAAAATAAAATCATGTAAATAAAATCTCAATAGTTTTCCAATAAAATCTGACAATTCATCTTCTTTTTTTTTTAATCAAAATTCCTAATTCCTAATTACAAATAATTTTATCATATTTATTTTAAATATGATTCATCTTGCTAAAGTATAAATTGATAGAGAATAGAGTTTGGTCATTATGAAATTAATGTTAGAATTATCATGAGGAGGATGTTATCTAGGAAAGTATGTTTTCAAGTTTGACATTGACACACTCGCAACTTTAGGTTAAAGTAGGAAATTTTAACAGGTGTGCAAACTAATTAACTAGAGCTTGAATAATAAAGATAAATTTGGAAAATATATTCAGCATTTTTTAGTCTAAAATAGCCAGATATCATATATTTCTTATGAAAAATATGCTATTTGTTAGAAATATATATTTTATTTTATTTGTTTGCAACTTTCAGACAGACATCTGTCTGTCGGTCTGTTTGTCGCTTAATTTTTGCAAACCATCATATCTTAAAATCTGCTCTTCCGATTATAATGAAATTTAGATGGTATGTCATAATTAGCTCATTGCAGTGGCGTAACTATGGGCCCGCGCGGGCCCGCATTGCGGGGGGGCCCCGAGTGCCAGGGGGCCCCCAAATCCAGAAATAACTAGAATTACTATCCTTGTACCAACGTCGAGGGGGCCCCCAATCCTGAACGCAAGAGGTTTTTTTTTTTTTTTTTTTGCTCATCAATTTTCTTTGGCGAGGGGCCCCCAAATATTTCTTGCGGGGGGGCCCCCAATGGTCTAGCTACGCCACTGGCTCATTGTTGGTCCCATATACGATTCAACCTTCTAAACCCATCGTGGGTACAATCATACATTAATTTAAACCTATATCTTCTGAAGTACTCGTCTAATTTTAAAGATTTTGAATAGTTTGTCGAAAGTAGCCCTCAGATAGCCATAGATTAACTTCAACCTGTTCTCTTTAAATTTTGCTAATTTAATATTTTAATTTATGTAAAAAATCCAAACAAGTTTGACAGATATAAAATACTCTGCCAATTAATGTGGCACATAGCTTCCTCGCAAAGAAAAGACCAAATTAAGAAAAATACCTCGATTAAAATAATCAAAAAGTTGGAACGGCGCGCGGCACTGTTCCAGTAAATATTTAATAAAGTTGAAGAAATTTAAACATTTGTTGGAGAAACAAAGCCTTCAACAAGCACCAAAAGTAAGCGCACATAAAATTAATTTAATAAACAAATATAAAACTGCAACCAAATCGTAGAAACCGCTGTATAAACAGTTTTTTTTTTTTTTATTTTACTCCCCTCAAAACTAAAAATAACACAAAATAGAATATAACAAAAATTAATCTACTATGCAAGAGCTTTTCAACGATATACATAATATAATAAAAGATTAACTTTAACATTTTTACCCCTGTACTCTGAGGTACCAAAATTATATTTTTAAAATACAAACAATTCAAAAGGACATTTATTTAACCAATAAATACATATAAATAAAAAACCTAATATCAAAAAAGTATTTAAACCCTTTAACCTACAACAAAATTATATATCGGTACAAAAGTACATATACAAAATTTTCAAAAAATCAACAAATAAAATAGCTTTAATGTACATATCAAGGCCTTTAAAATGATATACGACACAATAGTAAAAACCAAAAAAAGTGGTCATGTACACGGCGCACGGGAAAAAGTTTACTAGCATGTTCTCAGCAAGTAGGATGAACTAATGAAATAAAATATACTCAATTTAAAGAGCATTAGTGTGAGATTCAATCGCCGCAATCAGAAATAAAATCGGCCAACTATTATAGAAACTATGGCCATTCAAAGACAAAAATGGAAAAAAATAATACCAAAAAATACCAAAACTATCACCATCTAAGGTACAACCGATGATGATACGACAAAAACTCATAGGACTAAAGTTGTAGAACTTTTAAAATTAGTTACCACTTGTGCTATCCATTTTCTAATACGACTTACCGTTTAGCCGCAATAAGCCCCCAAACCAGCTCAAAAATCAAGTCACCCATTTTTATTTTTTTAAGGGGGGAAGAAGGGGGAAAAGTGAACTTTGTATATTTAATTTTTGTTCACAATATGGACGTTGAACGTCGAATGGCTCAAACCACAAGTCTCTAGCTCTTCTGGAAGTGGGGAAATGGGGTACTATTTTGATCTAGATCTAGGGGTTAAAGATTTCAACACTTTTCAATCCTGCAAGAAAATATAGCTTTGTAGACTGGCTTTGAGGTAACATTTTACAGCTAATTAATCTGGGGTATATCTGCGGGATTCTTCGATAAACCATTCAAATTTCATAAAATTCAGATAAGTACTTTTGAAGATACCTGTAGGTTTAAAATAATTTATGTTTGTGTTGTTGTAGAAGATAAACAAATGGGCTCTAATTATATGTTAATTAATTATTATTATTATTATTATAATTACTAATTACTAATTATTATGACCTACCATCCAAATTTCATTAAAATCGGACGAGTAGTATTTAAGATAATATTTATATTGGTTCGCAAAAATTTAAACTGATACGGAACCAAAAATGCTCTCTGATGTCTGAAACGAATTTCTGTCTGGGAATTTTTGAAATTGGAGACATAAAAATATGTATTCCTTTCTCTGAACGATCACATAGGTAGCATGGAAGGTTTTGTGATTCTAAAAAATTGTTAATTTGTAATAAATGTCCCTCTGTTGTCAGCGGGGTGTGACAAGGCATTTGAACTTAAATATACGGAAATGATATCAATAAAAATTTTTATTCTAAGACATTTTGAAATGCAATTAGTCCAGGCAAATAAGGAATAATAGGGGAAATAATTTATAAAGTTTTGAAACTTTGTGAAAACACTTTTAAGGGGTGTAGTAGTAAGAAACAGTAAAGTTTCCCCCTCTTGGGGAGGCGCGTCCCCCCCTTCCCCCTCCTAAAATCCAAAATTTACTTATTTTTCACTTTTTACGCAAAAAGGTTAATTTTTTGAAGAGAAGTGTAATTACCAAAATTATAGAGAGGAGATAGCCTCAAATTAATTTTAACCGTCTGCGCTCTTTACATTTTGATAAATTGATACTTTAATTCATAACAGACAGACAAAAAATGTATTAACAGACAGACAGAAAGGGGACCAATTTAGAAAATGTAAAGAGCGCAGACGGTTAAAATTATTTTGAGGCTATCTGCGGGCTACTTTCGACAAACCATCCAAATTTCATAATAATCAGTTGAGTACTTTTGAAGATATAGGTCTAAATAAATGTATGTTTGTGCGCATGTGGAGGATAAAATAATAGGCGCAAAAGGTTGAAACTTATATGGGATCAACAATGGGCTAAGTATAACCTACCACCCCAATTTCATTAAAATCGGAAGTGTTGTTTTTTAGATATCTAGGTTCGCAAAAATACGTTTTATCTCTATCCAACTACAATATCTCGAAAACGGTATGTCTCACTTCAAACTTGCATAGGACCTTTTTTGTGCAGAATTATGTGAGGAATAATTTTGGTAATAACATTTCTCTTAAAAAAATAAACCGTTTTGCGTAAAAAGTGAAAAATAAGTAAATTTTGGACTTTAAGGAGGGGGGAGGGGGGGACGCGCCCCCTAAAGAGGGGGGAACTTTACTGTTTCTTACTACTACACCCCTAAAAAGTGTTTTCACAAAGTTTCAAAACTTTGTAAATTATTTCCTCCATTTGCTGTTTTTTTTACTAATTTGCCTGGACTAAATTGAGGGTCTACAAGATTATAAATATATTTTTTTTATTTTTTAAAAAATACGATGATTTAAACCAGAAAATAATAAAAGGAAATAAAACAAACTACTTTACACATTGAGAAATTCTAAAATATAACCTTGCTTGTGTTTCCCAACTCGTTTAGATTTCTATTCTGAAATAAACCGCACAAAATATTTCAGCAATTTACCTTGAGTGAATTCATGCTTTTTTATTTCTTCTATCTCATTGCTATTCAATTATAATTCAATGTATCTTAAAAGAATTGAATTTTTAAACAAAAAGAATATATATATATATATATATATATATATATATATATATATATATATATATATATATATATATATATATATATATACACATAAATGTCTCCAACTAATTAAGTTATTTGAATTCCATTATTTAACAAACAATTACCATGTTCTAATTAGTATAGACAAGGTATTTAATTAAACACATTTCGTTCATTCTAGAAACTAAACCCCTTTTAGATAAATGTCAGTAAAACAGTGAAATAACAATAAAAATATATAATTGGTCACTTCCTGCAATTATCTTATACAATTATATTTTTATCAAATTAACTTTCACTCGTTATCAATATAGTATTGTTATATTATTGAATTCAATCAACTAATTGATATGAGATAAAAGTAATTAAAAGATATTACCAGTTTAACTATTCTAAAATTAGACCAGGTAATCTTTAAATTATGTGCTATAACAATTATAGTGATTATTCATTTAATTATAATATTATATTTCTATATCGTTTATATAAATACTTCTATTTTGAGCTATCTTAGGAACTGCTGTCCGGCAAGAAATTATAAAACCTTCGATGAAAAGATAAATAATTTTAAATAAGGGAATATTAATTTTATTGAATATTTTGTTATGGTCGGTGGCTGTGAACTAATCCAGGGGTAATACTATAATTTTATAATTTTGTGTACAGGGGTATTATAGGTTTTTTTTAATAAAAAATTATAAATTCATATTTTACGATTTTGGTAGTATTCATACTACGGAACGATTAAATTTTAATTTAAATCAAAATATAATTATTATTAACTACGGGAAACAGACAGAGAAAAATAGACTCCAGCGCGGGGATTTGAACCACCGGCCTCTATATTTCCAGTATAGCGCTCTAACCAACTAAGCTACGCAGGAGAATGAATTTCTCTGACGTTAATGATACCTTGACCCAAATTTATAGCTTTCAATTTTTCCACAAGTCTGAGAAGTCAACATTAATGACAAAGAACTAGACCGAGAAATAACGCTTATAATTATAAAGTACCCAATTAGTACCTGTACCTCGTACAATCAATTAGAAATTCATATTTTACGATTTTGGTAGTATTCATACTACGGAACGATTAAATTTTAATTTAAATCAAATTATAATTATTACTGAATAATTAAAATTATAATTATATTATTAATATAATTATTTCTCTGTCTGTTTCCCGTAGTTAATAATAATTATAATTTGATTTAAATTAAAATTTAATCGTTCCGTAGTATGAATACTACCAAAATCGTAAAATATGAATAAAAAATTATAGTAAAAAAATGGCACGTTCTGGAGCCCGGGAGTAAATCCGAAAAAAAACGACCAAAATAACCGTCACAAAACCTTGGTTTTGTTGCGTCACGAAATCTACCGATGACGATAACTTGAGTAAAAGACCGAATGAGTTGAAATTTGGTACACATGTTCATTTTACCAATGCCTAGCAGGCTGAGTTGATCGGACAATGTTATCCGCCGAAGCGTTCACGCACAACGCTCGCGTAAACGAAATCTTAAAATTGGAATTTTTAATTCTAACTTCGTCTATTTAATGAGACAAACAACTTTTATAAATAAATTTCTGTGAAATGAACACCGACACTGCTATGAAGTGATAAAGATCGCTAAATTTATTAAAGCGGAGCTAAACGTTTAAAATAAAGAAAACAACGTTTTTACCGTTATCTTACGTTCTAAACGTAACGATTTAAACTTCTTACACATCGTCTAAAGTAGAAGAGACCGGGGACGGTTGAAACATTTTTTACAAAATCGCTTGCTGCAAAAACATTTTAACATCAATGTATTTGACAGTGGGCCTTAATTGAACTTTAGTTATCAGACTAGAAATGGATGAGGTTATAGTAAGATTATCTGCATTACAAAAATATTTATAAGCATTTTAAAAATTCAGGAAAAATGTTTCAACCGACCCCATACCAGGGGTGGTTGTAACAGTTATTGGGGTTAGTTGTAACACAAACAGAATGAAGAGAATTATGTTAGAAATACTTATTTATTGAGTCAAAATCACTGAACATGAAGCAAAATAATTGAATAATTGGTCATTCGCAGAATAATAGGTCTTTAAGATAATAAATTGGTAAGGCGTGAAGTCTCACGTAAAAAGGGTTTCGTTGGTATTATGAACACAAAATTAGAAGGGGGGGGGAGAATTTTTTTTTACAAAATGGCGCGTAAAATTAAACGTTGACCACAAGTGTTATACATTTTTGTAATCTACTCTTCAATACCTTTTATTTTATACCCAACTCAAAATTTTAAAAAAATATTTCTTTTTCGAGTGACGTGAATTATCCGCCATCTTGGATTTCCAGTAAATCAGATCAAATTGCTAATCTTATTTTTTCTATGGCCCAGCAGACCAGACATTTTGCATATTTTTCTATATTTTTAGTAACAGCGGAAATACGATTTTAGGGGGGGGGGGTCACGCAAAATTTCGATGTTTTTTGACAAAATGGCGCAGAAAATTAAACACTATCCCTAAGTGGTATATATATTTGTAATCTACTCTTCAATACCTTTCATATGAGACCCCACTCAAAATTTTAAAAAAATATTTTTTTTACGCGACGTGATTTATCCGCCATTTTGAATTGGAAGAGCTGATAATTTTGAGTTCGCTATATTTTTCCTGTGTGCGCGTCAAAACGATCTTTTATACTGGAAAGTTTCACGTTTTTATCTCTTTTGGTTCAAAAGTTATTGGAACCGTACAGAGTGACAGACAGACACAGGAACGAAACTATAAGGGTTTCTTTTTTTTGGTTTTACCAACGAAACCCTAATAAAAAACAATAATAAATATTCTAAATGTAATTTGTATAATATATTTTGTAGTTCAAGGTTAATTAACATTAAAACTAATAAAATTTGACGAAAGTAAAAGAAAAGATTTTATTTAAATTATTTAAATGAAGCTTAAAGTGTATTTGAAAATTTCATACTTTACAGCCAGCTGGTAACTTAATTGTAAACATTGTTACAACCGTACCCAGAACATGTTTTAAAAAAGTTGTCGTCATAACCTCCGAAATAAACAATTTAGAAAAAATAGATTTACACCTGTTGAACTTCCATAACCAAAGTTCTTACGTTAAAAACTATAATAACCACAACTATTTTAGATTTGGATAAAAAAGCAAAAGAGTAGCAACAAAAATACTTACTTTTGGACGCGAAAACACAATACCCCCTCTCAGAAATTTATAATAAACTCGAAACGACACCAAACCCAAAGGTTCAGATGCCGCCGAGTCCCTTTTCCTTGGTTGTTCCCAAATATCGCTAATTTTTCCACCCAATAATTGGATTGTTTCAACTGTACCCTTTTTCAACCGTCCCCCGTCTCCCCTACAATTGAAACAGGCATGTAAAATTTCAACCTGATACAAGCAGACGTTTTTGAGTAGGGAAGATATATATAATATTTTAAATTAGTAGCCAGGGTAGGTAGAAAACAGACCTATTTCCAACCAACTACAAACATACTCATTAACTATAAACTCATCATGATTAACTTTTTTCTCAATATTCAATACATATTTCTTGTAAACCGCTTGCTTTAATGATACAAATAATTGATTTTCTTTTAATTTTGCCTTAACTCCGCTAGGTACAAACAGTTAGTTACTTTTAATTTTGTCTCTTTTCTAACTCCGCAACGTATACGTACTTATCAGTGTGATTTTATAATTTATATTTAATGAAAAATGTAAGGAACTTCGTTCCTACCGGGTGTCCCGCGACAACACGTATTTTTTTTTGTGCAAATATTATCTGCTGTTAACAACATCTGTTTAATTGTATTCAACTATTATCATAATGTAATTCGTGAATTTTAATTAATATTTGTAGTCAGGTATCTACTGCAGTTGTTAGTCTAGTATTGTTAACAACAAGTGATAAATAAACATTGCGGTTCAGATGAATTTGAATAATTTAAATTGCACAACGCAAATTGACACTACCATTACTCATGGTCATTAAACAATCAGTCTTCTTGTAAATAAATCAATCTGAAAATGCATTAGAGTATAATATATCGCCATGTCAGTAATGAAGAGGGAAATTAATTTAATACTTCTTTTTATGGTTGTTCCAACAATGACGAACTTTTTATGGGATATTTCCCATAGGAAAAACCTGTTTCATATTTTATACTTGCTGCATCGGTCGGGGACCACTACTTAAATCTTACCATAGTCGGGAAACTATCATACTGGAAATATGACGCTAAATAAAAACGTTCCTTTTCGTCAATTCTTCAATTAATCCTTTTAATTTTGAACTTTTCTTATCTCCATTAGGTCTTAAGAATAAAACGGGGAAAGAAGAACACGGGTCCGGAGATATTTACAGAAAAAAAGAAATCAGAAAAACAAAAACTGATCTTATGACATCCAATCTTAAAATTTTAAAAAAAAACTTCTTACCATTCCCAAAGTATATTGGACTAAACATCCCTTTATCTCAATAGTTATTTGTTATTTAGGACAAAGGAATAAATGAATAATTATATCCACTTATATTCTAAAAAATAACAAAAAAAAAAAAAACACAAAAAACATAGGAGAGTAACAATCTAAAGATGTACCCAACTCGCAAAAAAGTTTCTCAATTATAAGTTAAAATTACTTCCTCCAGTGTTATCCAGTAATTAGTTCTTTCAAAGAAGTACCTGAGTTGTATCGGACAATTTTTACTACGTTTTTATTAGCTTGCTTTCTTGTTTGTTTGTTTGTTTGTTTGTCCAGTACAAATCTTGCAATCGACTTTTAACTAACATTCTGAGTAGCTAGACATTTGAAACTTTTAGAATAGCTCAGAACACGATGACAATGCAATATTTTAATACTTTCAGCAGCATTTAATTCGTTTTCAGCAAATTTTGCCGTATGAAGAGTTAGTTCGGAAGAAATCCGCAAGTTATTTTAATTGTTTTGATATGTCCCATTTTTACAATCTTCATTATGACGGGGGGTTTCAAATTTGTGATTTTTTATTTAGAGATTAACATTGAATGACAGTGAAAAAGGAAAAGTAAACAAAGAAATAAATTAATTGACGTGTGACAATCAGGTTTGTTTACACTTGTGTCCTAGGTATCGGTTTAATTTTTCTGCATCTGTACTTCTTTACTTGTACACATTTTTCTTTTTCTTCTCTTACTGTCCCTACACGGGGGCATATCAATGGCACGGTGTAGATTCGGTGTTGGCCAGGATCCGTAGTACAAAGATTTGTCCTTTTATAGGTTTAAGATCAGCTCATTATTATGTCATTTATGTGAAGTAAATAAATTCGGAACTATTTTTTTCACCAACATCATATTATAACAATGACAATTATATTATCGACATAACATAATATTCAACAGAAAATTTAAAAACGTAGTATATAAAAAGTTCTTTTTATCTTGTAATTATTAAATACTCATAATATGCTTCTATATCTAAACTTTTACCTTAAGACCAAAGCTGCTCACCCTTTTTAGAGATCAAATTTCGAAAAATCCCTTTGCTAGTAGGGGTGGCAGCGGTATTAATTTCTATTACACGTGAAGCTTCAGAGTATACTTATAAGTTTTCTGATAGTTTTGTGGAAGTAAAAGGTTTTTTAAACACAACTCTATGCATATTCTCTCCTTGCTAACGCAATTTTAATTTCTAATCAGTTAAAAAATACAGAGTGAGTCAAACCTAAACAGCAAACGATTTCATGTATACAAGTGACGGTCAACTCAAGTTAGAGTATTCGTAACTTTCTTGAAACCGAAAGTCCAAACTACGACATACTCAGTTCTAATCCCAGAAAGGACAGACATTTTTTACACTCATATCGAGAAAAGACGTCGATCACTACTTATAATCTAATGCTCTTGAATTATTCAGGCCATAACAGGAAAAAGAATTCGGCCAATTAGAGTGGCACTTATCTTTCTCGCGTGCTATCATTGGTCGAATGAACACATCTTAATTAATTATTGGATATTGAAATAAATTTCAAAATATTAATTTTACTAAATACAGGATGTGTGCATTAAACAAATTCTACTTAAATAATGTGGCACCATTCGGAATTGAAATTGTTTCGTTTTCCATCGGGTTAATACTAATTTTTATTACATTTCTAACCCTGAGAGTACCACGTTGGGTCTCCGGGGCCCATGATCTGCTTCAAATCTGCACAGGAGGTCACAATTAATATTGGTCTATCGGTGATCTACTTTCGATAAACCATCTAAATTGTATAAGTAGGTACTTTTAAAAATGTAGGTATGTATTTATAAAAAAAAAATAAAGCTCCTTTGAGAGGAGAAAGAACTATAGTACATTACGTGTCTAGAGCGGAAAGTAGCATTTTGCATGCGAGAGAGCAGTTTACACCCGAGTGACAGCGAGGGTAGTAAAACTACACGAGCAAAACAAAATGCACTTTTCATTCGAGTTGCGTACCGTACTTTATCTACGATTGTTGGATTTTAATTAATATAGAAAAAAAAAAAATTAACTTCCTGTATGTAATTTCGTAGTCATCTTTTGATAAAGGTGATAATTCATTAGTTGTATTTTGTGCCGAATTAATTATTTCGGGAGGCTTATTATTCTCCTCATTTCGTCCTAATCACTTAAATCACTCATTGTTCGATATAAACAGTTTATATCACTCGATATAAACAGTTACTTTAATTAAACAAACAGCAAATTAGTTTTGTTAAGTGTAAACATACTCGCTAATCGTGCGTTAAGGTGAATAATTCTTATTTTTTACCGCACTAGGGCGGAAAAAAGAGGAATTATGAAACGCGCATTCCCAATGAATATACAACTACGCAAAGAATCTCTTTCTATACGCATCTAAACAGAGATGCAATGTTTATATTTCGTATCAATCGTAGATAAAAGTTACTGTGGACATCTAAATAAAGGCATCACAACCACTGAAAATATTTACTTTATAATATGCTCATTTGTGTGAAAACAATACAGAATAGCACAAGAATTAATCAAAATGAGTGAAGACCTCAAATATTAAAGGGATCAAGTTGCTTTTTAGGGTTTCGTTGGTAAAACCAAATAAGAAACCCTAATAGTTTCGGACCTGTTTCTATCTGTCTGTCACTCTGTACGGTTCGAATAACTATTGAATCAAAAGAGATAAAAAATAAACATGAAACTTTCCAGTATTAAAGATCGTTTTGACGCGCACACAGGAAAAATATAGCGAACTCAAAATTATCAGATATATAACACATATAAAATATATAACACTTGTAGAAAGTGATTAATTTTTCATGCCATTTTGTCAAAAAACATCCAGTTTTTGCATATGGACCATGGAGCAATTGCTTGATGGAGACTCGAATCAATATTGACACAGTGGAAATCCTTCACGGTATCAGCTGATCGTTATTTTAAAATAATTACACGCTGTCTTGCACAACGAACCACCTCAAACCTCGTTAGTTCCGGCCAGTAGCCTTAAAATAACTGCGTTTTATTGTTTGAACAGAGAAAAGTAGTCTTTCAAAATAAGCATACGTTAATCGCACGCTTTATGTTTACTACGTTTTTATTAGCTTGCTTTCTTGTTTGTTTGTTTGTTTGTTTGTCCAGTACAAATCTTGCAATCGACTTTTAACTAACATCCCGAGTAGCAAAAACTTTTAGGATAGCTCAAAACACTATAACAATGCATTATTATAATAATTTTAACCATCTTTCAGCAGAATGTAATTAATTTTCAGCAAATTTTGGTGTATAGAAAGTTAGTTCGAAAAAAATCCGCAAGTTTTTTATTTGTTTTGACATGTCCAATATTTACAATTTTCATTTTGACGGATTTCAAATTTATTTAGTCAACAGAAAATTTAAAAACGTAGTATATAAATAGTTCTTTTTATCTTGAAATTATTATACAATAAAATTAGTAAGTTTATGTATAACGTGTACAATAATACTTCATATAACGTGATTACTCTTTTTTTACACAATAAAGTCAATTTTTGTAAAAAAAAAAAAAAAAAAAAAGTATTTCTTATTTTTAATCAAGTGAATCTTCACTTATCTATACCATAGTCAGTATTAGTGGAAAGACGTCTTTCTTTATTTCAAATCAAGCGAATCTAAGCTTATCTACTATACTATCAAGTCAGTTTTAGTGGAAAGACGTCTTTCTTTATTTCAAATCAAGTGAATCTACGCTTATCTATACTAAAAAGTCAGTTTTAGTGGAAAGACGTCTTTCTTTATTTCAAATCAAGTGAATCTACGCTTATCTATACTACAAAGTCATTTTAGTGGAAAGACGTCTTTCTTTATTTCAAATCAAGTGAATCTACGCTTATCTATACTACAAAGTCAGTTTTAGTGGAAAGACGTCTTTCTTTATTACAAATCAAGTGAATCTACGCTTATCTATACTAAAAAGTCAGTTTTAGTGGAAAGACGTCTTTCTTTATTACAAATCAAGTGAATCTACGCTTATCTATACTAAAAAGTCAGTTTTAGAGGAAAGACGTCTTTCTTTATTTCAAATCAAGCGAATCTACGCCTATCTATAGTACAAAGTCAGTTTTAGTGCAAACAATAAAAATAATTTAATTTATATCTATAAAAAAACAGTCTTTTATCAAAGGTCCATATTAATTTAACAAAATGATTAATGTTAGTACGAAATATAGTTTTAAATGCTTAAATAAAACCAAACATGTTAAACATAATATATTTATTAATAATATTACCTTACTTTAAGATTAACCTTTTAGCCTATGATATTCATTCGTATAGCGATTTGAAGTAACAAATCAAATTTCAAGCTTGTTCACTTACCTGAAAAAAAAAAAAAATAAATAATAATTAGAGCGTGAAAGAAAGTAATATAAAATAATAATAAAATAATAAAATAAAAAGTCCAGTCATGCACCATGACTTAATGAGCGAATTTTCAAAGAAATCTGCGTTTTATTGGCTTATGATAATATAGGAAAATTTTGGTTTAGAATTTGCTCGGGTGAAAAAAAAAATTGGTACACAGGGGTACGGGGTACAAAAGTCAAAATAGTATTTACCCTTCAAGATGCATGTCGTTGGAAAGCTCTTTAAGAGTACAGTAATTGTTGTTATTTACACTTTTATCATATTTTCACATAAAAGGGGGGTAAAATGGAAAAAACACGTTTTTTGACCCTATATGGTCAAAATTTGACCCCTAAATGGACTCCAATAATTCTGGCCAACGAACTCATCCTTTCTTTTGATATTATTGACATTTTAAAATTTGTTTGAAATTTTTAAGTGCATCCTAAGGGGAGATATCGTCTGGAGTGACACATATATACATATATACATACATATATACATACATATATACATACATATATACATACATATATACATACATATATACATACATATATACATACATACATAAAAAAAAGTGTTAAATTTTAGGAATCGATTCAGAATGGTCTAAAACGGATTTCCATGGAAAAAATTTTCAAAAATTCGCATTACAAAAATTTTGAAGCCATTGCAATAGCGTAATTTTCTTTGAAAATTCGCTAAAAAATATTATTATAGGCCAAGAGCGTTAGCTCAAAAAAGGTCATTAACGGGGAAAATTAAATGGCTTTATTTTGGTCGCCTGATCAACATATAAATTTTTCCCCCTCGAGAGAGGTCTGCTTTGGCTGCCATTTTGAAAAAAAAATGGACCGAAATTCGGTTTTTGGCCAATATCTTCGTTCTCATCGATGATACGACAAAAATGGATATTATAAAATTTGTAGGACTTTAAATTATCAACAAAAAAGGTTCAATGTCATTTACTCTAAAGTCAATAGTTTCGAAGCTATAGCTCTGAGAAGAGCGACATATTTCTGCACCCGCATGAAATGGGACCTTTTACTCCACGACTCGCTCGCGACACCGGTAAAATCGAGTTTGTGTATAGATTTAACACACGGGGTACATTATTTATTATCGAGTGTCAATGTATTTTTCGTCTGAAAATCGAAAAAATGTCGCACTTCGCAGAGCTATAGCTTCGAAACTATTGACTTTAGCGTGTAATAACATTTAACCTTTTTTGTTGACAATTTAAAGTCCTATAAATTTGATAATATCTATTTTTGTTGTATCATCGATGAGAACGAAGATATTGGCCAAAAACCGAATTTCGGTCCCTTTTTTTCAAAATGGCGGCCAAAGCAGACCTCCTTCGAGGGGGAAAAATTAATATGTTCATCAGGGGACCAAAATAAAGCCATAAACCAAAATTCAGCTTTATCGGAATTTTTTCTCGTTCAAAATCTCTGGCACTTGGCCTATATATTAAACGAATGAAAATTATTTTTATTTTTATATACCTAACTTTTGACTACTATAACCAACCAAGATCAAGAAGAAAGACTAAATTTACAAGAAAATAAATCTCCATTAAAAATTACAAGAATACGGATTGAGACATTTACGCATTATAATTAAGAATAATTAGACTAAGAATAATTAAGAAATAATTAGAGAATATCTAATTAGGAATAATTAGAGGAAACATTCGATAAGAGATAGTTAAGACTCGAAAAGTTACAAATAGTGGAAATTTTATGTTATCACCATTCAAAAATTGTTTTTCATGTTATTAGATTCAAAAAATTCTAAAATTATATAGTTTTTCTTCTTAATTGCCTTATTTACACGCCTGAGGCTGTGTTTATTGAATTTTCGAGTTTCTTTTACTTTTTAAAGCTACCAATCGCCATCTTGGTATTAAGGAATTATCTGAGATTTAATAGATAATTACGTTACAATACCAGAAGGTTTTCCATCTCTTCATATTACTCTAATGACTTCATCTTTCACTAAAAAACATATCGGTTCAAGGTTTAATATAGATAAAGATATTGTATTTATATCCCTACTATCTCATTTAATAGATTTATTTCTAAACATATATACAAAATTATCAAAAGGGACTTGTTTACTTTTTGTTTTCGATTTTTTAAAAATCATATTAATTTCCATTATTGTCAAGCAAACTTGATTTTTCTGGGGAAATAACTCATACCATTCGATTTGTATTTAAATTGACTACATTTTACAATATCTTCCCAATCTAACAGAAGGTAACTGAAGCTATGTGATCGTTCTGAACATCAAAAAATATTTTTTCTGTGGTAGGCTGTGAAATAGTAACTTTAGAGCCTAAAAGACATAGCTAAAATCCATTTTTTCATTACGTGGACTTAAAAAATCTTTTCATTACTCCTAGCTGTAAAGAAAAAATCTTTTACGTCCTAGGAACTAAAAGATTTTTTATGTCCGGCGGGTAGTTGTCAAAACTTCCGTTAGTACCGCTGCAGTCTTTGTAGAAATGCTTCTAGTACGATTAAAATCCGCTAGATGTCAATGCGTTTTATTTTTCTTTTCTTATAGTGTAACCTCTTTTTAAGGTTTCTTTTTTTAAGTCTTAAGTATGTACTAATATTTGTTATTATTATATATTGATTAGTGATTAATATTTAATGTTTTTTCATCGTCTGCTACCTCGGAAAAAATAGCATATGCTACGCGACTGTGAAGTGTTTTTTCTTTACCTTGGCAATATTTACTGTCTCGCTTCGCTCGACAGTAAATGTAATTGCCGCGGTAAAGAAAACACTCACTTCACAGCCTAGTAACATAATATACTATTAAGTCTCCGATTTCAAAAATTACAAAACAGAAATCTGTGTCTGTCAGTCGCTCAATTTGTTTCGCGAACCATCATTATCTTAAAAACTATACGTCCGATTTTAATTAAATTTGTATGGTAAGTCATAATTAGCCCATTGTTGGTCCCATATAAGTTTCAACCTTCTGCGCTCATTTGTTTCTCTTCAACATGCTCACAAACATACATTTATTTACACCTCAAAATTATTACACATTTATTTACCTTCAAAAGTACTTATTTGATTTTTATAAAATTTGGATGGTTTGTCGAAAGTAACCCTCAGAGTGCCCCTGATTAATTTGAAGCGTCTGCGCTCTTTACCTTTTGCTAAATTGATACTTTGATTCGTGTAAAAAAACAAAACAATTTTGACATTAAAATATAGGGAAACAATTATTAATAAATTATAACAAAATTGTAAAACCAAAAAAGAAAGTGATAGGATGCGAGGAAGCAATTTGCCACACTAATTGGCAAAAAGAATAGTATATTATGTTACTAGGCTGTGAAGTGAGTTTTTTCTTTACCGCGGCAATTACATTTACTGTCGAGTGAAGCGAGACAGTAAATATTGCCAAGGTAAAGAAAAAGCACTTCACAGTCGCGTAGCATATGCTATTTTTTCCGAGGTAGCAGACAATGAAAAAACATTAAATATTAATAAATAATCAATATAATAATAACAAATATTAGTACATACTTAATATTTAAAAAAAGAAACTTTAAAAAGAGGTTACACTATAAGAAAAGATAAATAAAACGCATTGACATCTAGCGGAATTAAATCGTACTAAGCATTTCTACAAAGACTGCAGCGCTACTAACGGAAGTTTTGACAACTACCCGGCGGACATAAAAAATCTTTTAGTTCCTAGGACGTAAAAGATTTTTTCTTTACAGCTAGGAGTAATGAAAAGATTTTTTAAGTCCACGTAATGAAAAAATGGATTTTAGCTATGTCTTTTAGGTTCTAAAGTTACTATTTCACAGCCTACCACGGAAAAAACTATTTTTTTTGGTTCACGGGTACCTTAATACATGTATACATCCATCAAAACCTATAAAAAGAAATTTCCACGCAATAAAAATACTTAGTCTAAGAATTTATGTGATGGTATAATAAAAATTTCTCTTCAGAATTATAACAAAGTAAGATTGGGATCAAAAATAAAATAAAAAATACGTGATATACAAACGAAGTTTAAGTCAAAAATAAAAATGTATTAAAATAATGGCGCACAAAGAGTGGGGGCTCTTACAATAAAAATATGTGACTAAGTTCACTTGGAGTTCTTCTCAAATTATCTTCATTTTTATTATCATATATTATACCATTTTTTAAATCTAGTTAAATTTAATTCGAATCTAATTAATTAATTATCTAGATTACCCCGTATCATGCGTCATTAAATTCAACATCACCAAAATATTCAGGTTTAATTTTAATTACGTTTATTTCTATCAATTATTATTACAGCCACTGCTATTTCTCTGCCAGCATTGCGTCTGTCTTTGATCTAAATAAAGATTCAAATGCGCGTAGCATCTAAAGAAAGATTCAATATTCCAACAATATCCACGGAAGACTGTCTAAATTTGACGTTTGAACAAGATGTTATAAAAGAGCACGAAAGATTTTACCCTTTGAAACAAGGTGCGTCTTTTATGAATTAATGTTTTTCCCAAAATTTTTAGTTCTAAAATCAAGATGCATCTTACATTCGAGAGCGACTTATATTCGATGCAATACGATAAATCGGAAAAAAAAATATTTAAAACAAAATGACATTTTCTTTCAAAATAAACTAATTTGTACGTCTCTGTACCTCATATATCGTTTGAATTTATAAATATTTTAATACAATAGTGAAATTTATAAATGAACCGTTTGTTCTGAGAGTGACAAACAAGGTTTATTTTTAAATGAATAGATCAGTGACTCATTCATATAAGAATTGGCAACGACATATAACCACCAATGTCATCCCATTTGATCACGTTAAACGATTTAAAACCGCTCGGAGCAGCTTCCATTGATACAAGACACCTATGTAATGTTGAGGGGTGAAAAGCTTTGGTCGAAAAAAGGTGAAAGATTAAAAAAATTGTCTAATACAACTTTAGATTGCATTAGATATTATTAGATTGGCACTTCTTTAGATTGTTATTACCCTTATAAAGAAAACAGAGGGGAGTAACAATCTAAAGAAGGTGCACGGAATGTTCTTCTTTAGATTGTTACTACCCTTATAAAGAAAACAGAGGGGAGTAACAATCTAAAGAAGGTGCACGGAATGTTCTTCTTTAGATTGTTACTACCCTTATAAAGAAAACAGAGGGGAGTAACAATCTAAAGAAGGTGCACGGAATGTTCTTCTTTAGACTGTTACTCCCGTTATAAAGAAAACAGAGGGGGAGTAACTATCTAAAGAAGGTGCAAGGAATGTTCTTCTTTAGACTGTTATACTCCCGTTATAAAGAAAACAGAGGGGAGTAACAATCTAAAGAAGGTGCACGGAATGTTCTTCTTTAGACTGTTACTCCCGTAATAAAGGATACAGAGGGGAGTAACAATCTAAAGAAGATGTACAGAATGATTTTCTTTGACTGTTACTCCCGTTATAAAGAAAACAGAGGGGAGTAACAATCTAAGGAAGATGTGAATGTTCTTCTTTAGACTGTCACTCCCGTTATAAAGAAAACAGAGGGGAGTAACAATCTAAAGAAGATGTACGGAATGTTCTTCTTTAGACTGTTACTCCCTTTATAAAGAAAACAGGGGGGAGTAACAATCTAAATAAGGTGTATGGAATGTTCTTCTTTAGACTGTTACTCCCCTTATAAAAACTAAAGTGTGATATTCCTTTGTCCCAAAGTACATTGGACTAAAGATCCCTTTGTCTTAATAGTATTTAGTAAAAGTCATTTATATTCTAAAAAGAACTTAGGGGAGTAACAATGTAAAGAAGTACTACTAAAAGTGACGTCATTCTACAAAGTCTGAATTTAACCAAAAGTGATAAGTCTTTAGTTGCTAACAAACATATCGTACGGTTTCCACAATATATAAAATACAGTAGAACCTCGCTTACACGACACTCAATAACACGACAGCCTCAATTACAAGTGCAATTTTCAAATCCCCTTGAGATTGCCATAACGCATAATGTTAAATTAACCTCTATAACGCGACTATTATTATCCAAACAACCTCTATAACACGGATTTTTTCCAATTCACAACGTAACTCAGAACCTCTATAATAAGTCGTTTTGAGAAGTCAACCTCTATAACCAGGGTTGGACTGGGAAGAAATTTTGGCCCGGGAGTTTCTCTATCAGACCGGCCCTCAAGCTTTGAGTTGGCCAAGGGACCGGCCCATTTTAGGTCTTAACAAGACCGGCCCACCGGGAAAACTCCCGAACTCCCTTATAGCCAGTCCGACCCTGTCTATAACGCGTCTCTATACTGGAACGGGTCGACCTTGAACAATTCTAGACTTGAAAACCCCACCCAATAACCTCGATAACTCGACTGATAGCCAAAATATCCTTGATAACACCACCCTCAACAAAAAGAGCACCTCGATAACAAGACTGTTTCACTAATCCCCTTGAGACACTTCTTATCGAGGTTCTACTGTATATCGCACGATTTCAACGATATATAAAACTAAAACATTCATAAATTGTTAAAATTAGACTTAAACTTAGACTTAAATTTACCGACTTTAAACGAAGCTACAGTCTTCGCACAACTAGAATCGACGCGTTGACAGCGCGGGAAAAACTAGCAAAAGGGGGGACGAGCCAATGAGAGCTTGAGATTTTCCCGGACAAAAGGTCGGGCCAACTAGGCAAAGATAAATGTCTCTAGTGGAGGGGAGAGGCCCTCTGGATAACAGTATAAGAAGGCTTCGTAGTGGCTTTATTTTTTCCCCCAGAGAGGTTGGTCAATCTGTGTGTCACTCAATTTCCCGCGCTGTCAACGCGTCGATTCTAGTTGTGCGAAGACTTTAAGCTTTCAGTTTCTCCCGTGTTCATGACTTCTTGGTCGACCTTTAGCAAATTGTTTGTTTATAAAAACACGCTTTGGAAATTTGCATAACAATTATGGTTATTGAGTGTTTACAAACAATAACGTTAATCAGTGAGTGTGTCAGGGTGGATGACCCTAAAATTTGGTACAATGTTTTTGTTTTGGTAAAGTGTCTGTATGCTAAGTTTCAGCTCAATTAGATAACTGAAAGAGGGATAATTTCCCCTCCAAAGATTATTAGGACAGAAAACAACCAAAAACAAGACAAAAAAATCAAATCTAATACATAATGGATTTAAAAATTTCAAGATAAAAAGAACGTTATATATACTACGTTTTTGAATTTTATGTTGAATCGTATGTAATGTTGATAATATAGTTCCGAATTTATTTATTCCACATAAATGACAACCATCTAGAGAACTGATCTTAAACCTATAAAAGGACAAATCTAAACCGTGCCATCAATATATTTGAAATAATATAATCGTTAAATAATATAATCGATATATTATTTCCTTTTTTGCTGTCATTCAATGTTTATCTTTATTTATAAAAATCACAAATTTGAAACCCGTCAAAATGAAGATTGCGTAAATAGGGGACATGGCAAAACAAATAAAATAACTTGCGGATTTTCTCCGAACTAACTTTCCATACAGCAAAATTTGCTAAAAACCAATTAAATTCTGCTGAAAGATGGCTAAAAGTATTAAAATAATGCATTGTCATCGTGTTCTGAGCTATTCTAAAATTTTCAAATGTCTAGCTACTCGGAAAGTTAGTTAAAAATCGATTGCAAGATTTGTACTGGACAAACAAAAAAACAAACAAGAAAGCAAGCTAATAAAATCGTAGTAAAAATGTAATATATTTAAATAATTTAATTAAACTCACCTAAATTACATCCAATTTGATTTGTATATTCATCATTTTCCCGGCAAAAAGCACACTTAAATGATTCTGGGTTCTTTTCGAAATTAGACGACGGAACTCTATGACAGTCAAGATGTAGACATTTCTTACAGACAAGACAGGTTAGCGAGTTATCACTAGGTGTTATCACTAAGTTACATGATATGCAGCTTCCTAACTCATTATACCGATCTTTTAAACTCATTTTGCTCATAAAAAAAATCAAATAAATAGATAATAATATATTAGATAAGCATGTGAGTTCATATAAATAAATTTTAATATAAAAATATATTTGTAAAAAATAAAATGATAATTTAATATTAATAAATTGTAATTTATAAAAAGTAAAAAAAAAAGTTTCTGTTTTAAAATATATAATATAAAATATTAAATTATTAAAAAAAAAAAAAAAAAAAAATATTGTCTAAATAAAAGTTTTCTTTTATATAATATAATTATTAATGTTAAAAAACAATTTATAATTTTATAATTACAAAAATTATTTGTAAATTAAAATGTGTGCAAAATTTATTAGGCAATTTTTTTCTTAAGCATTTAGTTTCAACACATATGTTGGATGAAAGGATATAATTTTATTTTAAATATATTGTACTAAGGAAGTTTTAATTTAATTGGAAACAGCTTTAAGATTCAAATAATTAAAAGTATGATAATTATTGAGGAAAATACGTTAAAATGCCTCTAACCACCTCTAACCACCTCTGACCACCTCTAACCACCTCTAACCACCTCTAACCACCTCTAACCAACTCTAACCACCTCTAACCACCTCTAACCACCTCTAACCACCTCTAACCAACTCTAACCACCTCTAACCACCTCTAACCACCTCTAACCACCTCTAACCCCCTCTAACCACCTCTAACCACCTCTAATCAAAATTGGAAATTTTATTGATAAATTTGATGAAAAGATATGTAAGAACAAAGATTAAAGAAGATTTGATTTTTTTTTTTTTTTTTTTAAATATTCTTTTAAATTAAAATTATGTTGGAATGTTCTAATTTTTATTATTTTTTACTTTTGAAACTTTTCTTTTTGGTCTGTTATCAATTTAAAGTAATAGATAACATATTAAATATAGAATAAAACATCTTATTATTTTTGGTAAAAAACTATTATGAGTACATTACTATATAAGTACATGAGTGTAATTTAATAGTTATTATTAATTATGTTTAATTAAAAAAAAAAAAAATAGATATAGGCATTGTTATATTATACATAAATTGTGTTTTAAAGTTAATATTTATAATATTTTAAAGTTAAATTAATAAATGGGAGTTTTAAAATAATATATATATATTATATTTTTATTATTAACTTTTGTTTACCTTCTAATTTGTTTCATTGGAAAAAAAATTGTTTAAAAAATATATTAATATATTTATATTATTCTTAAATCAAAAAGTGATTTCATAAATTTTGTTTACTGATTTAATTTAAGTCGTAAATTATTGTTTCATCACATGATATAATTTTTCTTCTGGAACAATCTAATTATATTTTATTTAAAATAAATATATTTTAAATGAATAATAAGAATAATTTGTCAATAATTATAATATTATAATATATAAAAATCCGTGAAAATATAAAAGAAATTGTTAATAAAATATTTTCATTATATTAATTTTAAACTCAAAATTGAAATAAAAATAAATAAACAACAGTTATATATTTATACAATATATGAATAAACATTTATTAAATACAAATATAAATAATTTGAGATAAGAGTTGTTAATAATAATAATATATTAATACAATAAATAATTTAAAAAAAAAAAACAAATTAAATTAATAAAAGTAGCAACTTGATACATAAATATATTGCATCGTTTTTTAATAAATATAAAACAATTTTTTAAACCATTTTTGTTATAGTAGCAGTTATTTATTTAACACATTTTATTTAGTTAGTAACATAATAATGACTTTTTTATAATAATTTTTTAATTGTAGTTTTTTAAATTAATTGATTTTAATTATTAAACTTATATTTGTGAGTACGTTATATTGGTAATAAAAAGTTGCGTACGATGTCGATATGAGTAAGATCGCGGCACGACTAACAAGCGACAAGGTAATGCATCTATGCTAGGCTAAGTACGGACTGGGAAGTATTCGCGGGGGGTCGAACCTCAACTCTCTAACAGCTGATGACTTATGACAGCGGTAATGTCGCTTTCATGACCTTCTTTCAAAATAAGCTAAACCATTTAGTATTTTATGTATCATATATATGTGGTACTTTAGAAAATAATAAATATAATATAAATAAAAAAATACTTAAAGATTATGCTACTTGTACTTGACAATATTGAATTTAAAAACATATTTATTTTATAGAGACATCCTTCCGGTTATTTTTCTTGATTTTTTTTTTTATGCATGATTATCTCCTTTTAAAGAATTTTCATGGACATCATGTATATTAATAATCTCGTATAGTGTAACACGATAATTTAAGCTTATATTAAACATGTATATTAATGTAACGATCGACGTAGATTAATAGTTATTACAATAAATAATTTTAATTTAACATTTTAATGTTCTACCTTTTAATTTAGGTTATAAAAAAGATTATCCTTTATGTTCAAATTAATCTGAGGCTATCTAAGGTTTACTTTCGATAAACAATCCAAATTTCATAAAAATAAGATAAGTACTTTTTAAGATAAAGGTGTAAATAAATGTATGTTTGTGCGCATGTAGAAGAGAAACAAATGAGCGCAGAAGGTTGAAACTTATATGGGACCAACAATGAGCTAATTTTGAACTACCACCAAAATATCATTAATATCGTAGTTATTAAGATATGCTGGTTCACAAAAATTGAGTGACAGACTGACAAAATTATGTTCAAACTATAACCAAATGTGAATTAATAATATTATTTATTACATTATACCCTATAATGCTTCAAAGCATTGTTAATAGACTGCCAATTGGTGTGGCACATAGCTTCCTCGCATTCTGTCACGTACTTCATTGATTCTATGATTTTACAAGCCATTATTGTCTAATTTGTTTTATCGTTTTCCCCGTTTTTTTAATGTGTCAAAACTGTTTTGATTTTTTACTTGAATTAAAGTATCAATTAAGCAAAAGTTGAAGAGTGCAGACGATTTAATACTTTTGAAGCTATAGGTGTAAATAAATGTATGTTTGTGCGCATGTGGAAAAGAAACAAATGAGCCCAGAAGGATGAAGAAACGTATATGGGACGAACATAGGACTACTCATGACCTACCACCCAAATTTCATTAACCCTAGAACGCTAACCATATTTTTTAACCTCTAATGACTAACCTTGAGTCATATTGACTCCCTAATCTATTATACCCAGTTTTATTAAAATATAAAGGCCTAATATGTACAATATTTTTTTAATACGTTTTAGTGCTAGTTAATGGGACACTTGGGTGCTTTAAAAAACAATTATTTCCATTAAATTCCGGTTCCGGACTACTATTACATATCTGGTATTTTTATCTACCGGAGTGGTTTTATTTACTTTTTTTATGTAGCTTTTTTTTCCTTTCCTTTGGTTTTTCTATTTCGTAAATTGTTTCAATTAATTTATCATTTTCCTCATCATCGATGATGGGATCAAAAAAGGCATTTTCTATTTTCAAATCAGGGTCCAAATCACAACCGTCACCATTATTGTCGAATACGCTCTTTTTCATAATCGGTATCTGAATCGGTCATTTCCTTCATCAAGCGATAAATGTCGTTTGGATAATTGTATTTTTTCTCCATTATTTGACTGTATTCATATTCTATTAACTTTATATAATTTAGACATATAAAGACAAAAAAAAATATAACAATTTATACTTATAAATGAATAAATTACAATTATATTACGTTTAATTTGAAATAATTATTGAATTGAAACTTATATAATAACTAATTTAAAAGATTTGAAATGGCCAAATAAACAATAACACGACATACTATTCTAAAAAATACTATTCTGCGTCAAAATGACCTACAAAAAATTTTCGTGTAAGACTAAACAGGAGTCAAAATGACTCCGTGACTGCAGAAAAACAAACTATATGTCCTCTTTAGAATCTGAATGTGGAACTGATAGAAGTGTAGAAGGGTCATTCAAGGGTGGGAGATAGCATACCTGAGATGTGGGAGTTCAGTGTTTTACAGACACCGTGCATTCGTGGTTAAAAAAAAATGGGAGTCATTTTGACTCCAGGTTAGCTTTCTAGGGTTAAAATTGGACGTTTAGTTTTTAAGATAATATGTTGGTTCGCAAAAATCGAACGACAGACAGACACGGAACCAAAAATGTTCCCTGATGTCTGAACAAGATTTCTGTCTTAGAATTTTTGAAATCGGAGACCTAAAAATGTTTCGTTCTTTGGAACGATCGCACATAGTTTCCGTTACCTTCGGTTAACTCGGAAGCAAAATCATAATTATACCTAAATCCTTATATTTCATATCAGAAAGCGGTCACACCAGGAAGCTATGTGCTACATAGCTTATTCGCGTCCTATTGATAAAGTTGTAAATAGAAGCAAGTTTTAGGAAACAATAGGTACTGATTTCATTAAAATCCGGACGAGTTTTTATTTTTAATATAAGGTGTTTCGACAAAATGTCGATGGACAGACAGATATGAGATCAAAAATTTTCCTGGACGTCGGAAACGGATTTCTGTCCAGGAGTTTTTAGATTCAAGAATTTTCCTTGACGTCGAAAACGGATTTCTGTCCAGAAGTTTTTAACTTCAAAAATATTCCTTGACGTCGGAAACGGATTTCTGTCCAGGAATATTTGGATTCAAACATTTTCCCTGACGTCTGAAACGGATTTCCTTCCAGGAATTTTTGGATTCGGAGACCTAAAAATACTTTCTCTTAGAAAGATCTCAATGCTTTCGTTTCCTACGGCTTAGAAAAAAGGGAACATACTTATCCTCATTGAAATAAGAAAGATTTCAAATGCAGTTTATTTAAATCAGCTGACTGGGAATCACTGAGATATAATTAGCCTATTAAAAAAAAAGTTTCGTAAATTACAGTTCTGAGCATTGCAGCATTACTTAAAACTGTAATACCCACTTTGTCCAATTAAGTCCAGCGGACTTAAGAAGATTAAATAGTATATATTAAATTCAAGCTGGACCTGATAAACTAGTTCAAAACTAAATGCATAATTTGAACTATTGCAAAAGCTCACCGGATTGAAATAATTAGATATATATATATATATATATATATATATATATATATATATATATATATATATATATATATATATATATATATATATATATATATATACATATGTGTGTGTATATATATATATTTATATATGTATATATATATTTATATATGTATATATATATTTATATATGTATATATACATTTATATATGTATATATATATATATTTATATATATATATATATATATAAAAATTACAAATGGAGGAAAATAAAAATTACAATTCGCCGTCACAAACAGCAATGTAACTTGTGCTATAACATAATTTAAAATCATTATATTTCAAGGTAAATTGTAAAAAAAATAATTCTGCGGTTTATTTTCTAGACAAAGATCTAAATTATTGATAGAAGAAAGCACGAGTTAATTTGTTTTTATTCATTCTTTCAAATTATAGTGTTCAATTTCCACTAATTATGTTTTCCCATTTCGACAGAAGATGAAATGAAGATAAACTGCAAAAAAGATTTATTAGATAGAACAGGCAATTGTTTGCTAGCTCTATTTTATGTTGTCAGATGTTTCGTTTGTCTTTAGTTATTTATGATAAGAGGATTTGTGAAACTATAGATTATCAGTAAACTGAAGCGATAGATTAACGCAAAAATCTCATTTATATAATAGAATAGTTTTTTCCGACGGTGACGACGCACCTGGAAATGATGTTTTATTGCTAAGCTAAGGCAACCAAATTTATTCCAATAAAAATTGCTAGCATAAGAGTCTGCAAGACAGTGAGACTTTTCATGTAACGCTTTTTGGTGTCGTTTTTTGGTAACGCTTTTCAAGTTTATGTGCCTAAGTAAAGACATGAAAATGTCAAAACATTTGAGCGTGCAGATTTTTTCATTTGTATATTAGGATTTGAATCGAACATATGTTGTGCACGAAGAAAGAAAGTACTTTTCTTCTTCTCCAGTTTATTAAGAAGTAATATTTTAGCGTCTTCACCTATATTTTTATAATAAATGCAATAACAAATAGTATAACAAAAAAAAAGATATAGCCCCCAAAATGGCGAGCCCGCGGGGGCAAGGCTAAATGCTCTCTCTACAACCCTCTAGACTAGTCTATAGTCTATACTATGCGACTACGAACTACCTCCTGGAACTATCTATTCCCTGGTAGCAGTGGAACTCTTTTCGACTTTCTTCGGCCCTACGAAGTGCGCTAGGGGAAGGCCCTACAGCTGGAGATTGGATTGCACACCTCCTATATCTTTCTAACTCCCTGTTACACACAAAAAAACGTTTTTGGCTTAGATTTTTAGTAACGCTTTTTGATTTTATGTAGCAAAGCCAAGACATGAAAATGTCAAAATAAATGTTTGTTTTGATTTGTTGGTCTTCAAATAGACAATAACTTTTCTAAATAGATAACAAAATTAATTTACTTAATTTTTTTTTATAAATTTAAAAATAAGCCCGTTACCACGGGCCTAAGGCCTCATAACATATTGACACTAACAGAAAAAATTGATCATTATTGAGATATACATGTCATAATTAGAAAAGGTCGGTCCTTTTGGAGATCTAGTCACTAAGACTGCTCCATTATATTTCATTTTTATTAATATCTCGGAAACTAGATTACTACAAGCGCTATCATTAGATTTGTATTTAAATGGAATACATTTTAGAAATATATCCTATCATCACGAAAATGATCAATATTCCTAATGTAAGTTATATATTATAGTTGTAATATTCAAATAAAAATTATTGTTAAAAAATAATCCTTTAGGATATCCTAAATTATATTGCTTCCGAGCTTAACGAAGATAACAGAAGTATTGTAAACTTTTTGAAGAATGAACATTTATTATGTCTTCGAAAAAATTGTTTTCGTGCCTTTTTGTCGGTCTGTCAGTTTGTCCATCATTTTTACTAGAGGTCGACCAAGAAGTCATGGAAATGTGAGGAGTGCGCTAGTGTCGTCATATACAGTCAGTTTTTGATATAATAGACCACGGTCAAAAAACACAGTGTTGTTCTTTTGTTATTAATAATTTAATTTTTGATAACTTCTATATTTTTTTAATATTTTATGCAACAGGCAACACTGTGCCTGATAAGAAATCACTTTTAATGTACGATAATATCTTTATATTATTATTTATAATAATATTCTTTCAATTTAAATCGATTTTCTACTTTCATAATCTATTATTTCTTCCTCTTTATTTCTGAGTTATTTGGATTTAGGACAGGTGTGACTATAATTCGTACTGTATAAAAACAAACAAAACAGGAAACCTAACAGATTGGAAACCTTGTTGTTGTTGTTATTCGTGAGATTTGACGTAACTGCGCATGTCATACAAACAAGAAATGGGTATTGTCTTAGCACCCGACTGTACTGACTTCGGCACTACTCGGAAGTTCCGATTTTAAACGAAGTTAAGCTTTCCGTTTCTCCCGTGTTCATGACTTCTTGGTCGACCTCTAACATATCTTAAAAACTACTTGTCCAATTTTAATGAAATTGGGGATGTAGATCAGAATTTGGCCATTGTTGTTGTCTTATAAGTTTCAACCGTTTGTGCCCATTGGTATCTATTCCACACTTAGGTACACAGTTTTTATTTGTTTTTCTTTATTAATCTCTGTATCTTAAAAAATACTCTTCAGATTTATAAGAAATTTGTCATATTTGTTGAAAGTAGTCCGCAGTTAATAATTTGAATCTCCTTCGCACATTTAACATTGCTGTATTGATAGATTAATTGGTATAAAAAATCAAAACTATTTTTAAAGATTTAATAAAAACAAAAGTTTTGACTTTAAATATACGAGTACATATAGTATAGTCATATCATATTTTTTAATTATTTCAGTAGTCATCATGTTGACGAGGAATAATTACAGGTTGAATTAAGGTTAATTAAGTTACGTTAATATGATTGAAGATGCGGAAGACATTTTGCATGATGAATAATAATTGCAGATTGAATTATTCCAATGAATGATTATAATGTGATTGAATATGGAAGACATTTTGCATGATGAATAATAATTACAGATTGAATTATTCCAATGCATGATTATAATATGATTGAATATGGAAGACATTTTGCATGCTGAATAATAATTGCAGATTGAATTATTCCAATGAATGATTATAATATGATTGAATATGGAAGACATTTTGCATGATGAATAATAATTGCAGATTGAATTATTCCAATGAATGATTATAATATGATTGAATATGGAAGACATTTTGCATGATGAATAATAATTGCAGATTGAATTATTCCAATGAATGATTATAATATGATTGAATATGGAAGACATTTTGCATGATGAATAATAATTGCAGATTGAATTATTCCAATGAATGATTATAATATGATTGAATATGGAAGACATTTTGCATGATGAATAATAATTGCAGATTGAATTATTCCAATGAAATTTAAATAACTAAATGAACTAAATAAAATTATAATTATTATTAAAACGGGAGATAGACTGAAAAAAGTAGACTCCAGCACCGGGACTCGAATCACAGGCCTCTATATTTCAAGTATAATGCTCTTGCCAACTAAGCTACACTGAAGAATAATTTCCTCTGTCAATAACGATACTTTATAAGCGACAATTCTCGGTCTAGTTCTATTGTAAATGTCGACTCCTAGACTTATGGAAAATTGAAAGCTTAATTCGGGACTAGGTATCGTTACTGACAGAGGAAATTATTCTTCAGTGTAGCTAGTTGACAAGAGCACTATACTGGAAATATAGAGGCCCGTGGTTCGAGTCCCGGCGCTGGAGTCTATTTTTCTCATTCTATCTCCCGTTGTTAATAATAATTATAATTTGATTTAAATTAAAATTTAAACTTTCCGTAGTATGAATATTACCAAAAACTTAATAATGAATATTTTAACTAACTAAATACGAGTAATTTAAATAACT
Organism: Gerris lacustris; assembly: GCA_951217055.1. Taxonomy (NCBI): domain Eukaryota; kingdom Metazoa; phylum Arthropoda; class Insecta; order Hemiptera; family Gerridae; genus Gerris; species Gerris lacustris. Next base: position 107,231,740 of record OX578277.1, on the reverse strand, counting down.
ATGATAGTTTTATGATCTACTAGCCGGATCGGTGCGCTTCGAGCACCTTATACGTCTAGAAGTTGGCGCTGTGTGTAAACAATAGTTAAAAAAATATAATTAATACATCTTTATTGTTACATAATTTCGTATTTTAGTAAAAGTAGGTTATACTATTTTTTTTATGCATTTTTAATTATTCTATTTTATTCTACATCCAATTTTCAATTTTAGTCATAATAAGTCTATGTAACAAATTTAAGATCTTTAAATCCTCTGGAAGCTAAGATAATAGTATCTGATTAAATCCAAGATGGCAGCCATATGTAGAAGTGAAAGTACCTTTAATTTTCTTTTTTAGCTACCATAGGTCTATGTACCAAATTTCAGATTCTTAGGTCGACTGGAAGCTGAGATAATAGAGAGTTATTAAATCCAAAATGGTGGTTTTAATTCAATATGGCAACCATATGTTGAAGTGAAAGTACCTTTAATTTTCTTCTTTAGCTACCACAAGTCTATGTACCAAATTTTAGATCTCTAGGTCCACTGGAAGCTGAGATAATAGAATGTGAATAAATCCAAGATGGCGGCTATAATTCAATATGGCGGACATATATCGCAATCAAAATGGCCGCACTTTTCTATTCATGGTACACTCTATCTATGTACCAAATTTCAAATCTCTATGTCAATGGGAAGTAGGAGAATTTTTTATCAGTCATTCACAGTCACTCTTAGTTTTATATATATAGATTGTATGATTGAAGATTGAAGAAATTTTGCAATTTTGAGGAATGATTGCAGTTTGAATGATTCCAATGAATGACAGTTTGATTGCAGATAGAAGAGGTTTTGAATGGTAGTTATAGAAAGTCGACCATTACAATGGATTTGAAATCTTGTGTTGTTATCATTATACAATAGAATCAGTGTGTTGACCTGTAACGAGACGGTTCTATACACTTCTCCATCTCAACACTGTCATCATATTGTACGACCTCCTTTCCAATCTGATAACGGGACAGATTCATCTGATAAATGACAGGATTTCTCCTTATCATTTTATTTAATAATCTTTAGTGTAAAAAATCTATCCCATACAACTCATGTACTAAATTGTCTGTAAAAAATGTTTCGAATGATCTCCAGAACTAAATCAATCAATCGATCAGTAGATGCATCGGTCATGTTGCTTCATAGTCCACCGCGAAATTTGAGGAAAATACTACGTGGAAAATACGCGGACAACCACCTTCTGTTTGACCAGTAATGTGCTATATTACAGACCACAGAGTCCATCGCAGAAAATTATCTGTCCACCAAGGACTGGACCTGACCACAGTGCACTGGATCGGTCCACAGTGCACTGGATCTGTCCACCGCGGATAGCCACATTTCTGTTTGAGCAGTTTAATGCAATTACTACGTTTCCATGATATTTAAATACGGATTGAATATGGGTTGAATACAGTTTTTGGATCCAAAGTATCCATGGAAACCTTTATTCGATACGGATTGAATACCATTCCGATCCCGATACGATACACTAAATTCTGGGATCGTATCTGCATCGAGTTGCATGGAAACTCCTGAACTCGATCCTGACATGCGCAGAGCGTGGGTGTGAGCGCACCTAGCGTATTTCTGTAGAATCTGTAGTCAAATCTGTCAAAATACGTAATAACAAACATGATTATAGAAGTAATAAAGGTGAAGGTTACAAAATTATTTATAACCTTCCAAAAATAACCAAGAAAATGTTTGTTTCTTTTATTTTGTATTGAATACAGATTCAATACTACTACTCTTGGAAACACCTCGCTTGTTCACTCCCAAATCAGGATTCAATCCGTATTTAAAAACATAGAAACGTAGTAAATATTACAGTGCACAGAGTACGCGGCGGACAAAAGACTTGTTCGTCGCGGGCAGTCCGCATCCTATTTAACCGGACCTTAAAGGTCAACAAAGAAATGATGACTGTAACCTTAACCTTAGCCCTTAGCTTCGTTTAAAATCGGAACTCCCGAGTATTGCGGAAGTCGGTTTAGTCTTGTCCTAATATTTTCTATTTTCTAAGTGGCATTTGGATTTGAACATAATATATCCCGACCTATTGTAGATAGAGCTTTGCAAATTATACCATAACATTTAAAGCAAAAAATAACCTAGTGCAAAAAGACACACTAGTGAAGCTAATAATGCTAATAATACCAGAAACATTTGAAGCACAAAAAAATACGTGTGATGTTGCGGGATACCCGGTAGGAACCGAGTTCCTTACGCTTTTCATTAAATATAAATTATAAAATCACACTGCTAAGTATACGATGCTAACTACTTACACATGGCTGAGTTAGAAAAGAAACAAAATTAAAAGTAATTAACTATTTGTACTTAGCAGAATTAAGGCAAAATTAATAGAAAAACATTTTTTGTGCCTTTGAAGCAGGTGCCCTTGCAATATATATGTATTGAATATTGAGAAAAAAGTTAATTATGATGATTTGATAGTTAAAGAGGATGGTTGAAGTAGAGTCAGGGAGCAGGACTGTTCCCTAACTCCCCCACCCTTCGGCCTACTCAATTCAAAATATTATAAAATGACTATGTTTAGTTTCTTCAAGAATCTACTGAATATATACAACAATTATTGAATTGGTAATAGAATTTGATTAATATTTAAATCAATATATTTAATTTTTTACTAGGTGTCCTGAAAATATACCTGAAAATAATCATTTCTACTTGAATATACTCATTATTTTCAAGACTGTATATGTAATTAGTACTAGAATATATCAGATATTTACTACAGGTTTTGTATGTACTAAAATAAACTTAAAATGAAAGATTGTGTGTTTACTAGAAAGTGCTAAATAATAAAGAAGATGAGCACAATTTATTCTAGGACGTGTTGTATGTTTAATACATTATGTTAAAATTGTAAAAGGATATATTTAACACATACTGGCACGTTTGAAGCACATCCTATGAATTATGAACATTTTTTACTGGATTACGTAGTATTATTCAATGTTTTCTCTTACTTAGAAAAAATTATTTTTTATTTTGATCCTTGCTAAGTATATAAGGACTTAGCACTTAATGTGAAAGCGTTATTACGATATCTTTATGTCTACAAACGCTCAAGGTAAGAATAAGGAAGACAAACCGTCGTGTTACCAGTAAATACACCCATATTTACTGTAGTAAAAAAAATTAAGAAACCGGTATATTTCCATTAAAGTATTAACATTGTTTTTTCGGTTTTTCCTACAGTTGACCGATAAAGCTGTTGTTATCGCACTCAAAATAGTACGCAAAACAGCAGATTCCTGCACTTACTACTTTACCGCACTCGTTTTACTTTACCGCACTCCAGTGTTCCAACTTACGAACATAAAGAACTAAAGTCTAAACAAAGATTAAATAATCCAAATTATAATAATAATAACAATGACAACTAATGATTATTTTTTAACTAACTACATAATTTAAACACTACATATCAAATATAAAAATGTTAAAATATAAAAAAGTAAAGATAGACAATCTAAAAAAAAAGAATCAAATGTGCTAAGTAAGTGTTATATGAAAAATAATAACAGCGCTTGGTCAGGTTTGCTGAATAAGGCAAAAAAGGCAACACTGGCTATAATCAGAACAGCTGGTTTAGTTGATATTGTAACACCTTTTAAAGGTTTTAAGCAAAATGTTTCTCTTCTTTTTTGTACATAAATTATAATATAGAGGCCCGTGGTTCAAATCCCGGCGCTGGAGTGTATTTTTCTCTGTCTGTTTCTCGTAGTTAATAATGATTATAATTTGATTTAAATTAAAATTTAATCTTTCCGTAGTATGAATACTACCAAAATCGTAAAATATGAATAAATTTTAATACAATTATTTTATTACAATTTTTTTTTACAAGTTGATGAACACTTTATTATTTTATATTTTATTTACAGATCAAAAACTAACACTATGAAAAATTTAATGTGCAATTTAATTTAAGTGTCTTTGCTGCACTCGAGAAACCTTTCCGCCCTCGCCTGCGGCTCGTGCCGCATTTATGTCTCGAGTGCAGCAAAGTTTGCGCACTAGTTGCACAAATAACTATTACAAACGGATATTATTAATATGTAGTATATTGATATAGTATATTATTAATAAATAGTTTATTAGGTTATTTTTTATGTAATAAAATATCATTAGTTACAAGAATTCCCTTGTAAAACAATACATTAATAAATCATTAGTGATATAATTTTATTTTACATGTCTTTAAATACAATCTATTTGTGTGATCTCCAAATAATGAACTTTAAATTATATTCATCAAAAGACAGTTTTGGCCAACAAACATGTAAACATGTTTAAATATAAATATATATCTACAAAAAAGTGTCAATATATGGTTGGTTAAATTCGCCTGTGGGACATACAGCTTGGCAATAGGCATTTGAAAATAAACAGGTCAAGTGTGTGCTCGTCAGCACACAGCGAGGGTCCGTAGGCAACCCTGTATAGTTTAAGTAGTACCTTTATCAATAACAAAAAAATCGAAATTTCGTCGAAGAATGTTCAGGAATTTTTGCACTTAACATAAGCGAGATAGAAGGGGGGGACACTTTTTACACCCACTTCCAACTCTCCTACGCTCGTCCTGGCAAAGCATATAACGAAAAATTATATATTTTGTAATCAGCTCAACGTACCCTTTCATATTATACCCCACACGGTTTCCAAAAAAAATATATATGTTTTATGCATTAAGTTTTTTACCCTATTTTTTTTAAGTCGCTATATTTTTAAAATGTGTGGGTAGGTACTATACACATATATGCCAAATATCAAAGTGATAGCCGTGGTGTAGCCGAGAGAGCAGGCGACAGACGGACGGACGGACAGACACAAGCAGGAAAAGATAAGGGTCCTTGGTTTTGCCTACGGACCCTAAAAACAAACCGGTGGAGAGCGGCCTTGTCCCGCCCTTTTTGGTGGACAATGCAATTTTCATGATCTTGAGTACTAAATTAGTAAGTAGACCAACAATCAATTTGATGGTAGTCTGTCACGTAATATGTGACCTCATTGATTTGGAGTAATTTTTAACTAACTGTCCACCATAAAGGTCGGGGCATGGCCGCTCTCCACCGGTTTGTCAATTTCAAATGTCTATTGCCTAGCTATGTCCCGCAGGCAAACTTAGCCGACCACATATTCTTACAAGTACCATAACATTTACTCATAAACAAAATTCTAGCTTGAGGTTATCAGACTCTTAGTTTAGTAATAGGTCTTTAGTTTAGTAATACTGATAATAATCAGTGACTCTGATCTATGCTTTTAGTTTAATAATACTGATAAGAACCAGTGACTCTGATCTATGTTTTTAGTTTAATAATACTGATAAAAATCGATTAATCAGTGACTCTGATCTATGTTTTTAGTGTAATAATGCTGATAAGAATCAGTGACTCTGATTTAGATCTATGATTTAGTTTAATAATACTGATAATAATCAGTGACTCTAAGCTGTCCTTAGTATTTCTTAGTTTATAATATGTCTTTAGATTAGTAATACTGATAATAATTAGCTACTTTGATCTATTTTTTTAGTTTAATAATACTGATGATAATAATAAGCGACTCTAATCTATGTCTTTAGATTAGTTATACTGATAATAATCAGTGACTCTGATTTGTCTTTAGTTTAGTAATACTGATAATAATCAGTGTATTTTTTTAGATTAGGTAATGGCAATATTGATACTAATCAGTGACTCTGATCTATGTATTTAGATTAGGTAATACTGAGACTAATCAGTGACTCAGATCTATGTATTTAGATCAGCAATACTGATTAATATCTGTGACTCTGATTTATGTCTTTAGTTTAAAAAAAAAAGATTTATAAATCATTCTACTGATCTATATCTCCAGTCTTGTGATGATTAAGTCTTATAATTTGCTGATAATGACCAGTTAATGAGGTTAAAACATTAGCTATATTTTTTACTTTTTCTTATAAAAATAAATATTGTGATAACGCGAATATTCCATTTTGAGATTTTGATATATTTACACGTTTTAATGTCCCCTGAGTCCATAAAAAAGGTTAATAAAAAATTTCTGTCTGTCGTCTAAATCAATTATAGCTCCGAATTTGGTGGCGTTATCCCCAAAAAAACTCTGCAAAAACTGAAAAAACAAACATTATTTTTCGAAAATGATTTTGATAAATTAAAAAGTCTTAAATTTTGTCCATTTTAATAAGAATCTAACGATATAAGCCGTCTTCTCGAGAAAATGATCTATTTAGTTTCAGAGATATTGATGGAAATAGATCTGATTTTTTTTTTAAATCGAAAACAAAAAAGGGAACATGAAAAACCAGCTGTTAATAGTACATTACGCGTCGAGTGCGGAGAGTAGCATTTTGCATGCGAGTGTGGAGTTTGCACCCGAGCGATAGCGAGGGTAGTAAAACCAAACGAGCAACGTAAAATGCCGTTTTCGCACGAGTTGCGCACCGTACTTTATCTACGATTGTTAGATTTAAATAATAAATACTGAAAAAAATAAACTTGCTGTATGTAAGTTCGTATATCTTCTCTTGATAAAGAAGGGACCACTCAGCTATTAAAGGGGAACTCAATTAAAAAAGATTTATGTTTTTGGAAACTATTATTATTCTTCTATTAAAGAAATACATAATTTATAGATTTCCCCTTATAAATGAGTTCATATTGCTTTTATCGAAAAAGGCAATACCACAACTTTTAATGCACTCAACGAGACCTTCAAATCGATTACTCGTTAATTAGCATTAGACAGAGTTGACTGTTTATAAATGGCGAGGGGGGGGGGGGATTTTGAAAAACAATTTTCGAAATTTTTGTGTGAAAAATAAATTTGGAATAATAACTTTAAAAATTAGTCACAATTATTTTTTCTTGAATAGTGTAAAATTTCTCCTGTTTCCTTCAGTACAATTTTTTAGAAAATTGTTCTTTTTGGGTACAGGGTACATTTTGAAAATAACGTAATACTATAAATCTTCAGGATTAAACAGGAGATTTTATGAAGAGTGACTATTCTTCGAAAGATAATTATTGCTTCCGAGTTTACCGAAGGTAACGGAAGCTATGTGATCGTTCTGAAGAACGAAACTATTTTATGTCTCCGATTTCAAAAAAGACAGAGATCCGTTTCAGACATCAGGGAACATTTTTTCCGTGTCTGCCCATCGATCTGTCTGTCTGTCGTTCAATTTTAGCGAAACAGCCTATCTTCAAAATAAACAAGTCAAGTGTGTGCTAGTCAGCACACAGCGAGGGTCCGTAGGCCACACTGTATAGTGTTTAACTGTAAAGTGTATAAACATTGCTTTTTTAAAATGCTAAAAAGCTTACTTTGAACTATCCTAAGGGTCTGATATTCTCAAAACAAACTCTAATAAAGTATTTTTTTGCCATTGAACCGGACTATAACCGCATATAAATACATCGAAAAGACCATAATTATAAAAAAACATATTTTGTTAATAAAAAATAAAATTATATTTTTTTTCTCGAAATTTCCAAAAATTGGTATCTTTACTTTTGGTCGAAGAATGTTCAGGAAATTTTCCAGATTTTATAAGCGAGATAGAGGGGGGGGGACACGTTTCACACCCACTTCAAACTTGCCTACGCTCGCCCTATCAAAGTTATAACCAAAGAGTTATATATTTTTGTAATCTTCTCGACGTATCCCTTCATATGATACTCCTCACAATGTCGAAAGAAAAATTAAAAAATTTTATTCCTTAAGTTTTTTTACCCTAATTTTTTGCGAAAAATATTTTTTTTAGTCGGTATATTTTTAAAATATGTGGGTAGGTACAAGACACATACATGCCAAATTTCAAAGTGATCGGACGAAAGGTGTAGCCGTGAGAGCAGGCGACCGGACGGACAGACAGACACACGCAGGAAAATATAAGGGTCCTTGGTTTTGCCCAAGATGAGTAAAATATACAGTAGAATATATAGAATATATAGAATATATAGTATATTCTACTCATCTTGGGTTTTGCCTAAGGACCCTAACTAGACGTCCGATTTAATGAAATTTGTATGGTAGGTCATAATTAGCCCATTGTTGATCCCATATATAAGTTTCAACCTTCTGCGCTCATTTTTTTCTCTTCCACATGCGCACAAACATACATTCATTTACACCTATAGCTTCAAAAGTACTTATTTGCAATTTGTATGAAACTTTTATAGTTTATCGAAAGTAACCCGCAGATAGCCCCAGATTAATTTGAACAGTCTGCGCTCTTTAACTTTTGCTTAATTGATACTTTAATTCTCGTAAAAAATCAAAACAAATTTGACAAATTTATAATAGACTGCCAATTAGTGTGGCACATAGCTTACTCGCATCCTATCATGTACTTTATTGTTATATTAACATTAAAATTATTGTTATATTGTTTACTGTGTAAAAACTATTAATAGTTTTAGCGATCTTTAACACTTCATAGCGGTGTCGCTGCTGGTTCTACTAAAAAATTGTATTTGAAAAAAATGTTTGTCCCATTAAATAGATGAAGTCAGATTTTTTTCCCGACCTAAAATTCCAAATTTAATTTGAAGTTCACGTTTACGCGAGCATTCCTCGTGAACGTTTGGACGGATAACGTTGCCCAACGAACTCGTCCTGGGCATTGGTAAAATGAACATGTCTACCAAATTTCATCAAAATCTGTGGACATTTACTTAAGTTGTCGTCGCACGTTTCATAATTCGCGGACACACAGACCGACAGACAGACAGACAGACACGAGACCAAAAATGTTCCCTGATGTCTGAAACGGATTTCTGTCTTGGAATTTTTAAAATCGGAGACATAAAAGTTTTTCGTTCTAAAAAGTGAACACAATGCTTCCGTTACCTTCGGTAAGCTCGGAAGCAAAACAGAGACAATTAAACGAATTAGACAATAATGGCTTGTAAAAGTATAAAATCAAAGTATATGAAATGGGATGCGAGGAAACTATGTGCCACATCAATTGGCAGTCTATTATTGTAATTACACGTATTGGCTACCCTACCCGAAGATACCCTATATGTATAACTACTTGTAGTAATGTGAGAAAATATGTATAATAAAATATCTGGTTAGTAATAGTATATTATGTTACTAGGCTGTGAAGTGAGTTTTTTCTTTACCGCGGCAATTACATTTACTGTCGAGCGTAGCGAGACAGTAAATATTGCCAAGGTAAAGAAAAAACACTTCACAGTCGCGTAGCATATGCTATTTTTCCGAGGTATCAGACAATGAAAAAACATTAAATATTAATCACTAATCAATATATAATAATAAGAAATATTAGTACATACTTAAGACTTAAATAAAAGAAACCTTAAAAAGAGGTTACACTATAAGAAAAGATAAATAAAACGCATTGACATCTAGCGGATTTTAATCGTACTAGAAGCATTTCTACAAAGACTGCAGCGGTACTAACGGAAGTTTTTACAACTACCCGCCGGACATAAAAAATCTTTTAGTTCCTAGGACGTAAAAGATTTTTTCTTTACAGCTAGGAGTAATGAAAAGAGTTTTTTAAGTCCACGTAATGAAAAAATTGATTTTAGCTATGTCTTTTAGGCTCTAAAGTTACTATTTCACAGCCTACCACGGAAAAAAAATATTTCTGATTTAAAATAGTGTATAATTTATTATAATTTAATTTAATTTAATTTGAAACACGTTCTTACTATATTTCCGAAGCTTTGTATTTAATCTGGTTTATCGTAAAGTACACACTAGATTAGACAACATTTTATTATAACAGCCTCGTCTAGAACTCGATTCAAAATTCTTCCAAGAATTGTTTTTATCTCAAAATAGCACGTGGTATCGCGCTGTCTGCAATGAATGTTTGTTTATAATTTGTCTTTTTAAGCATTTTGAACAAAAAGTAAATATAATCTGTCCGGTACAACTCATACTAATCTCTTTCATATACAAATAGTTTTCTTGGTTAGGTTAAATTGAATTAATTGAAGCGAGCGTAAGCGAGCTTCTTACATTCAACGAAATATGCATCTTGTCTGTCTGTCTGTCTGTCTGTCAGTAACGTTTACGCGTGTGACGATAACTTGAGTAAAAGTTGACCGATTTAGTTGAAATTTAGTATACATGTTTCTCTAACTAATACTCAGGCTAAGTTTGTTGGACAGCGTGATCCGTCCAAGAGTTCGCGCGCAACGCTCGCGTAAACGAGAGGTACAAAAATTAAATTAGAATTTCAGGACGGGAAAAAATTCTATCATCATCTATTCGATGAGACGAACATTTTTATCAAATAACATTTTTTACTAAAACCAACAGCGACACCGCTATGACTTAATAAAGATCGCTAAAACTATTAAAGCGGGCCTAAACGTTTATAATAGAGAAAACATCCTTTTTACCGATATCTTACGTTCTAACGTGACGATTTTAATAAAACTTCATATACACCATCTAATGCAAAATTGAAACAGGCATGCAAAATTTCAACTTGATACAAGCAGAAGTCTTTGCGTAGTGAAGAGATACATTTATAATAATTGTTTAAAAGCTACCACGGGTGGTTAAGATTGTTATAGTCGTATAGTGTATAAGGTTTGTTTAGGATGTAAAGCTTTGCACCGAGTACCCCCACTCATCCCCACACTACCCTCTTCCACTTATCTTGAACTATGACATTCATCATGATTAATAAATTTCAATATTCAGTACTTCATTGCAATACGCTCGCTTCAATGATAGAGCCACGCGATGCCTAGTATTGAACATTATATCAAAATTTACCATGAAAATACCTCTTCCCCGGTGGGGAATCGAACCCGTACATCTGCTTCATTAGATCAATTTTCTCAGGAACTAGATTGCTCCCGGAAAAACAACATATGTTTAGATTCGCATTTAAATCTTCCGGAAAAACAACATATACCTATTTACATCCACATTTAAATTTGACTACATTTTAGAATTTAGCTTTCTTGCTTACCGAAAGTAACGAAAGCTATGTGTTCGTGCTGAAGAACAAAAAAATTTTGGGTCTCCAATTTGAAAACGTTCAAGATAGAAATCCGTTTCAGACATCAGGGAACATTTTTGGTTCCGTGTCTGTCTGTCTGTCTGTCTGTCGATCTATCGGCCTCTCACTCAATTTTTGCGAACTACATATCTTAAAAACTACTCGTCCGATTTTAATGAAATTTTGATGGCAGGTCAAAATTAGCCCATTGTTAGTTTCATGTAAGTTTCAACCTTCGGCGCCTATTTGTTTCTTTTCGTTCATGTAAATTAATTATGGTAATTTTTTGTTTGTACAAGAAATTGTGATATAATTCAGAAAGATGACAAGCTTGTCAAGATAACAAACAAAGGCCATTTTTACCCAAAGAAGTTGAAATATAGCAAATCGTGAAATTTTTTTAGTGATTTTAAGAAAGAATATATAGGAACCATAAGGGGGGATCCTTAATTTACAAACATAGTACATAAGTAGTTCTTGTTATAGAGGGTAATAACCTACTAAAAAATCGGTCCGAGACAACTCAGACAAACTTTCTCATATACGAGTTCATAACTACTTAGCCCAGTGTTTTCCATTTATTAGTTTAGGACTACAATTAAGTATTTTTTAAACAAAATCAACTGTTTTCAAGAATTTTTTTCTTTTGCCTTTTTCAGAGTTTTTAGGGAGTAGCGCCCCTAAATTCGGAGCTGAAATTAATTTCTTAATTTCACCTCGGGAAATGATTTTTTTGAGCATTCGTCAAAATCGGCCCAGTAGTTTAGGCTCCAGGCGTCTGCACAGACAGACGGCAGACGACCAATTTTTTAAAAAATTTAAATAAAACACTTTTTTGGACTCAGGGGACCTCTAAACGTGAAAATTCATCAAAATCACAAAATCGAATTTTCGCACCATCACAATACTGTCTCTTTAAAAGTTAATCCCTATAATGATAATGTCAAACTAAATCTGATTACCTCTACATGAAGAAGACCTTATAGAAACCATCAGCCATAAAAGGCATTAATGAAGGTTATTTGTAACAATTCATTAAATAATTAAATTGTTTACGTGCAATTTAATCTGAAAATAATTGTTTTCTTTTTCGGAGATGATTATAATTATTTTTATTTTATTTATTTATTTTACTACGTTTTCATTAGCTTGCTTTCTTGTTTGTTTGTGTGTCCAGTAGAAATCTTGCAATTGATTTTAAACCAACTTCCAGAGTAGCTAGACATTTGAAACTTTTAGAATAGCTCAGAATACGATGGCGATGCATTATTTTAACATTTTTAGCCATCTTTCAGCAGAATTAGATTTGTTTTCAGCAAATTTTGCTATATGGAAAGTTAGTTCGGAAAAATTCCGCAAGTATGGAAAGGTAGTTTGGAAACATTCCGCAAGTATGGAAAGGTAGTTTGGAAAAATCCGCAAGTATGGAAAGGTAGTTTGGAAAAATCCGCAAGTTATTTTATTTGTTTTGACATGACGATGATATTGGTTTCAAATTTATGATTTTTGCTTCCGAGATTACCGAAGGTAACGGAAGCTACGTGATCGTTCTGAAGAACGAAAATATTTTAGGTCTATTTGCAGCAGATAATTTACCTATTTGACTGTCAAGGAGAAGCCGAGGCAGGCAATATGAATAAACGAGGCAGAAATGTTTCCTTTGCCGCCTTGTTGTATACAATATTTTATCTACGGGCGGCAGAAAAATGAAACTGCTAACATACCATCTTTATTAATATAACATTGTTAATTACTATGTTATATTAATAAGATAATGACATACGTATTACCTATAGTTAATGTTCATAAAGAATCAAATAAGGTTTGGAATATTAACAATAAGTGAATAGCAAACTGAATCTATAACAACGAAATACAAAACACAGGTATATAACACGCACAACTTCTAAATGAATAATGCACGCAATATAAAATATTTATATATATTTTTACTAAAAAATTACTAAAAGTATTAAATATATCTTCTATTGCTTACAATAAAAAAAGTAACTAGGAAAAATAGCTAGTCAAATCTAGAATGATTTCAATAATAGTAATATGATATGAATATTGGATGTTTACATGAAGCTGCAGTGTGGCGAGTGACCGCTATTTTTTTAATTAAAGATCTACTATTCATTGAACTTATTTAACAGAATTAACTTATATAAACATATTATTTTATTATTAAAACGTTTATTTATTAAATATTACTTATTAAACTATAATATATAATGTTATAAGATAGAGATAATAGTATAAACTGTTCTTGCCAAAATAAGAGGTTATGACAAGCAGTGGTAAACACTGTTACTTTCTCTGCCTAGGCAGGGAAATATTTCCCTGCCTAGGCAGAGAAAATATTTTCCTGACTGTTTTAACTACTTTCCTGCCTGTTTTTAATATTTTAATGACAAATCAGTGAAATAGTACTTTCCAGCCTAAAAACAGTTAAGTAATGTTTAATTTTGCTGCCGTAAGTAGATAAATAAATTAACTGTCGTATGTGACAACCAGGTTTGTTTACACTTGTGTCCTAGGTATCGGTTAATTTCTTCTGCATCTGTACTTCTTTACTTGTACTCATTTTTCTTCTCTTACCGTCCCCTACAGGGGGGCATCTCGTTGGCACGGTTTAGATTCGGTGTTGGCAAGATCCGTTGTACAAAGATTTGTCTTTTTATAGGTTTAAGATCAGCTGTCTAGTTGGTTGTCATTTATATGAAGAAAATAAATTCGGAACTACTTTTTTCCACTAACATTATATTATAACAATAACAATTATATTATCAACACTACTTATTAATTCAACTGAAAATTAAAAAACGTGGTATATAAAAAGTTCTTTTTATCTTGTAATTATTTCATATTAATAATAATATAATATTTCAGTAAATACCTGTTTTAGCGAGTAAACGTTTAATCCAAGGTAGATAGTTGCAGGTCATAACTACACTATAAATCTACTTGTACTGATAGCAAGATGCTTGAATGTGAATTACCCGCGTGATCCCCCACTGTTCTGTCAATTATCCCCTCGAGCCAAGCATTACCTTACCCGCGATATTTTCACTACAGACAGACAACCTACCTGTATACAGACAGACAACCTACCCCTACCTGTATATTGCATCATTAAACTCAGATTACAACTCTATACTGAGAGGAGAAAGGATGTCTAACCAGAATTAATATTTAAAAGATTCCATCAAGGCTATGATGTGACCTACCTGAGTGAAAGTCTTTAGTGCCACTAACCTACTCAACTATATATAATATATATTCAATTTTCCTATATCTCCATCGTCTCATAACTATGACGCATCATTTTTTAATTACTTGTATAATACATGTATATTGTATATACAAGATATATTTTATATAGGGATATGTATTAATGTGTGTTAAAAGAGAGTAACTCATTAACTATTATTTTCTCCTTATGTTCATTTTTGGCAGGCTTACATCGTGTCACGATATAATATATATATATATATATATATATATATATATATATATATATATATATATATATATATATATATATATATATATATATATATATATATATATATATATATATGGTAGACCAAAAGTCCCCTCCTCTCATGACTTTTGAATGGTTTGAGATAAATTAATGAAACTTGTGGGATCTCTACCATGCAAAGGGAAGTTTGTTTTCATGCAATCACCCACTAGGGACAACCACCCACTTTGCTCCCAGGCTATCAAACTTCAAAATTTCAAACTGGTGTGTATATTTTTCTTAGCATATTTGGATTCTACGGTGAAAAATAAAAATATTTGACTACAAACTTTTTTTCTATTTCAAATATTTTGACCCCTATAGGGGGCAAAGGTATAAAAATGGTAGATTTCAGTGCCTGGGGGCAAAATGGTGGTTTCTCCTAGTACGCGAGTGCACTCTTCCCTTTACATGGTACAGATCCCTCAAGTTCCATTACTTTATTTCAAATCGTTTAGATTCTATAACGATATAACTGTAATTTTTTAACTATTTTCGAAGGGTTATTTTGCTTTCTTTGCCCCCCCCCCCCCCCCCCCCCCCCCTATAGGGTGCAAAATATTGGAGATAGAAAAAAAGTTTTTAAGTAAAATTTTATTATTTTTCATATTAAAATCAAAATATGCTATGAAAAGTATACACTCCGATTTGAAATTTTGAAGCTGGGTGGCCTGGGGGCAATTGTTAAATTACCTGGGGTTTATTACCTGGGGTTAATTAAATTACCTAGGTTAAATTACCTGGGGGTTATTGTTAAATTACCTATTCATTATTCATTCTAGATAAATAAATGAATATATAGGTATAGGCCAGTCAAATAAACATTAAATTAACTGATTTTTTTGTTGTATGTAGTTCGGACCAGTTAGAGTGTTAAAGTAATGAGTAATGTGATCCTAAGTTTGCAGCTTTGAAAAGCCTTTGCTAGCTGCGTAATATAATAGCTGAAAAACTGAAACATTTGTCATAAAATGTGTTTCAAAAAATAGTGTTGCTCTCGTTTCGGGCCGAATATCGGCCTAAAAATGCCCCTACGAGATGTCATAAGGAATAAAGATGTAGTATATTTAATTATCTTCCTTTTAAGAGCAAAACGAAGTCGGTAAGCCCCGTAATTTAATTGAAATTGTGAAAAACACAAAAACGGAATATTAGGCCAGTCAAATTAGACCTACTTATATAATTCGCAATGCTTGATGCAGTTCTGATATTTTGATATGTTGTTCGGACCAGTTAGGGTAGTGTGATCCTAAGTTTGCAGCTTCGAAAAATCTGTGCTAGCTGCATAACATGTGAAAATTGTGGGACTTTTTTCAGTAGTTGATACCTTGTAAACTATGCGCCGCTCAATGTTAGTTGTTCGATGGGCGTACATAGTTTTCATTGGACCTTAAAGGAAGCCAATTATATTTACTAAAACTTCATTCCTTATAACATTTCTCGTAGGTTAACATTATTACGCCGATATCCGCCCCGAAACGAGAGCAATACTTAAAATTTCCATTTTTTGAAAAAAATGTCCAATTTTTAAAGTGCCATATCTCGTGAACTATTGGACGTACAAAGTTGCCGTTAGACTTAAATTGTTGTAAATTTATTATACTCAAAAAATAGTAAGAACAACTAACATCGAACATGTACATTTACTGATCTCTA
Organism: Gerris lacustris; assembly: GCA_951217055.1. Lineage (NCBI taxonomy): Eukaryota > Metazoa > Arthropoda > Insecta > Hemiptera > Gerridae > Gerris > Gerris lacustris. Next base: position 107,215,484 of record OX578277.1, on the reverse strand, counting down.
AAAATATTTAAATAAAATTATAATTTACACGTATAGTACAATATTATTTATATAAAGGCATAAAGTATATATTTAAATACACATACTCTACAGATATCGATGTTTAACATTACGCTTTTTTATAAAAAACTAAAACTTATTAAAGGATTGCTTCGTTTGGAAATTTTATTATTAATTAATTCATTTTCTTTTCCCTTAGAAATTTAGCCTCTGTAAACAAACCAAAACATACTACTTGAGAATTTGAAGATAAAACTGTTCATTAGTCGTCTGGATTTTTCCCTCTCCTCTTTCTTAAAAAAATTGTTTAGAGGTGCTTGTAATATAAAAAAGTTTAATATTATTAGCAAAATGCTAAACCCACAATGCACAACATATATTTTTTTTTTTGCCCCCCCTCTTTGAAATAGGTTCCGCGGTCCCTGGTGGGTGGTTGCCCTTAGTGCGCGATTGCCTGGAAACAAACTTCTCTTTACATGGTACGGATCCCCCAAGTTTCATTAATTTGTCTTAAACCGATCAAAAGTTAAAAGGGGGGGGGGGACTTTTGGACCACCCTGTATATGTATATATTATTGTTGTTGTTTGACAAAACAGCACTCGCGGAGCACGCAAACAAACTAGCCACAATTTAAATTCCAATAACACAAAGATTTTAATAAATGAAACAAAAAACAAAAAAATCGGTCCGAGACAGAAACAAACTCTCTCATATAAGAGTTCATAATTACTTAGCCAAGTGTTTTCCATTTATTAGTTTTCGTGTTTTCGTAGGTACATTAAATTATTATTGAACATTATTTACTTTTTCTCGGCGGGGAGTTAGTTAGTTTTCGTAAGTTAGTTTACCTAATAATTAGTTTTTGTTAGTTAGTTAATTAGTTTAGTTAGTTTTCGTTAGTTTGTTTTCGTTTCGGATACATTTAATTATTATTGTCCATTTCATCAAACTTTATCAAAAAAATTACTTCTCCTCGGCGGGGAATCGAACTCGGCTTCTGTCAGGGGATTTTTTTTGGGTATATTATATCTCATAAATCCGATGAGGAATTTAATATTTAAACAACCATGTATATGTATATAATAATTGTAACCTATTCGTCAGTGCTTTCATTTGACCCTAATCAAATTTTAAATAAAAAACCACTAGGGCAGTGAGCCCTAGTGGGCCCCCACAAAATTTGCAATTTTTAAAAATGCAAATTTGTTTGGTGGGTCAAAATGTTACCCCAGTATTTCAAATTTAAACTTTTAGAGATATGAACCAAAGAGCGACGGACAGACATCACCCTCTGCATAGGTAAGAGTTTCGAGAAGTACCTACGAAACCCAAAAAAGACATAATTAAAAACGGATAAAAATTAAATAAATTTGACAATAAAAGGTTGTAAAAGCATAAAACATCAATGTATATGAAATAGCAAGCTATGCGCCACATTAATTGTCAGACTATTTTGGTAAAGGTTAATAGATTTTATCTACGATTGTTACGAAATATAAACATTTTATCTCTGTTTAGATGCGTAGAAAATGATTCTTTACGTACTTGTATTCATTGCGCATGCGCGTCTCATAATTCTGAAGAATTCCTCTTCCTACCGCCCTAGGGCGGTAAAGAAGAAGAATTCTTCAACTTTACGCAGGATTAGCGAGTTTGTTTACATTTAGTAAAAACTAATTTGATGTTTGTTTTATAAAAGTAACTGTTTATATCGAGTTTTTTGTGAAAATCAATGCGTGATTTAAGTGATTATGACGAATATGAGGAGAATAATACGCCTCCCGAAATAATTAATTCTGTTCAAAATACAACTAATTAATTAAAATAAAGAATGAAAAATGTAAACAGTATAATATGCTTACGCTGATAATTATTATGTATTAAAATATTTTATGTGAATATTAGGTAGTTTTTATTAAATTAATATAATTGATTAGACTCTACCACACACATATTTTAATAATAAGATAAATGTAATATTATGTTCTTAATTCTATATATTATGCATTGCAAAATATGAAAGAAACATCCGAAAAAGTTTTTTAAAAAAATTAAATTAATTTGTTTTTTTAAAGTAAGTAAGCAATGCGTTAACTTTTTTGTGGACATAAGTATATCTTTGATTACTTCTGTGGAAAATAAAGATTAAATTTAAAATATTTTAAACAAAAGCTTGTTGAACTCCTGAAAAATATGAATGTAGACTAAACCATAATTATTTTACTGTATTGTTGGTTTAGTCGGTATTATATCATGTAGTAGCGTGACAAACAAGAAATTATTCATGTAAATTATTTTGTAACAACTCTAGCATGATTCACCCAGTTGGATGTAATGTAGAAGTATATTGCTCATTTCCTTCCTTAGTAAAATCTTTTAATAGAAGAAAAATAGAGTCAATTTATTCCGCTTATTACCGTTTAGAATATGTTATTTTTATTTCGCTTTCTAGCGTTTATAACTAATTATTACAACTACTTTTTAATATTTTATTAAACTTTCCTGTCTTCGTCGGGGTTTTTATTTTAGTAATTTATGTAACCAGGTTATTATCCGGGTTTATGGTAACTAGTTGTTATTTGAGGTGGTGAAACGGTTTCAGGATGCATCAGACTTAGGCGTGAATAATATATTCTGGCACTAAATTAATTTTTAAGGTTTCTTAAGCCTATAGTCCACAGGCCACCATAAGAAGTGAGTCGCTGATTGATAAAGTTTTCTTACCTTATGGAATCGCTTATTTATGCCTTGTCCACCGATGAATTGGGTATATGGCAACTGGGCGCTGGGCCATTTCTTTTTTGTTGACATGTCAAACTTGCCCTTCTGCGGGAACATTGAAAAGAGATAGATAAAGTTTTGATTTTCATAGGATCGTTTAATTAAATTATTTCAAAAACAGTGATAAAGGTGGCCGTTTTCTTTTCAACGTCCCCGCAGAGCGATATGTTTGGGGCGGTGGCCACCCCAAACGGCCCACTCTTATTGGTGGCCACTTGTACCACTGTTTTTTAAATAATTTAATTAAACGATCCTGTGAAAATCAAAACTTTATCTATCTCTTTTCAATGTTCCCGCAGAAGGGCAAGTTTGGCATGTCAACCAAATAGAAATGGCCCAGCGCCCAGTTGCCATATACCCAATTCATCGGTGGACAAGGCATAAATAAGCGATTCCATAAGGTAAGAAAACTTTATCAATCAGCGACTCACTTCTTATGGTGGCCTGGGGACTATTACTATTACAGTGGATAAGAATTTGGACGGCAAATATTCGAATTTATTCGTCTGAACAAACAAATACATTAAATTATATGAGTGTGGATTGGATAGATTGGGTGCAGCAGTTGTCCGTAAACGTACGTACGAAAACGTCCGACCAAGTTGATCGTTAAACTCGTTGTGATTTTTCATGCATGGCCTGACGACCATTTCTTCTAATTATAATATTGTTTACCTTCTTTAGATGTTTACGTACAGTGGACGTAGTACAAAAAGAAAAATTTGAGGGCTTTGAGGTACTATGATACCCTTGAGTCAGGGGTGTACTGGAGGCGGAACTCCATTCCGGTCAGATTGCTTCAGTGGATGAAATTAAAATTAGTAAATATACTGCCAATTGGTGTAGCACATAGCCTCCTCGCATCTTATCACATACTTTATTGATTTTATGCTTTCATTTTTATTTGTTTTCCTTCCGAGCTGAATTCCGATTTGTTTTCCTTCCGAACTGAAGGTAATGGAAGTATCAATTTATCAAAAGTAAAAGAGCGCAAACGCGGTTCAACAAAGTTCAACTATCAAAAAAACAATCGAAAGTTATACGGCACTATGGATATTTCCCCTAAAGTAGACTTAGTTTTGTTACTTCATCACTAATCATGCTTTGGAACAGTTTTTTTTTTTAGAATGAAAAATGTAAAAAGTGCAGTCATGCACCATGACTTAATGAGTGAATTTTCAAAGAAATCTGCGTATTATTGGCTTATGATAAAATAGGAAAATTTTGGTTTAGAATTTGCGTGGGTGAAAAAAAAAAAAAAAAAAAATGGTACACAGGGGGGTACAAAAGTCAAAATAGTATTTACCCATTAAGATGCATGTCGTTGGAAAGGTCTTAAAGACTACAGTAATTGTTGTTATGTACACTTTTATCATATTTTCTTATAAGAGGGGGGTAAAAAGGAAAAAACACGTTTTTATGCTATTTTTGACCCTAAATTGTAAAACTTTGACCCCTAAATGAACTCCAAAAATTATGGCCAGCAAACTCATCCTTTCTTTTGATATTATTGACATTTTAAAATTTTTAAGTGTCTTTATTATCCTAAGGGGAGATATCATCTGGAGTGACACATATATATTATACATAAATACATAAAAAAAAAGTGGTTAATGTTAGGAATCGATTCAGAATGGTCTGAAACGGATGTCCGTGGAAAAAATTTTCAAAAATTTGCATTACAAAAATTTTGAAGCCATTGCAATAACTTAATTTTCTTCGAAAATTCGCTAAAACATCAGATTAAGTTATCTTTTTATTATTTCAATTTTTAATTTAATTCTTAAGGAAAAATTTACGAATCATATTCAATATTACAAATTATTATACGGCAAAACTAGTTTTAAATTCTATAAAAATAAAAATCAACGTAGGTGTGTCTGTTCTTTATAGCCTCTTTAATATTCTGAGGTATCTGAACCAAATTTGGCCCATATATTTGTCAAATCCTTAGTAAAAATTCTGGTATTGTTTCATTCCCTAATACCCGAGCATTTTTTTAAAAATGGCGACCATTTATGTGGAAAAGAAAGCCCGAATTCCACCCAATCCCCTATCAATCCCTATCCTGGTATTTTAATTCTAGATGGAGTATATTTTCATGTAATGTTTTAGGAGAATATATCTTCAAAACCTTAAAATTAATAAATTATATAATGATGTTTAATAAAAATAGACTGTCAATTGGTGTGGCACATAGCTTCCTCGCATCCTATCACGTACTCTATTGATTTTACAAGCCATTATTGTCTAATTTGTTTAATAGTTTCCCCCGTTTGTTTAATCTGTCAAAATTGTTTTGATTTTTTACATGAATTAAAGTATCAATTAAGCAAAAGTTAAAGAGCGCAGACGGTACAAATTAATCTGGGGCTATCTGCGGGCTACTTTCGATAAACTATAAAATTTTCATACAAATAAGATAAGTACTTTGGAAGATATAGATGTAAATAAAAATAGGGCTGTTGTAAGCATGTGGAAGAGAAACAAATGGGCGCAGGAGGTTGAAACGTATATGGGACCAACAATGGGCTAATTATGACCTACCATCCAAATTTCATTAAAATTGAACTATCAGTTTTTAAGGTATGTTCACAAAAATTAAGCGAGATACAGATTGACAGATACGGAACCAAAAATGTTCCCTGATGTCTGAAGCGGATTTCTGTCTTGGAATTTTTGAAATTGGAGACATAAAATATTTTCGTTCTTTTGCGTAGTAAGTACAAATTTTATTCATCAATGTTTTGATTTTTGTTAACACCTAGACTACGCCGGGTACTTCAGCTAGTTAGGTATACCCACAAAACAACCTAACCGTGAAAAAAGGGCCAATTTCCAGACCCTCTCCCAAAATAGTCACCCTATCAAAGTAGTGATATTCAATTTTTGACCAAAGACAGTGTCCTAAGCCCTAAGCTACTTAGGCCTAATCTATATTTCAAATTTCAAAAAGCCCATCGTAAAGCCCCGTTTCCATTACAACAAATTTGTCCCGCAACATGTTGCCGGCACAAGTTGCAGGATTTTGTTGAAATGGCAACAGTCTGCAACATGTTGTGGGACATGTGCCGGCGACAAAAATGTGCCAAGCGACTGTGGGACACTACTTGTGCCACGGGCAATGGAAACACTTTGCAACATATCCCGGGGAAAGGCGCATGCGCGGTGCAGTCTATACTCGCTGCCCAAACCATAACTAAACCTTGCTCCCTACCTACACGTGTTCTCTCGTTTGTGGTTGAGGTATTTTGAGTGTTGTATTACTGAACTGTTGCGGAACTGTTTCCAATTGCACTTGTCCCGCTACATCTGCCTGCAACTTGTTAGAATGGAAACGGGGCTTAAAAGGAAGCAGAGATATGAGGGTAAGAAAAACCTGGTGGGTTGGTTCTAGTAAAGATACACACTGCGCATGCTTACAGGAACTTGACCTTGCGCACTGCCGTGCGCTCAGTAATAAATGAAAATCCCTTTTTGTGGAGAAATCTAGACTTTACAGTAAGAAGACACAGGATTAACTTGTAGCGTCTTGTTACGTCAGTTTCGTACACCTTTGTTTACCATATACATAGTCGGTCAAGGTGACAGGTATTGTTATATTAAGGATCGGGAGATTAATGGAGAGTTATGTCTTCCGGCGTACACCGTATTAGTCTGACCTTAGTCCGTCCTACTAATTTACGTCTATACTTAAAAAACAACAACAAATGATACAACCACAACAAATATACTATCATTAGATGTAAAATGTTGCCATTAAGGTACTTATTTAGATTGTTACGCCCCTATATTTTTTTTAGAATATAAATGACTTTGACAAAATAACTATTTCGACAAAGTCAGTGATGTTTAGTCCAATGTACTTTGGGACAAAGGATATCAGTCTTCTTTTTATATAAGGGGAGTAACAGTCTAAAGAAGAACATTCCGTACGTCTTCTTTAGATTGTTACTCCCTCTGTATTTTTTATAAGGGGAGTAGCAATCTAAAGAAGTGCCGCCATTAAATTCGTAATAAAACGCGAAAATTTTATTTTTACCATTACGACTACCCCCCTCCCCCCCCCCCCCCCCCCCCCCCCCCCAATCTAAACTGACTTAGAATGTGCCCCCCCCCCCCAGACTTAGCCGCTATATACGCTACTGAATTATTACATACAAAGCGCGAAGGCGCGTTCAGATTATCAAAAAGTTCATGCTAATAACTTGATTCCCAAACAGTAAGTGTTAAAAAATAATGCACTAAATATTACCTTGTTTAAAGAAAAAGTCTTTTATCGTTTCAAGACTACGTTATCATGTATGTTTGATCGTTCATGTTGGTCGAACTCAAAGAAATTCAAGCTTCACTTACCTGAAACATAAATATAAAAAGAACGCAAATTAGAACAAGATAAAAAGTGGAATAATGTTTTTAGGGTCCGTAGGCAAAACCAAGGACCCTTATATTTTCCTGCGTGTGTCTGTCCGTCCGTCCTCTCGCATGCTCTCACGGCTACACCTTTCGTCCGATCACTTTGAATTTGGCATGTATGTGTCTTGTACCTGCCCACATATTTTAAAAATATAGCGATTAATAAAAAAAAAATTTCAAAAAAATTAGGGTATAAAAACTTAAGAGTTAAATTTTTTTAATTTTTTTTCGACATCGTGAGGGGTATCATATGAAAGGGTACGTCGAGCTGATTACAAAAATATATAATTATTTGGTTAAAACTTTGATAGGGCGAGTGTAGGCAAGTTTGAAGTGGGTGTGAAACGTGTCCCCCCCCCCCCCCCCCCCACTCTATCTCGCTTATGTGAAGTGCAAAAAATCTGAAAAAATTCCTGAACATTCTTCGACCAAAAGTAAAGATACCACTTTTTGGATTTTTTATTGACAAAAAACGTTTTTTATAACTATGCGGTCTTTTCGATGTATTTATATGGTTATAGTCCGGTTCAGTGGCGAAAAAATACTTTATCGGAAGTTTGTTTATGTGTTTTGAGAATATCAGACCCGCATAGGATAGTTCAAAGTAAGCTTTTTAGCATTTTAAAAAACACCATCAATAGGGTACTACTTAAACTATACTATACAGTGTGGCCTACGGACCCTCGCTGTGTGCTGACTAGCACACACTTGACCTGTTTATTTATAAGTAGATTATGGAATCATTCGATTTTTTATTTTCTCTAATTTATGTGGCACATAACTTCACATGGTCACATGAGCTTTTAGATCGCTTTTGATTCTTAATCAAAATATAAATAAGGACAGACTGAAAATGTTTTCATATTTTGGTTAAGTAATTATTTAAATTTGGAGACGTACAATAATTTCGTTACCTCCGGTATTTTCCGGAATCAATTTTAGGTTTGTTCCAACCCCGCTATTTGTACCGTCCTTTGTATCGTCCCGCGGATCGTTCGGGAATCGTTTAGGACAGGTTTTATACGCATGCGCTAACATTGTACTGTAATATAATCATGTCAGGTTGGAACGAGTTTAGGACTATTATTCGCACTGTATTAAAAACATTAAGGAAACCTAACAGTTAGGAAACCTTCCTGTTGATATTTGTAATTACTGACATAACTGCGCATGTCATACAAACCAGTACATGGTATTGTCAGAGGATCGTTGGGACCGTACAGTGAACGGTTCGCAAACGATCCCTGCCGGGGTTGGAACAGTTCCGTGTACGGTACGAAACACTGTCCCAAGTCAGCTTGGAACGGCTTTTATCTACTGCGCATGCCGGTGACGATCCCACGGACGGTACAATGCTCGGTTGGAACAAACCTATTATGTAATAATAATAAATAAATAAAAAATCATCCACTATTGTGTGGCGCACCTTACTCGCGTTCGATTATCGGACGAATAGTCAAATAAGATTTTAGATCTGTTTCGATACCTTGTGGGATCACACTTATTTATATTCAATAATAAATTTGCGTAGATGGTTAATATTAATATAGGAACATTTGTATAGGCTGCTTACAACAAAGCATTCAAATTTCTTCAAGTAGTTTTTAAAATATGGTGGATCGAAAAAATATTGACGGACAGACCGACATACAGACAAGAAAGAGACCAAAAGTGGTGTTTGAGGTCTAAAACGGATTTCTGGCAAGGAAATTTTAAAATTGGTGACAGAAGTAAAATGGTTGTGCGTGAAGTCTCAAATTAAAAGGGTATCTTTGGTATTGTGAATATGAAGTTAGTTATAATAAGAAGGGGGCATCATAACTCCCCCCCCCCCCCCCCCCCCCAGTGTATATATATGGTATGGTATATGGTATGTATATATATATATATATATATATATATATATATATATATATATATAGCACAATATATGGTTTTATCGGAGCCAAGAGAACATTTTTACACATTTTATTTTGATTGATATTTCAAAATGTTTGGGGCGAAATTAACTAATTAAGTTCCTTTAAGATAAATGCTAAATTAATTTTTGCAAAATTTCTTTTTGTTATCTCATATACAATTTTTCTGACTAAGTGCACGAAATTTTATCGAAATCGGTTAACTAGTTTAGGAGCCATGCATCTGTATTGACGGAAGATATCATATAACAGACTAAAATACATTATAATTGACCTCGTAAAACGTGTAAGTCCAGTAATATCTTAAAATTGAATGTTGGTGCCTTATAATACATTCTCCATTATAAATGTTACGAAAAATCAATTGGATAAAACTCGTACTGAACTATCTCACACACGAGCACATAATTACTTGGTACAGTCCTGTCAATTTATTAGTAGTAGTTTCATGTTTCCGTAATTCGAGTTAGTAATTGATGAAAATTGTATCATAATTAACAAGAAAAATAACTACTCCCGGGCGGGGAATCGAACCCAACCTCTCACCCATTTCAATTATAGCTATTTTCCCAGGAACTAGATTATTCTCGGTAAAACGACTTGAATAATTAGATTCGAATTTAAATGAATACTACACTTTAGAATATTTTACATTTATAGAAACCTTTTTCGAGTAATTCATTTTGTTTCAGTTTTTCGTAGATTTTAAGAAGTTCGCCCCCAAAATTTAGAGCTATAGTTAATTTCTCGATTTCGCCATGGATTATCATAGTACTAAAACTGTATGCCAAATTTAACCGAAATTGGTCAAATATTTTAGGTTCTACGCATATCCACAATCAACAGACAGACATTAAAAAAATTTATTAGGACTTAGCATCAGGAGGCTTTAAAACGTGTAAAACCAACAAAAATCTAATAATTGAATTTTCGAGCCATCACAATACTTCTCAATATACACTACATATATGAAGAAGTAAATAGTGAAACAAAAAGTTTTTATCTACGATTGATACGAAATATAAACATTGTATCTCTGTTTAGATGCGTAGAAAGTGATTATTTACGTACTTGTATTCATTGCGCATGCGTGTCTCATAGTTCTGAAGAATTCCTCTTCTTTACCACCCTAGGGCGGTAAAGAAGAGGAATTCTTCAGCTTTACGCACGATTAGCGAGTTTGTTTACATAGCTGTTCTTTTATTAAAGTAACTGTTTATATTGAGTTTTTAGTGAAAAACAATGAGTGAATCAAGTGACTTTGACGAAAATGTGGAGAATAATATTCCTCCAGAAATAATTAATTCGGCCCAAAATACAACTCAAGAATTAATGCCATCTTTATCAAGAGAGATTTACGAACTTACATACAGCAAGTTTATTTTTTTCTGTATTTATTATTTAAATTTAACAATCGTAGATAAAGTACGGTACGCAACTCGTGCGAAAAAGGCATTTTGCATTTGCTCGTGTGGTTTTACTACCCTCGCTGTCGCTGGGTGCAAACTCCACACTCGCATGCAAAATGCTATTTTCCGCACTCGACGCGTAATGTACTATTACATATATCCCTCTTCATTCAAAAGATTAACAATATTTTTAAAAGATAATTTGACGAAAAAGAAAAAAATGTTAAGCTCTACAATTTTAAAAAAACAACGAATCATAATATTTATAGAATGGTTATGAATCAAAATCTAGTCCTGACGTCCTTGACTGTTGAAATAACAAAAATATATTTTTGAAATACAAATATATAATATACATAATATGTTGTTATTTGTTGTTTCATTTCATTTTTTTCAAAACCAGTTAGATTCAGAATACAGATCCTTGATCTATCTCAAGTCAACCTTTACAAACATTCTTCCTCCTCAGTCTCACAAACTATACATATATATATATATATATATATATATATATATATATATATATATATATATATATATATATATATGTATGTGTGTGTGTTTGTTTAGCCTGATCATGACACCAATAAAATATGAAAAACAATCGAATCGTTAATCTGATTTTATTTACGAAAACATTCTATGTCTAAAAGAATCCAAAGGAGATAGTGACATTCCGTTACAAAATAAATCAAGAAGGAACCAACATAGGTTTCTTTGAAATACCGACTCGACAAGTAATGGATTACATTATTTGGCTAAGTTCAATATAATTCGTTAAAGTTCATTTATGTTTATTATGGATCCACACTCCATACACAACGAACTATCTCGAAAAAGTACCAACGAATACGTTGATCACAAATCAGCACGAAAAAAACTTAATCACACCCAAAGAAATAAGATCTAGAAAAATAGATCATAGCGTACAGTGTACGTTAAGTTCACGTTCCGACAAGTAATCGATTCGTTCGGCTATATTAGATATTATTCCATTCATTATTTATTCATTGTGTTAAGTTCAATTAATGTGTTTGTTAATGTGTCCACACTGTTTCTATACTCGTTCGCAATTCTTGAATTTTCGTTTGTGCACGTTCGTTAAGAGTCAATCATCCTTTAATAGTAGATTACGCGTCGAGTGCGGAAAGTAGCATTTTGCATGCGAGTGTGGAGTTTGTACCAGCGACTGCGAGGGTAGTAAAACCACACGAGCAATGCAAAATGCCGTTTTCACACGAGTTGCGTACCGTACTTTATCTACGATTGTTTTGATTTAAATAATAAATACAGAAAAAAATAGACTGCCAATTAGTGTGGCACATAGCTTCCTCGCATCCTATCATGTACTATAACAATTATTGTTATATTGTTTATTGTGTAAACATTATTAATAGTTTTAGCGATATTTAACACTTCATAGCAGTGTCGCTGTTGGTTTTACTAAAAAATTGTATATGCAAAAAATGTTTGTCTCATTGAATAGATGAAGTTAGATTTTTTCCCCGACCTAAAATTCCAATTTTAAATTTAAAGTTCACGTTTACGCGAGCGTTGCTCGTGAACGCTTGGACGGATAACGTTGTCCAACGAACTCGTCCTAGGTATTGATAAAATGAACATGTCTACCAAATTTCATAAAAATCGGTCGACATTTACTCAAGTTATCGTAGCACGTTTCATAATTCGCGGACACACAGACCGACAGACAGACAGACAGACAGACAGAGAGACAGACAGACACGAGACCAAAAATGTTCCCTGATGTCTGAAACGGATTTGTGTCTTGGAATTTTTGAAATCGGAGGCATAAAAGTTGTTCGTTCTCAAAAGTGAACACAATGCTTCCGTTACCTTCGGTAAGCTCGGAAGCAATAAACTTGCTGCATGAAAGTTCGTATCTCTCTCTTGATGAAGATGTCATTAATTCTTGAGTTGTATTTTCAAAGCAAAATGCAATTTTCGCACGAGTTTCGTACCGTACTTATCTACGATTGTTGGATTTTAATAATAAATAAAGAATAAAATATTTAATAAAATTCCTGTATGTAAGTTCGTATTTCTCATTTGATAAAGATGACATTAATTCATTAGTTGTATGTTGTGCCGAATTAATTATTTCGGGAGGCGTATTATTCTCCTCATTTTCGTGATGACATAAGTGTGATTTATTAATGACATAAATAAATAATTGTTTTTCACTAAAAACTCGATATAAACCGTTTCTTTAATTAAACAAACAGCAAATTAGTTGTTAGTTGTTAAATGTAAACAAACTCGCTAATCTTGCGTTAAGGTGAAGAATTCTTCTTTTTTACCGCACTAGGGTGGAAAAAAGAGGAATCATGAAACGCACATGCGCAAGGAATACTGCTATACGAAAATAATTACTTATTAAGCATCTAAGCAGAGATACATTGTTTATATTTCTATCAATCGTAGATA